>OX411308.1:18584984-18966937 GCA_948150685.1 Rhaphigaster nebulosa
TAAGAAAAACACTTTAAGTACGCAGGTGCTAGCTTGAGATGGAAAAGCAGTATCTTTACTACCTCAATGTTAAAGGCCAAGTCTTTTGTTTATTGTTTATATTGGGATTTAGTCCTATATTTTTAAAGTTTTATTTGTTTTTCAAAAATAATTTCTAGTGGCAGTTTTGTTGTTTTGTGTTTGTATTGCAATTTTCAATTTGACACTTTCAATTTAATTTTTTTTTTAGAAACAATTTCTTTTATTTTATGATGCAATCACCTTGTCCTTTAACTTCAGCTGAACCTTTGACATCCTCTTAACCCTCAACACTAATAAGCTTTAATAATCGTCCTTATAAATCAAAAGTAAATATAGTAAAAAAATCTTATAGAATAGAAAAAGAACTTTATTCTGAGTCTAGGTCCCTTAAGAATAATACAACTGAACAAATAAAACAGAAAAAATATCTGGCCATTTGACTAAAAAATAAAAATTAATTAATGTTAACAATATTTTCAATAAAAATAAATAAGCAAAAAATATAAATCCTTGTCTCGAAAAATATAATTAATGAGAACAAAAAAAAAAAAGAAGAAAAAGAGAGAAAATATAAAAATACTGAATTGATTAGCAAAGTTGAAACTTGTACATTAAAACTGTTATTTACTTCTGATCTGTATGTTAGTCTATTAGAAAGCATCTATTTGGGAAGAGAGAAGATGTTGGAAAAGGAGGTATTTGAATGAGGATAGAGAAGAAGCATGGTGGATATTAGAAGGAAAGGAATTCCAGAGGGTTGCAAGAAAGGAGCATTCGAATGTTTTGGTTTGGTGGGAAGGGATATAGAGGTTAGAAGCGCGATCTTGTTTCTTGTGCGTGGGCCGAGAATTTGAATTGTAGGAGGCTGCAGATGTAAGAAGGGTGCTGGGTGGTAACAGTTAGGTATACGAAAGATCCGAGAAAATATTGTCTACAGTTGGAGGGAAAGAGTCACTTTACCTTGCTGTCGGAGCTTACAGGGAGGCTGTGGAAGAAGATATTGGGAACAATGGAATAACTTAAGGGTGCTTATTAACCACTAGGAAATTTGGGTGATAAGGAGATTCCAGGAAAATATTTGATCGATAATGATATCCAAGTTTTTAATTGAGGAGCTGAAAGTGATAGGATGGTCGTTTAGGATTAAAGCAGGGAAGGTGGTGTTGGATCTGAGGATTGAATTGGAAGCAATAACAATGGCCTTAATTTTCATAAGGTTTAATCTCAATCTATTCAGGTAAGCACTGATCCTATTGAGGTCTTCCTGAGTACTGGCAAACGCTACTAATAGCTCAGAAGGAGGAAAGAGTAAATAGATTTGGCAGTCGTCAGCATATAGATGGTGGGAACTGGTCGATTGAATTAGGAAGATCATTGATATAGGAATTGAAAAGGAGTACTCGAACCCTGGGCTACACCTATTTCTGAGGACAGAGTGAGGAAGGAAGATAGGGGTTGATTAACTGCTTGAGTCCAATCGGAAAGGAAAGATTGAAACCACTGAATAGAGCTGTTGGAAAAGTATACTGATTTTAATTTGGCCAAGAGGGTTGAATGGTCCAGGGAATCAAAAGCTTTAGATAAGTCAAGGAGTATTAATACAGTTAATTTTTTTTCGTCCATAGTTTTATATATGTCACTGGCGATTTTGGCTAGATCAGATTGTGTGGAACTGGGACAGAAACCAGATTGGAGATGATTGAGCAGTTTGGACTTTTCAAGGAAATTTGATATTTGTGATTGGACTATTCTTTCATGAGATTTGGAAAGGTTAGAGAGGATGGAGATTGGGTGATAGTCTTTAGGAGATATAGAGATGAAGATTTTTATATGTAAATCAGTGGCTCTAACAGAAAGAAATAATAATCCAAATGGCAAAGAGGGGGATATAAATCAAAAATAAAAATTAGACAATACTTCAAAATGCAACATCAATCTTACTGAAGACATTTAAAAAAAATTAAAAGATATGATCATACAAATATAAAATTGGGTTTATATAACAATAATAATAAACTAAATAATCACTTATTCAGTATGAAGGGCAAAATAGATATCACAGATAAACAAAATGTTATTTCTAAATTAGATTGCCAGAACTTCAACAGCATATACACAGGAGAAACCTCTGAAAATCATGCAACTAGAATTACAAACCATAATACTAATTGTAAAAATATTAATATCACAGCGTTAGCGCAGCACTGCAAAAAATTAATTGCTTATGATGCTTTGATAACAATAAATAAATGACAAAACAAATTCATAATTTTTAAGCTATTTTGATTTATTGAAGTTTGTTGATTGAATAACAGTCAACTTACGAATTATTGTGAGCGATTGAAAGAAAATAAAACAAATCAAAATATTTAAAAAAAGAAATCAAGATGGATGTTATTTGTTATGTTAGTGGTAAGGTGGTGTAGGGGGGGAAAATTTCCCCTCCATGAGTATAACCTTCCCATCTAAGCTCCGCCCATAATGGTTTTCAAAGGAATATTATATAGTAGTAGGATGTTTTACCTGTGGTATTAGGAGATAGAGTATGATCATGTAAAGGTCCTGTTTTAAGAACTCGAGAAGGAGGTTCATGTTGCTGTAAACGCCAATTGAAATCCTCATCATCATAATCATCTATTATCCAATTACATGTAGTTTTTTTCTCAAAGTCACACTTGATATCAACAGCTGAAAAAAGAAATAGAGAGTGTATAAAAATAAAAAGTACCTAATAAATAAATGCTCACATACATTAGAATTTAAAAATAGGTTCTATAGAAACATACCCTCCCGTTTACTTAGACAACATAGCGATCCCATAAATGGACAGAGTACAATACCAAGAACTAACCTTTGATAGGAGAATGACATTGGGACCCCATATAAAAAAAAAAAATAAAATAAAACCTGCATCATTAAATCTTAGACTGAAATTACTGTACTCACTGCTTGGACACCATTTCAAATTAATAGCAAGACAAAAATTAAGTATTTATACATAATTATTAAAATCTCTTTGGACTTACACTTTACAAATATACAGTAAAGCAAAAGACACACAAAAAACAACTTCAGTCTTTTCAACTTAAGATACTACAGCTAATTACCCAAGCATCATGGAAAGTAAATAAGAACACTTTACACACTGGCTTACATATGCCGACGGTCAATGAACACGTGCAGAAGCAATACAAACAATTTCATAAGATTAACGGACACAGCAACCAACTAATAAAAGAGATAACCACAGTTCTCATGCCGGAGAATGCCAGAAGACCACTGAAAAGGGTCAGGATGAGAGATCTACTTGCGTAATTATGTAAATAAATTAAAGCCATGAAAGACTGCATCTTTTCCTCATGCCTATCAACATTTTTTTTTTTTTAATCTGATTATTATGCCAGATTGTTATATCTGCTGATTGTTGAAAATTGTAATTTACAGATGGGGATTCATAAATAAAAAGTGGAAATCAAAAAATAAGTCCTGGCAACCTTCAAAAAATATATTTTGATTTCTGTACTTAGGATATTATATCTTTTGAAACATTAGGGTTTTTTTTTTTTTTTTCATCAAATCACCTCATTAATGTTTATTTATTGTACAATTTAAATATTCATATCAGATAAATTTTATTAATCTGGAATATTTCATACAAATATATTCACATCATTAACTCCAATTTTTTAGGGAGAAGATTTAAAATTTTGATGCCACTATGGGAAGCAATTTTGAATTGTGATATTTCTCCAACACTTTTGTTTTTGAAATTGCCATTTATAACAATTTAGAAGTCGACTTTTACAATCCAGTGGTTGACCTCACTCATTTTTATCATATAAAGTAAAAAAAAATATATATATATTTTTATTTTTTTATGGTAACCATATAAAAGGATGATTTATTTCTTGTATACATGTTCCATACCTCTTAAAAGCATATTAAGCACATTATTTGTTTTATACATATAATTTAAATAATGCAATATAATTATATTACATGTAGAATGTACATAATATTAATAAAAGAAAAAGAAAACTTACAAAATAAATTGGAAAGAAAATGTAGAACAAAATAATAAAATTAAAAAAATATTAACCTGTAAATGACAAAATTAAATACAATAAAATTTTAAATAAAAAAAAAATTGAATCTTTAAATAAAAAAGTAAACACAATAAAAATGTAAGCAAAAAAATTTAGGCCTTTAAATAACTAAAGAAAATTCCATAAAAAATGAACTAATATAACCATTAACAAGCACATGAGAAATTTAGGTTGCCCTTGTTCTCTTGTGCTATTCCTTGTGCTTGTTAATGCTTATTTTTCTTTTGTTTGTATTGTAGAGATAGATAGATAGATAGATAGATAGATAGAGAGAGAGAGAGAGAGAGAGAGAGAGAGAGATTTATTAATTAACAATTAAGCACATTCATGATCCTTTAATATAATTAATATTAAGAAAGTCTAGTATACATATAATTTATTCTGAATATATGATAATATATCGATCATTTGATTAGACAAATTAATAAGTATTTACCTTGACAATGTGGTTGAGCAGCACTCCATTGTCTTCCATTGCAGTAAATATAGGAAGGCCCTATTAGTTTATAACCAGGATCACATGTGAACTTTAGCAGCGACGATCTCCAACTCTCGTGCACATGTCCATTTAATAAATTTGTTAGATGTGGGCACCCTGGTTCTAAAAATGAAAATATTATATATTTCTTTATGCTTATCAATACAAACCGATATAATTTTCTTTTATAATTCAACTAGATAAAATAATCATACATACTCAAGCAAACAGGAGGGTTAGAATCCCATTTTCCCTTAATGCAAGCTGCATAAGCTTCGCCAAGCAAGTAAAATCCTCTAGAGCACTTGTAGACAATAATTCGTCCTTTTGAGCGGATTTTAAAACTTCCGTTTTGAATAGAAACAGATGGGCACTTCAGACCTGCAACAGTATAACTTAATAAGAACTGTATTTATTTTAATAACTAAAAAAATTGATATCATAATAAGTAATTCGTTAACTTTTAATAATTTGATGCAGAAAATATTTGTACTTTGTTAATCAGTTACACTTTTAGATCAAAAATAGTATAAAATTAAGTAATAAGAAAAAACTGGCATTTTTAAAGAGTAAAACCAATTAAAAATGAATATAAGAAAATTAAAAAAGAAAGAAATTTAATTTGCACTTTGAAAAAAAATATTCTTATTGTAATTGGTGGATACAGTAGTAACAAACTAGTTATTAAAAACATAATTTTTAATTATATTTATTTTTTCCTAAACATGTTTGACTAAGGTACTGATAGTAAAGTACAAAGATTTTTTTTTTCAATTTATAGAAATATGATTGAATTCAATAATAGAAAAAAACATAATTTTTTTTTTATTAAGAATGGAGAAAAATTATAACTTACGTGCTCCACTGACTGATAATAATCCAGTTAGCACAACAAATAATAAGGTTAAATAATATATTTTCATTCTGAATCAATGAATGAGGGATAGGGGCAAGAAGGGATACACCCTCTTCCGGTCCATATCAACTATGAGAGGAAGTTAGATAAAGTTCACAACTTCCTCTACTGCAAAACTACTATAGTGAGTCATACCTTAAAAAATACAACTTGAGTATCAAAATCAAGAAAATCTGTTTATGCTCATTTCGAGGATAAAAATTAGTACACTAACACTCTATATAGATTATGTTATCTGAACATCTTCCTGAATAATTCAGATGCAATTAAAACAATTTAAAATAAATATGATTACTTATCAATTTATTCAATTATAATTAAAATAAACATTAATTTAACAGTAAATCACTGGAAAGGGAAAAATAAATAACAGAGTTTTAAAAGAACATAATTCCTCAGTTTTGTGCACATGCAAATATACTAACTATTATGCTCACTTTGATGTTGAAAGATCTTTTTTCACTCACTTCATTCTTTTAACTGACAAAAGACTAAACTATACTAAACTGAATATTGAAAAATGTTAAGTAATTAATTTTAATTCTGAAAATATTCAATCTCGTTTTGTAATTCAAGCAAATTTAATTTAATTATTTATTATAACTTCAAAAAAGAATTTTATTTTATTTATTTAGATTTTTGGGCTTTAAAATAGCAACATTATTTAACAAATAATAGCATATTTCATTGAATTTTCCATTGTGCTTCATAAAAATATGGTCTCTGCATAACACACAGTCATTTTGATGGAATCCAGTGAAAAATTACAAGTTTGTATTTTATCAATATTTTGTACTATGCCAATAATAAACTATAATATAATTAATAATTTTTTGTGATTAACAAATTACAAGAATCAAGGATATAAAACAATCTACTTCATTAACAATACTTTTAATATATGCAGATACACACTGATGCATTATGAAGGTATTTTAGTAAGGTGAGGTGGGGCAAGTCTGTGCATAGGTTTTAAACGGTATATTTGTACAATAGTATTGCTAAAATACTCAGAAAATGTTGCTAATTTATCATTTATAAAGGTTATGATTTCATTTTAACTAACAGGATTGGATTAATATAATACCGTTTGAAGCCTTTGTATATACACTTACGCCACCTCACCTTAACTATTATTTATTTTTTTTAGAGAAATAAGAAAAATAATACACTAGCTAGCAAGTACAAAAAGGCAAATAAGATAAGGTCATAATTTCATTAAATAAAGGAAAAAGTGTTAAAGTATTAAAAGTTTCTTCCACGAATATTTTATTTATTTAGATATTTTTAAAATCTTCTCATTTACAACAAACATCTAATTATTTGAAATCAAGATTATCATTTCATACTCAACTTTCATTTGATTATAATTAATAAGTATTATGAAAAATAGACAAATTAGAATATTTTCTAAAGCATTAAATACATAATAATAATAGCTAACCAATTGTTTAAACAAATAACAAATATATGCAAGGAAGGTTTATTTATGATTAATACAAAACTAAGAAATGTAATAATAACAATACCTATAACAATTGTTAAATTTGTAGTAAATAAACCAAATGAATTAATTCAGTATTAAACATTTAAAAAAAAAATACTATAATCTATGAGGAGAATACGCCAGTCTTTTCCTTTTAGGAAAACACAGTTGAGGGGAATCAAGAGTATTCATATTTCTTATAAATTGAAGTTGAGATGTCTCCTTTCTTCTTCTATTCCTCAACAGATATGGCTAAAAAAAAAAAAAATAAAAAAAAAAATAAATATACCGAATACAATTTAAAAAAACATTGAATGTTTTCTCCTCTATAGATAGGATAAAATTATTACATTGATGCTCTGTATAGTTTGGCAAATCCGTTTGCTATGTAAAATCTGTATGTTAGAACTAAACTGTTGTAACATTTTCAAAGTTTCATAGGAGAGCAAAAAGAAGTTTCAGATCACACTTATTTTATTTTTTATTACCCTTTTATGATACTTATACAAGGAAAATATTGAAATAATAAAAATTATAAATTAAACTACTTGGAATATAAAGGAAGTGACAGATCAAATCATAAAGTTTAATATTGACATTGTAGCGCTGGAGGTGGAGATAGCCATGGTAGAGTTGATAAAAAAGAATATTCATTATTATATAGTGGAGCCAAAAAGACTGGACAAAGAGGGACAGGTTTCAACTAAAGAGCTCTTACTGAGGAGAGTGATGATGACGAGAAGAGTCGTTTTAACCAAGAGCTAGAATGAAATCTGCAAGCAATACATAGGTACAATGCAAAAATCATTTTAGGCGATATAAATGCACAGGTTGGTAAGGAGAACTTTACACGGACAGTTTCGGCGGTTAACTTACTACATGAGCAGACAAATGAAAATGATATGCATTTATGTCAGCTCGCTGAAGCGAATGACGTGGTCATCAAGACTACCTGTTTTCCCCACAAAAGGATTCATATGGCTACGCGGAAAGGGCCAAATGGTTCGCTCACACGAATTGATCATGTGTTGATATCGTGACGCCACTCTTCCTCAATTATCAATTTACGGTCAGCCAGAGGACTCAGATCACATTCTAGTCAAAATTAAACTAGAACGGCTATCCAATGTGATACGGGGAAAGCTTCACAAGAGAAAACACAGGGATTTACAGAAATTTAAAGAGCCTGATAAGTTGAGGGAATTTAAAGAGAGCTCTAATAATAAAATGAAGGATGGACTAAGGCAGGGTGAAGGCGGAATATGCTAGCAGGGATAAGTTTGGCAAGATAATAGAAGATATGTCAAAGGTTGTGGACAGATGGGCTGAATATTACAATGAGATTCTTGAACGTGGGGAAGATGTTGGATGCAGTGACACTGGTATGGGCCCACTTCATGTGGTAGGTGAGAGATACTGAATAATGAGAATGATATAGAACCGCCGGGCATGGAAGATTTTCTAGAGGCTGTTCAGAAATTAAAGAATAATAAGGCACTTGGCGAAGACTCTCTTGTTGCTGAATTCTTTAAGAATAGTGGTGAAATTGCGATATGTCAAATGTACTCTTTAGTCATGGATATATGAAAAAGTGAAAAATGCCGAAGGGGAACTAGCCTTAGCTGTCCCATATATAAGAAAGAAGACAAGCTCCATTGCAAAAACTATTGTGGAATCTCACTTCTAAGTGTGGCCAACAAGATTTTCTCCATCATCCTCCTAAAGAAGACCAACCTCTATGCTGAGCGCACACCAAAAGATTATCAGTGTGGTTTCCATTGTGTTAAGGGACCAATGAATCAAATATTTGTTATGCAGCAGATACTGCAGAAATATAGGGAATACAAAATTGATTAACATATTCTTTTCATTGACGACAGGCTTTAGATAGTGTTAAGAGAACTAAATTGATAGAAACTCGGTGCGAATTCAACTTCGTGCACTTCAGGTGATAATGCCACCAATTTCTTAGCACAGGGTTACACCTTTGAGCGTGCAAAAAGCTTCACCTATCTAGGATCGGATTTAAACAATGAAAATACGATGTCAAATAAAGTGAATAAAAAAATAATGGCAGCCAACCGAGCATACTATGCGAATTTAAGGTTTTATAAGGCATCAAATTTATCAAGGACCACTAAGATAAGGTTGTATAAAAATCTAATTAGACCAGTATTATCATAAGGAGCTGAGACATGGACCCTAACTGCTGCAATAGATACCAACCTCAAAGCATTCGAACACAAGATTTTCGAAAGATATATAGCCCGGTATATCATAACGGATCAAGGAATTGGAGAATTTAATAAAAATAAAGAGTTGTGCACACTATATGACGATATCGGTGTCATCCAATTTATAAAAAACATGCTACATAGAATGATCACGTCGAAAGGATGCCGAATGATAGGATGCCCAGGAAATTGCTGTGGGAGGTATTTACAAAGAGAAGAGTAGGCCAACCAAGTAGGAGATGACTGCAGGATCTTGAGGCTGACAAGAGAACGTTGGGCGTGACCAGGTGGAACAGGCAAGGAACAGGGACACATCTAGTGACATTATTAGGGAAGCCAAGGCCCACTACACCATGGCTGTAGAGCTGTGCAGTAAATAAGTAATCAAATAAAAATCAGCAAATTGGATTTATGACAATTTACATCTGACCTGCACAAATATACTTGTGAAGACACAATGTTTGGGGCATAAAGATTTTTCTCTTATTGATAAGTTTCTGATGAATTTCAGATAAATAATAAGATTTCACATATTTATTTTTGGTTGTGATGCTTACATTCTATGACATGGTTTACATCAAATAGAGAAACCCGCTATCCTCAAATTTACAAATGTTAATTTAGGTCTTTCATAAAGATCATGATCAGTTACGTAAATTTAAAATAATATGTTGTTTAAAGGAAAAAAAAGGTTTGCCACTTAAGGCAAAACTGTAATTGAGCAACAGTAATTAAGGATTTTCATGTAATCAAAAATGCCAAATATGTACATAGATATGTATTAATTATAAAACAAATACGTAAAGAATATGTAAATATAATAAAATTATTTAATTTATACATTTCAAAAAAACGATTAGCAGGAAAATAGTAGAAAAGTAAATGCATTTTTAAATTATCGAATGTAAAAGTACATCGATCGAGCCTTAGTAGCGACATGTATCTGTTGAAAGAATGTTTACGTCTACTGAATTATACTAAGTAACTAAAGCATTTCAGAAAGTTGCTGTTTCAAAAGGGTTCCACTCAATTGGCAGTTTGACTACCATCTCTCTTCCATCAATGATGCTGTGAATATGCATCGTGTCTCTTCTGCATGGATAGTTTTTAAGACATATTGCAGTTTCGTCCGGATTCTGTTTCTTATTACCTCTGACGTGTCATCCATTTTTCAAATTCCTTCATTAATAAGCTCTTTGCTTTTTATGTCGAGTGCGATGAAAGCGATGTTGATGATGAAAGTCAAATTATTAATCTAAATCAGATTTTCAACAATTTCTGAACATGAGATATGGCTGCGGCTGAATCATCATCCCATCTATCTTTGAAACATTTTGTCGAGGTTCTTGGGGTAGTACCTACTCAGTAGACTTCAACGAAGTTCTGCAGCTTGTGACTACTGGCTGAGGAGGTAAGGTCAGTTCAGGATAATTTTTCTTGAAAATTTACATTCAGCTTGGAGCTTTTAAAAAAGTGTTTATCAGATGAAATAAACAAATCTTCCTCTGGGAATTCAGACCACACAACTTCAGAAACACGATGGAACGCTTGCAGAATACATGTGACATGAAACATTTTAGGATAATATAATTTTATTACCTTTCCTGCTTTAATCATTTGCTGGAGCGCCGTCTGACAAAATCAAGAACACTTTTTCAAGTAGAGCACATTTTGGACCAAGAAGATTCATAGAATCGTTAAAAAATTGCATGATTGCATTTTTCCAACTGTTGACAATTTAGGAGAAATGATTTTGAAAAGAAATCTGGGCAGAGTGTACAAACGATGATATTTGCAATACACCGACCTTCAACTTCAATTGACTCACCAAATGAAATCCAAATAGGTCCCACCTTGGCATTCTCTCAAATTTTTGTAAGAGTTTTCTGGTATACATCTTGTGCATAATTTTTTCTTAAGATGGCTTGATCAGGCAATTGTTTCTCTGGTATATACCTTCCAAAAAGTTTTGGAGAGAGGGGTTGTTTTTTTGTTCAAAGGGATATCGATCCTTACAAAAGTGCTACCCAAATCTATGCATTACTGTCTCCACTTGTTGAAGATGGCATAATGAAACTTTGCTGCAGTCTTGATTGTTTTTCTTTGTTTACTTTGTGTGGAACTGTACCAACATGCTGAGTAAATTGGAAACATTGCATTGTAGAAACAGACTTGCCACATCACGAACAATATAACTAAAATAACTCCATCACTCAAAACGTTTCATTAGGGAGCTCATGAAGATATTTCGCTGCCCAATCTTGAGCTTTTTCCTGACTTTATTCATTAAGAAACAAATAAATAAAAGAAAAAGAAAAAATGATGACACTGGGAATTATGTTTTAAAGCAGCATGAATTTCTTCCAACCCACAGATTGACACTAAACTATAGACTACGTCACTCTGGATAAAAATTAAAGGGGGAGCAAACTTAAAATTGAATAGTAATAGGAAGAAAAGTACAACCAATTCTAGTGAATTCTGTTAATTGCCTTTGAATGTCAACTAATATTTTAGGATTTTTTTTTTCTCGTACCCATCCTTATTCATGTTCTGATGTAAATAAAAATAACAAATGTAGATTGAAATATGTAAATTGAGTGAAATATGTAAAAATGTGTAAATTGAGTGAAATATGTAAATTTAAATTGGTTTTAAATTGATCTTAAATGAGCCAAAACAAAAAAAATAAGTTGATTCCTGGTTAAATATTACTTAAAAACCAATATATATTTACATGAAAATCCTAGCCATAGTTATGATATATTAATAATAATAATATATAAAGAATATTAGCTAAATTAGACAACTTCTAGATAAAATAACAACTATTTGTCACCTGGTTTATAACAAGTGGTTCAGGTGGTGAGATTGATGGTTTTAGAAAACTAGGCTGAAGCTGAGAAATGTTAGGAGAAAATATTTCAGGCTTTCGGGGGGTTGAAAGTGTGCTTGGTGCCCAACATGCTCGAATGTTAACAGGTAAAGGAGATGGAGGAGGAGTAACATTACAGTCTGGGGAGGTATTTTGTACTCCTGGGGAGTATATATCTGGCTGATTTTCCAGTGACTCAAGAAAGTTTACTCGAGTATCAATTTTTTTTGGTAGATTCAAATCTGAAAAGAAAAATATGCTTTATGAATGTTTGAAGACAAATCAATCTGTAGACAGTTAAACACTCAGTAACTTAAACTTTCGTACACTAAAAATGTCTCTATAAAATATTCATTGATTACTTTTTCCAGGAAGCTTGAATTTCTATTATAAAAAAACTTGTCCTTTATCAAATGGAATTTTCATGTATCATTTTTACTTCCTTGTACAAAGTAAAGGAAGTAATGTAATCACACAAATTTTCTGTTTCCAGATTTCAACGGAAATATCCATTTTGACCATCCCTGAATCCATTTTGACTAGTTTCGTCGTGGCGTCTGTACGTATATACGTTCGTATCTCGCATAACTCAAAAACGGTTAGCCGTACAAGGTTGAAATTTTGTATTTAGGATTGCTGTAAAATATAGTTGTGAACCTCCCTTTTTGGTCACTGCCTGATCACCGGAAGTGGTACTTTACTTGAAGGTCATAATTGATTTTTATCAAAAATTATATTAAAATACTATGCAAAATTTCTCAAATTTAGCATTTATAACTTATATATTGATTTAAATAACATACTAGATTTTGGTCTAAATTGAAAAACCGGAAGCGGTACTTTACTTGAAGGTCATATTAGACTTTCACCAAAAATGATATTAAAATATAATGTAAAACATTTCAAACTTGGTAAATAGGACTTTTATATCGATATGAATGTATTTACTATATTTTGTTTCAAATTGGTGAGCTGAAAAGGGTGCTTTACTTGAAGGTCATAATAAGCTTACATCAAAAATTATATTTAAATTAAATACATAAATCATATGTTTCGGTAATAAAGATTACAAACGCAATTTGGTTTCCAATCCAATTAAACATTTTTATTATTTGTTTTAAGTGTTAAAATTGAGTGTAACATACTGATTTTCCTCCCCATATGTGTGTGTGTGTCAATAGATGGATGTCGCGACGCCGAGTACCGTTTTTGAGATACTGCAATCTTCGGAAACTAGTAACCAAATTCAGGATCACTTTTTTAGCCACCAAATTATAGTTTAATAGGCGTACAAGGATGTCATGTGTTGTCCACATCAGATATTTTTAAATTAAATATGTATGCATGGGCAAATAAGAAAAATATATAAGCCAAGACAACCTATCTCTGGGCTTAAGTATTAAGCCCAGTTTAAATATGAAGTGTAACATTACATCCATCGTAATTGGGAAAAACTAGATAAGTCAAATCATTTTAAAATTACTCGACAATATCAACATAAATATTTGAGTTGGAAAAACATTTGATTTTCACAGTTTATAAGTAAGATATAATAAGAAAAGAATACATATTTAAGGAATCATTAAACAATTAAACTAAATTATACAATTTTGGGTAAATTCTGGAGCTTTAAAACGTTTTAAGAAGTTACCGAATTCAATTTATCAACTATTTCACAATTGGTTAAAATACTTCAAATAGTCGGAATATCCTGTTGCCACCTGGCAACTCGGAAATACTTGATTGATTTAAAAAGTGACTTGATAAATTTATTAAGACATCCATTAAAATGTCTGTTGAAAGTGCTAGTATTTCAGACAAACATATTCCCAAAGGTAAAACTCATTTCTGAAAGCTATTTTAAAACAATATGAGCCTCAATATGTTAAAAATGGGAATTTCTGTCTCTTGAACATGAAAAAATTTAACATCCCTCA
This sequence comes from Rhaphigaster nebulosa, assembly GCA_948150685.1. Classification (NCBI taxonomy): domain Eukaryota; kingdom Metazoa; phylum Arthropoda; class Insecta; order Hemiptera; family Pentatomidae; genus Rhaphigaster; species Rhaphigaster nebulosa. The sequence continues at coordinate 18,599,038 of OX411308.1, forward strand.
AAATTTGAGATTTTACATTTCAAGATATGTACGATTCAAGCAGATTTTCTCTGAGACTATTTGGCCAATTTTTTTTAAATCACAGGTCAACCCAGAATGATCCTCAGAACTTGATATTACCATCCGCCATTTAGTTTTAAAATGGAGGTCGATTAAAGATTTTATACGCCCGAAAAATATAAAGTATTTTGGAATCATTAAATCAAAGCCTTTAGAAAAAGAAAAAAAATAAATAAACAACCCAAATAGTTATATATTTTTTGGATATAATTCCGATATTTGGAAATAATTAGCCATAGTGTTATAATTTGCAGTTTTTTTTTTTTTTTTTTTTTTTTATTAAATGTTAAATTTGTAATATTTACCAAAGAAATTCCCGGCTTCTTTCTGATTATCGCAACTGTTTTGTGATGAAAACTGTTAAATTTGTAATAGTTACCAAAGAAATTTCCGTCTTCTTTCTGATTATCACAACTGTTTTGTGATGAATGAGGAAAAGAAAGTATGGAATCCGTTTTAGTTGGCATTTCACACTGAATATTATTATTGACTGAATCAGAGATTGCCATATCTTCAGTCTGTTCACATTTATCAGCTTTATCTTTCACAACAACTTGAGCCAATCTTTTGATTTCATCATTAGAAAATATCCTTCTCAGTATAGTTGGGTACCGCTTAGCGTGTTGCAAAAAGCTGCAATGAATGCATAGTTAGCAATAATTAACAACATATAATTAGGAAAATGTACCACAAGTAACTTACGTCCGATAAATCATCGCATTAATTCTTTGTCGAGCTATTTCTAAATGATCTGAAAGAAATAGATATTACGAAGACTACAGTTAGATATGATAAGATTTGTTAAGAAAAGTAAAAAAAAAATCTAATTCTGAATTTTTACTCTTAATAATCTAATGTTTGAAGGTAACAAACATTTTCAATACTTTATTTACCTTAATTATTTCGAAATAGGAAAAGATCATTAACGATTATTCATAACAACAGAAACTTTGTATTCAGGTAGTTTAAAAATTTTAAGAAGAAAAATTACCCTGAGGAGGTTGAGTTAAAGTAATCAGAGAAGTAAACTATCCAAACTAAAAGAAAATAAAGCACAAGAAAGGTGATACTAGCAGGAGAAAATTCTCCACCATGGCTAAGTATAGTATAGAATCAGTCATGTGTTCACAAGATTTTTAAATGCCAACAGAATAAATGAAAAAAAAAACTACTATGGTTAAATTCTGCTACAAAAACACTTTCCATTTTTGTTTAATAATTTATGTGGTCTGTAATACATTTTTTTATTTTTAATGTATAAGTATATGACATATAGTCAGTTGAAAAGTAATGCCCTGAACAAATATAAATGCACAAAATGAAGATTGCAATGAAAATAAAATCATGTATCTTTCTAATTTGATCTTGTGACAATGGCACTACGTCTCATATGAGAATAAAGAAAAAAAGGAAGCAAATAAATTAACTTTTGATAAAAAATATTAAAATAATTTAGTTAATATTTATAATGATGTAGATATTGTTGACCGTAAATGTAATTAAGGAGAAGTTTGTTGGGTGTTGCAGTCAAGAGATAAAACACACAGTAAGTGTAAAATTTCTTTTAATGTGTGCCAGCATTTAGGCCTAAGTTGTAGCGAAACAAGATATAACCATAAAAGTATGAAAAGAAACACTATCCAAATCATTTTCTTTTCTGTTATACACCAGAACTTATTTGGTGTATTTCTTTCAGTCTTTGTTATTTCCTATTATTTCATTTCAATTATTCATTGATTTTTTTTTTCAGTTTTATTTTTACAAAAAGTTTCAAAATAATTACCTATAACAGGAAAGATCTCAGCCACTGATTGCGTACATTTTATCCGTTCACAATATTTTTCCCATAACAATTTCTTTAATTGATTTTCATCTTTTATAATTCTTGCAAGTGAATTAGAAGCCTTATGTGGGGCTTCAGAAGCATGTAGCCTTTAGTAAAAATAAGATATTTAATCATTTCAGTAGTTTAAAGCCAATTTAACATCACAAAGACAGATTTAAACTTCTAGATTTGTATTATACCTAATATATATATATATATATATATATATATATATATATATATATATATATATATATATATATATATATATATATATATATATATATATATATATATATATATATATATATATATATATATTGTAATGATAAAATTAATTAGAGTTAAAATGTTAATAGTGTCACTGAATATAATAATTTTATACAAAAGAATCGGGCTTTAAATTATTTTATATTACAGAAAAAAAATTTGAAATTAAAATTATTAAAATGTTAAATCAAATGAGCAGTGGAACAAGTGCTTGTTTAAGTAATACAAAATTAGAATTTTTACATATATCAAGAAATATATTTAAAATAAACTTGTTCTACAAGCATGAAAATATGCTTAGTTTAAACTAAAAAGTAAAATATAAATGTGGACATTTAGAAGAAAAATCAAAAATATCGATGCATTATTTGATGACGCCTTCTTAATTAACAAATCATTATCCGGAGAGATGCGCCACTTGGTAGAGTAATAAACATCTTTTGATCAGAGCGATTGAGAGGACTTGTGCGAGAGTGAGGACTTGTCTTTGTTCATGTGTCCCCTAAATGTTTAAAAATAAGCTAAGTCTATTATTAAGTGAATCTGAGTCAGTGTATGAGTTTTAAAAGTAAAATTATGTCATTGAGTAAAGACTAAGTAAAGTTGTAACATCTTCTAGCTGGAAAACAGTGTTATTAAAATTCATGAAAAAAGAATAACAAGCAGGAATTAAGAAGACTTCTAATGACATATCAAAATAACTTTTTAATTTCTTATTTTGTAGATAAAATTTAAATTTAATATTTTGCTTTTAGAGTTAAGATATGTATAGAATTGTTTTTATTATTTTAAATATTGAATATTATTAAACCGATAGTTGTGAACCTCCCTTTTAGGCCACTACATGATTACCGGAAGTGGTACTTTACTTGAAGGTCATTATTGATTTTCATCAAAAATTATATTAAAATATGGTGCAAAACTTCTCAAATTAGGTACATAAGACTTACATATTAATATAAATAACATAATAAATTTTGGTTAAAATTGATAAGCCGAAAAGGGTACTTTACTTGAAGGTCATTAATAAACTTACATCAAAAATTATATTAAAATTAATTAGAGAGATTATAAGGTTCGGTAATAAAGGTTACAAATACAATTTTTATCCACTCCAATTAAACATTCTAATTACTTGTTTTAAGTGTTAAAATTGAGTGTAAAATACTGGTTTTCCTCGCCATTTATGAGAAGAACAAGTCTGCAGCATGGGAATAAGATACAAGTTATGTGGGTTCTTCAGCCTAAAATGTCGAACCTGTTGATTGCTTTATCTAGTGACATTGATAGTTCTAATGTTGTCACGGAACAAGAAAAAATCTCTTGGGAACTTTTTACCTACTGAAAGAAAACCTAATATAATAATGGAATGAGACCTGTGTGTGTGTGTGTGTGTGTGTCAATAGATGAATGTTGCGATGTCGAGTGTCATTTTTGAGATACTGCAGTCTTCGGAAACTAGTAATCGAATTCAGGATCACTTTTTGAGCCATTGATATATAGTTTAATAGGCGTACAAGGAAGTCATGTGTTGTCCACATCATATATTTTATATATATATATATATATATATATATATATATATATATATATATATATATATATATAATTTTGAACTCTTCTGATTATTTTGTTTTGAATAAAAACCTATCTAAATTTATAAATAATACTGAACCTGAATCGTCAAGCTTCTATTTCTTCACAATAATTAAATAATAAATCATAATAATGGCCTAACGAACCCGGAGTTTTAATGCCAACAGCATCATAAAAAGACTGCATTGATATTTTCTTCAAATATTTTTCTTTCAGTTCGATACTGTTTTGTTTGTTTTAAATCTGTCTATTTTGCATTATAATTAATAAAATTATGTATTCATTATTTCAATAAAATTATTTATAAATTTATCATTACCTCTCACTCTCATCAGCAGCTTTTTCATTTCCACTTTGAACCACATCATTGTTATTGTTGTTATCAACTTCTCGGTTTCCTAGTTCATAGCTGTAATAAACTATAAAGAGTACTGGAGGTGGGAGATATAATTCAATTTTTTTTTTTTTCAATTTATGTTAGGAAAAATTTAAATATATCTTCAATAATTTTCTCAATTTTGGAGAATGTCAGCTTAATTATTAACTAAGAAAAAAAAGGCTTCCCTTATATTCCACTTATTAATCACCTTTTTAGTTATGCTCCTGGCATTTTTAATGTGAAAAATACTTTATTATAAAGCAGTGATATCAGGAGTATTACTGAAATGATCGAACAAATATTTCTGAGGATGGGGGTAAAATCCTGTAAAAAGAAGATCTATAAAGGAAGCATATTATTGCTTAATTATTAAATATCTTCTTTAATAATTTTAACTAATTTCATTTAGCTTACTCAATATAGCAAGGGAATTTTAAATATTCAAAATAAATTACCATTCTTTTTTTTTTTTTATTAATGAAAACTGGTTACTCTTTGAATAAAATCCTTACATTTGAGCTTAAAGTGGACTCACGTACCCCAGCAACTGCAAAGGGATGATGTCCCAGCAACTTTTACCCTCTAGTAGAAAGCTATTTCCAAGACGGAAAAGTTAAAATAAGGGGGAGCTATTATGAAATAGAAGCTTCGATAGAGAAACGATGTCTCCAAGGATCTGTGTTAGACTGAACTCTATGGACGTTGGTTTTTGACAAGTTGCTGGAGGTTGCTAGCAAACCCTACATAGAAGATTTGGCTACTTTGGTGGCCTCCAATAGAAGCGCTGGTATGGAGGAAACAGAATATTGTGCTGTGTGCAAAATTGCAGTCAAGGAGAAGAGACTGACAATGGTTACAGCTAAAACTCAAGCCATCCTCTTAAAAGAAAAACTGATAGAACACACATTATAAATTTGGACATCCAAGGTCTGTCGATTCGTACGAGTTAGGTAGTGACATATCAGAGTATAAAATTGAATAAAGGCCTAACCGTGATGCCTCTCTTGGACTATTTGAGAACCAGGGTGGCCTCAGGTACGGGACGATATACAAAGTAGTGGTGTTGGGTATCCTGAGGTATGCTTATCCCTCAAGATAACCAAATCTGTCATGACGGCAAAGAAGAGGTTGGGATCAATCCAGAGGATGGCTCTGCTGTCGGTTACAAAAGTCTATAGAACGATGTCTCATGAAGCGGAGCAGGTCTTAGCAGAAGAGATACCTCACGACCTTCAGCGAGAAGATGAGAGCAAATTCAAGTAAAAGAGGAAAGGCTCTGCTAGACTTCTAGATAATCTTCAAATTAGGATTACAGAATCCCCAAACCGATTGAACGCAATATTATAAGAGGGCACCATTGAGGAATGGAACCAATGGTGGATGACTACCAAGAAAGGGAGTACTCTGAGAAAATTTTTCCCATTGTCCAGTCCCACTTTGTAGCTAATTAGGACCTCCCAGACTATTAGGTTTCACAAACTCTCACTGGGCATGGGAGTTTTCGCACTATGCTACATACCTTTGGAAAAGGTATTGATTCCCTAGGCCCCAGTTGCAGGGCTTTGGAGACTGCCAAGCATGTGGACTAGAGACGACCTGTACTGCTCATGTGGCACTGAAGGCCAATTTGTCCGGGGAAATGGGACTATATGTCCTAACAGAAAACGAATTTCCATAGCTGGTAGTTAAAGAATACTACCAGCATTTTGTAGATTTCATCTACGGGTGGAAAACATTGGTATGTGCAGCTCACGTCGACCTAAGGAGCCTGAGAAGAGATTAGAGATGAGCCTGGGAAATCGCTGGATCATGTCGGCGAAGAAAAAGACGGTGCCACTATTGAACTTTGAGTGAAGTAATTGAGAAGTAGAACAATGAAGAACTGACTGGGCATACAGCCCGGTAACCCAGCATTGCAGAAAGGCAAAGAAGGAGAGGATAAAAATTCCATTTCCAAATGTTCAAAATCTGCTTCTAAGATGTGAGGAGAGAGTTTAATTCTCCAGACAACATAACAGAACAGGTTTGATCATAGTACAGTAAAGTTGATGTTTTATTTCTCCTAGACTATAAAAGGCGACAAAGCATAGAACACACTATTGGCCCTCAAGACGCGTCTATCCATATTCTTTCTCACTTGTTGGTGCACACAACCTAAGAGCCTAAGCTCTTGAAAATATAAACCTTTTTGTAAGTTTCAGTACCAATTTATGTTTCCTCAAAAAGATTATTTAACTTTTTCTTTAGCAGTTCATATGAGATTAAATTTTGTCTTTTTATAGCCAGCCTATGCAATCCTCATTGATGAATTACGGTCTTTCTGAAAGCAGACAGTTCTCACTGCTGTATCTTTCAAAGTTTTCTCACTTTAAACATTTATTGATTCTAAATCCAGAAAATATAATTAAAATAAAAAGAAATAAGTATCAGTTTATACCTTCCTTCCAATATACTTGGACTACTTGAAGACAAATTTTCCTCTTCATGTTCAACAGTTTTGGCGCATTCTTTCACTAGATCATTAAGATTACTTTTCAATCTTGCTTTATTCTCTAATTCATAAAATCATCAATTTAATATAACAAGATTGAAATAAAATAACTTATTTAGGAAATGGTATAAAACTATAACCTTTAAGAAATGGTTTTGATCGAAATCCATTTTCAAACAGGCCTCGCTTGTGCTAAAAGCATAATGATTACTTAGTAAACCGTATACTAATATAAAAAATATTCAATTACACATTTATATCTCGACTTACAAAAGCTTGTTTAACATCATCAACAGCTTTTTTGTTTCTTTTTTGTTTTTCATTATTTTTCTGCAAAAACAAAGAAATCAAATAAACTATTTAATGTGAAATTATCATTATAAATCTTTTTTTTTTTTTTTTTGTAGTCATATTTATCAGTAAACCCACAAGATTGTTTTACAGCTTACAATTAACGCATTACTAAATTCCTAAAATTGAATCAGAGTTGAGAAAAATCATTCCTCATTATATACTAGATAAAACAAAAACATCCAAGAGCAGTTGTTGGAAGAATTCAATATTATTACTATAAAGATCAGTTTTATCATACTGTAAATTCTATGGTCAGATGACCAAATATTATAAGTCACTTTTCCTACAAAAAGAGTTTTTCAAATTCTAAAGTCTCATTCCTTAGTTAAATTCTTTTTAAAATTCTTGTTTTTGTCTTTCTCTTTTAGATTATGGGTGAAAAATTGTTGCAAATGTAATAAGTCAACCAAAATCACAGAATCACTGGTAAAATATTATTTACAATTTACCATTTTGAAGAGACAAAAAAGTGACTTGAAACATTGTCATCTGACCATAAAATTAATCTATTGCTTAGGAATAATAAAATATACTGAGAAGATTTAATTATCATTAATCACTTTAATTTTTTTATGCTTTGGTGTAAGCCTATAGATAATACAACTCAAACATCTGTTCACAATAGCAAATTTACTACACTACACTGTAACAATAAGAACTGTCCCTGAACTATTCTTTAAAAAATGTTTTATACTTTTGATTTTTCCGTGAATTTTTGGACATCTTCCAAAAATTGCTGTAGTTTGAAATCTGTGGCGACTTCCTAGAACATAAAAAAGTCATTCATCAAGGTTAACACAAAACAATAAGCAAATCTTTATCAAATGATTTTTACATCAGTCCCAATCACGTCATCTCTTTTCCTCTTGTTTGGAGGCATTATTAAATATCTTGCTTAAATTTGTATTTCTAAACTGAAATAATAAAACATTAAACTTAAAAATATTTTTGACAACTTATAAAACAATGAAAATACAACTTTTTAAAATTCACTACTGGAAGTAATAACGAACAATAATTGCAATGGAATTAATACCAACCAATCTCTTTTTCTCTTTGTCCAAGACAACTAAGAAAAACAAACAGTTTAAAATTTTATTTTCAAACAAAAGAATATTTACTTAATCTTTCATGTGTTTTTAAGTCAACTAATTCTCCATATCAGCTAATTTTTCACAACGATTTCCATTCGGTTGTAAATAGTTCAACAGAAAGCTTTGAAATCGCTTTTTAAAAAGTTAAGAACTTGAATGCTTAAAAATTGACTAACATATTTTTTTGTTTTATGAACTTCAATATAAATTTAGTTAAGTTTAGGAATAAGACCATTTTCGACTTTATTTTTTAATTTCCGAATCATTATCTATTTTATTTGTTTTTGTACCTCTATTCCAGCTAAACAGCTGTTTTAATTATCTCAATTGGCTTTTCTTTTGTCTAATTGTAATTAATTTTGTCGTCAGTTTCTTCACTTGCCCAAGTACAAACCAAATCGAAATGAAAAGTTTTAAACAGTTTTTCTTTGATTTGAATAGTTCAAAAGAATTATTCGGCGAAAAATGCAGTAGTATATAATTTCTCATCCTTTTTGCATCGGCGGACCACCAAAAAATCAATATATATACATATGTATGTTTTGCGGAGCAGTGGCGTAAGCTGGGGAGGAAGGAAGATTGGTGGATATTTCCTCCTCCGAAATGCACGAAAAAAACAAAAGTTTGTATTTTAAGTAATATTTTTGGTGATTTTTATCCAATTTCCATTGTTAACCTTAAAACACAATCAATTTGGCGATTATAGTCATTTAAGTGATTAATATCAGTGATTCCCTCCCCCCAAAAAAAATTCTGCCTGCTGCGGACTATCAACTTTGGAATGCTATAATAAAAATGTAAATCATTGATTATTTTATTTAAAATAACTAATTTTTGTTAAATTTTAAAAACACAGTGTATTGATATAATAATATTTAAATGTATTAAAACAGACAAATACAAAAAATACTTTCCTTACCAAGTAGCGATATGGAAGTAATATAAGTCATAAAATTCGATTGTTTATAGAAATAATGAAAACTCAATTATTAAATGAGTTTTCAATCTTATTTATAGATCTTCCAGAATTTCAAAAAAGTTAATGCGACTCCTGCTGCTGCTATTTGACATTAGTGCTGGATTATCCATAAAGACAATGTTTGGTAATGCTTTTGATTAGCGTGCTTCCAGCAATAAAGCGATCTGATTGAAAAATGGCTTTCTTGGATCAGGATGTACAAAATAGGTGGGAAGAGCATTTTCAAGAATTGCTAAACCCCTGGGAAAATGGGGAGAACTCATATTGGAAGTTTCAATGAGAAGAACTGGTCTTGAAGTGAGACCTCCTGAATCGCATGATATTAGCCTAGATTTAATCTGGCTAATTAGACCTGGATAGACCAGATTTTTTTATTAAGACAAATAATGAAAAAACTAAAAGACTTTAACAAGATCATATGGTTCCTTTAATAGATTTTAAATCTGTATGATTCCAAAATCAGAAAAGAGGCTGTCGAGGTTAGGATTTAGGGATTTACCAGAAAGCCTCGAACAACACGTCCTCAGGTAGGACTAAGAATTGCTGGACGGATTTAGGAAGTGATTAGATAGGATGATCGAAGGGACAACCAAGGTTACTTACGATCAGTAAAGCTAAGGGTAATCTCCTTAAACATTAACGGAAGGTCTTCGCATCCTAATTTAATGGGAAGAAGAGGTACAGCCTGAGAGGAGATCGCCCTCAGATCTACACATAGAAAATATTACAATAAGGAAGGATATACAGAAAAATTAAAAAAACAAAACATGAATAGGTCAAATATAGGAGACAGATACACTGATATGCTAGTAGTGGTCAAATCTCCGGAGAAATGGAGAGGGAAACTTAACTAAACCGGCAAAGCTCTGGTCTACTTGTATCGTTATGCCATACTATGGATATCGAGAATAATTACAATTTATTATTATTTTGGCTTAGATCATTGCACCTATTTTGTTATCATTACTTTATTATCAGAAAACACAATATATATCCTCGTCGTTATATGAAAAGGGCGTAAGCGCCATTTAGCAAACTTTACAGGAAATACATGAAACGTTTTTCCATGAAATATTTTTTTTTTTTTTAATTTTATTCTTTATAGTGTACAGTAGGAGTTTATTAAAATGACAAAACTTTTATAATAAGAATATATTTTTAAGACTTCTAGCATTGGTCAAGGCTAGAGTGACGACTGAGAGTCGTCGGTATTTGATGCTATCGTCATCAATAGTAGATTTTTAGACCACTTTCTATTTTTTTGCGATATTTCGTGAGCAGGAATCGATAGAGGTGGTCTTTACGTCCCATAATAAATTGAAACCAAAATTTCGATTTTTTGACGCTTAAGCCTTTTTCAAATAAAGACGTCGATATACATATTTACAATAAAATATATAATATAAGAAAATAACAACGATATTAAATAAAAGATCGTCTTCTTTGATATGACAGGCGATTTCGTGGTTATTCGGTGGCACTATTTAGTAATAGGCGCGTGAACCTGCTGCAGAAGAGAAGATGGTTTCGGTATATGCGTAGCTGTCCGCTTTATAGTCTACCTGGCAACAGAGTTAGGCATCTTATCAAAATTAATTCAACTTAAAGCTTGCACATTGAAGCTAGTCAGCACGATTGAAACTAATCGAAATTTTGGCCAACCCTTTGCATTGAAGTCAGGAGTTAAGGTATGAGATTAACTTTTATTTCCTCTCTTAACTTATATTTCCTTTCAAGTTATGTTAAAATAAGCCGAGCTTGATCAGGTCAGGTAACATTTTCAATAAAATGGCATAACTGCTTGGGTCTGCTGACGATGTGGCCATAGATGGAGCATCTATTAAGGGTATAAAAGAGGCTTGTGAAAGTTTGGCGAGTGAAGCGGAAATATTGAGACTGTCCAAAAATGAAGAAAACACCAAAATAATGGCGCTAAGAAAGAAAAGACCTCTGAAACCATCAAAAATTTCAAGTATTAGAGTTCATTTGTAAATGATGGACTTGGTGATGAGGAAGGTATACAAAGCCAAATAATTTGGCCTAACAAAGGATATTGAGCCTTAAGTAACTTCCTCAGGAGTAAGCTGCTAAGTCGTTGTAGAAAGATGAATTTGAATAAACCGATTAGGCGACCCATTCTAGGCTGTGCAACACGGACTCTACGAAAAATCTCGGCTGAAAAAGTCGTTTGGTTTGAGAAGAACGTGCTGAGACGTATTATAGGCCCAACAGGAGAAGGGAGAGTATATTGTCTGAGGAGAAACAGTGATCTATGGTATACACAATGATATCCGGGCTTCCCATTGCGTGCGAATTCAACGCATCAAATGATATTTCACGTAATTAGGATGGTTGATGTGCTAGCAGCTAAAGCATTGTATCAGGAAACCCCAGATGGAGTCAGACCTTGCTTCAGAAGACCAAAGGGAAGGTGGAAGTACTCGGTGGCTGAGAACCTGAGGATGAAAGAAATATAATGCACCCGACCGGAATTTTAAAATAAACAAATTTCTCACAAATTCTATCAACATATGAAAACAGTTGTAAGAAATCAGGTGTTGCCAAAAACTTAAATTCATAATAAATGTTAGATTTATTTTACAGCCTAGTGCCTCAATTATCACTCCATTTGGTTTTCTTCGTTTCTCCTGAACTTAATGAATAGGTACTCGTCTTTTGACTGTTTTAGGTATCTTCATAATTATTTGTTTTAGAATCGTTGCTTTTAATTAATGTTAACATGTTTTGTTGTTTAGTTGTCTTCTTTTCCATTCTATTGGGGTTACAATTTCAGTAAATTACATGCCGTTAGATTTTGTAGAATATATTGAAAATACAATTGATATTATTATTGTAAGAATAACTTTACAATCGGGACGCATTATCTTTGGTTGTTGACGAAGTTACCCGAAGGTCACAGGACTTAAATTAAAGCAGTAATAATTTGAATAATTCCAATTAATATAAATCTTGAAATTGAATACAAAACACTTAGCACAAATGGCGCTAGAGAGTGCTGATCCGGCGACCTTCAGGTAACTTGCAGCAGCCAGTGATAATGCGTCCCGATTGTAATCGCACATTAGCAAGTATAAATTTGCATCTCGGCGAGTTCTGAACGATATTTATCGCTTGAATTTTAATATAAGCGTTTAAAAATGGATACTAACTATTTCTGAACTACAAAAAATGTTTGTGGCCACCCAAAAATATTCTTAGCTCAATGGTTGAAAAACATTAGACAACAATGAACGGTTTTAATTTGCAATAGTTCAGTGATCATCGTACTACACTAACCTGTTCACCGTATCATTAACATGTCACATTTAATTAATAAATTTGAAATAAACTAAAATTATTAATCCTCATGAACTTTCGGGTTAAATCTGTAAATGGTTTGAAAATGATTTACCCAAGCACTTATTCGTTTTTCTTCATGGAAGATAATACTTTGAATTAAGCTAATAAAGAGAATTTAGTTTAAACCTTGGTACTAATAAAAAAAAACAATATGACGTCTAATTTCAACAGCTTAGCACAATTGTGCTTTTGCTTAAGCAAAAAGGAGTCACTAGTATTTTAAATTATATTCCATTTAACCTTAAATAACTACAAAAGATATTAGCTCTAGTACTTTCGTATCAAAATATCGATAGTTACGTCAACATTCTGTTATCCCGCCAAATTCGGGATCTTAGTAATGAATTTTAGATATATTTTAAAGACTTCTAATTTATTCTGAGTAATCTTGTACATGTTTTATTAAATAAGTGAAGTGATGGATTCTTCTGACTCTGTTTCGAAAGTAATTTTAATTTTGTAGTATCATAAATTAAAGTTGTGTTGGTGATGGTTTACTATATTGTTTTTATTTTATTTTATATTGCTTAAATTATAATTAGTTTATAATTTTATTATTAAATAAATTTTATTATACAAAATTTTGATAATAGTTTGAAAGTGAACATTAAAGAAGTAGTATGAACTAGTTTTAAGTTCATCGGTATGTTAGATTTGAACAGTGTTATTAGTTTATTGTAAATCACCTCATTTGTTTCTTCAATCATAATACTTAGTCATAGTATTATATTTTTTTGAGTAAAGTTTTGTCATTTTTAAAACATTTTTGGCCATTTTCAAAGTATGTACTAATGTGTCACCTAAGTTTCTGTGCAATGAATATAGTTGTTAGTCAAGTATGGCCCTCAATTAAAATTTAAAGACAAATACTGCTTTCAGATGTAGGTAATGCATTAGTGTATAGTTTGATAATGGTCAAAATTCTGTTAAAAAGAAAAAATGTTACAAACAAATATAATATGACTATACAAAAAAGAATTTTGTTAATTAAGTATGTGAGACTAATATGGTCTATTATCCTTTAATCTACATTGATTAATTATATTTATAAGTATTTTGTAATATAATTAATAGTAAAAAAAAAAAAATAACAAAATTTTAAGTTATTCATATCTATATATTTTAAACATATTTTATACAATCAATATTGTAAATTTTAATTACACTGTATCTACTGACCAACAATTCTCCTTATTATTATTACAGCACAGCCTAAAACTGTAAAAATGTGCAGTTTGTTGTTCCACTCTATCAGTTTTCCACACTCACAATTGGTTGGCCAATAAAATTTCAGCTGCTCCCCCCTATTAAAAAAAAATCCACACAGGATTTCATACTCGTGGTTGTTCCATGTTCCAATTGGTTTGGAGTGGTTAGAGTAGAGTGATTGCCCGTGGCTCCCTTAAGATAAGTTTGATGTTAGGAACCTGAAAATTTTTTAATATGCATGACCAAAAATAGACAAAATTGACTTAGGCTTTTTTATCCTTAAGTGGCTAGCCAGAGACATAATCTTTTTTCACAAAGAATCTATATAAGGCAATGTGAGGTCTGTATGCACTATATTTTACTAAGGTCGACTTTAAATGACTATAAAATCTTAATTTTTGAAGCTAGATTTTTCCTCTGTTTTTGAAAATGTTCCTTAGATGATTATTTTTAAATATTACATTCAATCAACTCCATTTTTATGAGATTGATATTTCTATTTAGTAGTACCTAGTACGCACTTGTCACTGTCTTAAGTGGTAACTGCATACTAGGTATCTGGAAACTCATTCAAGGATTAGTGATTTTTATGCAAGTGCAAAATAGTTAGTTTCTTGAGAGATTATTATAGTAATGTAATCGTCGAAATAATTTATAACTTGTCTCATATTCACTTTTTACAATCTTTAGTGAGTCATGAAAGTAGTATGTAGAACATAATTGAATTAATGTATTGAAAAAAGGAACTTTTTTTGAAATACCTTATTCCGGGATTGCCTCAGCTAAACATGATAGTAGGGGTAAGTGTACACCAAATGCAAGTGTCTCACAGCAGAGGTCTACACTTACCCCTACAGGCATGTTTTGCTGGGGCTTTACAGACTAGCGCTTAAAAACTAGAGAACTCCGAAAGAAATGTAAATCACAAAATATTTGGAAGAACAGCTTCTGAAGGTTCCATATACTGCAAAAATCAAACAATAAAACAGTCATACTGGTGGATAAGCACCAACTTAACAGTTTGGAATTGATATCTTTACAACTTTTTATACTTCACCTTTATGAACTCTCATGGCTGATTTGTGATTCATCAGTGTTTAATCTTCATACTCCGTAAAGGACAGCTCTTACTAGTTCAGGGTTTGGATTTAACAAGACAATTACGCACTTAACCCGCATTACCTTACTTAGTTCACAATGTTCTATTTTTCAGATATTTGTTTAACTGTCCAATTTAATGCATGACCATTCTAAAAACTTTAGCTCCCTAAAAATTAAATACTCAAATTTAAATATGTAATTATTGTTATTGTTATCTATTTATTATGGGAAGTCCTCAGGAGCATTTCCTATAATAATTGTTGAAAATGATTTCTAGTTAACTTTATTTATTCAATTAATCAAAATTAATGGCATATGTAAAGCTTCAGGGACAACATCCCCATCTTCAAACATTATACTATCTAAAATTACATCATCACATACCAAATTCATAAATATACATAAATTATACAACATAATTGTAACAATCTAAAATATATAATTTGTTAAAAATCTCTAAATTACCTTTAAATAGTCATAAATTGGTTATATGAGTCATTGAATTAATGATGTTAACTGGAAATCTAGTTTTTAAACTATTGGTTACGCTTTTTCCTGAGAGAAATATTGAAGACATAATTATATATATATATATATATATATATATATATATATATATATATATATATATATATATATATATATATATAATCAATTAATTTGACCATTGAATTTGACTATATTGAATTAATTTGAAGATATATATATATATATATATATATATATCAATAATCAATCAATCAATTCGATGCTAAAGTTCGGTGACGAGTCCTGGCCTTTTCAACCAGCTTCCTCCAAGTGTCTCTATCTCTGGCAGCCACCATCCGCTCCCTGATGCTGAGCATAGTTCGAGCGCCACTTGTCACTCCATCAAAGCTTCGCCTTCCTCTGCGTCTTCGGCCGAAGAGCTGCTCTGTCAGCAGCTTCCTTGCCATTTCCTCGCCTCCCATTCGTGCAACATGTCCAGTCCAACGTAGCCTTCCTGTTTGTAGAACTAGGGCAACATCGGGCTCTCGGAAGATATTTAAGAGTTCCTGGTTGCTTCTTCTCCTCCATTCATTTCCTATTTTCTTTCCTCCTAGAATCCTACGGAGGACTTTTCTTTCAAAGATCTGAAGTTCCTTTTCACTGTTCTTCGAAAGGGTCCAAGTCTCAGACCCATACAGGAGTATTGGGCATATGATGCTCTTATATAGCTGTGTCTTCGTTTGCCTGGAGATATGGTTACTCACGAGATTCTAGGCAGTCCGAAGTAACACCGGTTAGCCAACATTATCCTTGATTTCTCTTTCAACTGCGTTGTTCTGTGTTACAATTGAGCCTAGATATGCAAACTCGGCTACTTTGCCAAACTTATAAGAACCGATGGTCACTTTTTTCCCTTCTATGGGCGCTACTCCAAACACGATGTACTTGGTTTTCGAGCTATTCACCTCTAATCCTAGTCACTTTGCTGGTCCAACCAAGGCTTGAAATGTGTTTATATATATATATATATATATATATATATATATATATATATATATATATATATATATATATATATATATCCCAGAATATGTTAATGCTCACAATATTTTTTAAGATGCCCAAAGTATGCAGCTTCAATCTACTGACCTGCCTGTGGAATTTATCGAATTTATCTGTGGAATTTATTTTGTTTTTATCTGACATGGACATTTAATGTAAAGCTACTATAAAAATTTTAGATATGTTGTTAAACAAAATTTGTTTTATTAATTGAAATAGCAATATATTGAGAAGTCATGCTTAATTATCAAAAATGTATTCCTCAGTTGTGATCAAGTCAGTTAGTTCAGTAATTCCTTTACTATTTTTTTTTTCATTTAATGATCCAGATTTGAGGCTAATTTTTTTATTTAAGGTATTACTTAGTACATATGCATATTGTTAATATTTAAATTGTTTATTCATTATTATATGAACATATTTATGTACATTTAATTTTTTTTCAAGGGCTTCTTTATCTATACCCCGAAACATGGGAAAAAAAAGGAACATTTGCAAGATCCTCTATCTGAAATTATTTCTGAAGATTGGCATAAGGGTTATTCTAAGGTTTGGCAAAGCATAGAAAAAAAAATAAATGCAAGTATTTTATTATTATTTATTACAGAACTCTTGCTTATTTATCATCAGTAAATGAAATTAGCCTGATTTTTATAAGTATAGAACATTAAGTAGTATAATTTATTATTAATGCCTACAACTAATCTCATTTGGTAAAAGTTTGTTATAGTACTGTTCAGTGTTTTTTTTTCAATGTTTGCACTTTATATTGCTATCAACCTAAAGTTATAATCATGTTAACAATGTTTAATCTTCTTTTTGATAGGTTGTTTCAATTACTATATCTTTAGACAGGTCAAAGCTGTCAACTTTTTCTCGCTCAAAAGATAAACAAATCCCCATCTGTTCCTTGACCCATGTGGTCGAGGACTTACCTGGCATGGTTATTGGTCTGTGGAGGAAATTATTACCCTGTTTAAAAATAGTATGCTTAGAAATTAACTGTAATAATTCATTCAGTTAATAAATATTTTAAATATATATATATATATATATATATATATATATATATATATATATATATATATATATATATATATATATATATATTTATATTTATATTTCTCGTTTATTCTAAGTAGTCTTAATGTTTTTACACCTTTAAGTTAATTTGTTTATATTTCTAGAAGTCTATCTGCTGTACCTTCTTGAATATATAAAAGGTACTCTTTATCCTTATTCTTTTCATTAAATTCTTTTTTTAACTTCTAATTTTAGAATATTGAAGATGATGCAATGCAGGTGCTTCTGAAGGACTTGGTTAGTTTCATTGAAAAACCCCATTCAACGATGCATCAAATCCCTACTGTCATTCTTTTAACAGGTGCATTTTATGGTTTTTTATAATTTGTTCTTGTGTTTTTAGTTGTAACTTGTAATTTTATTTTATTTATTATAAGGTGTAAACCTTCCTGATCACTCGGTGTTATTCAATAAATTCAGAGATAAGTTAAGAGAAGAAGTAACTCCCCATGTTGTTATGTTATCATCAAATGACTGTTCATCCATAAAACATACAGTGGAACACATTACCTGCCAGTTTATGAAGAGAAGCGAGGATGCCCATGCAATGGTAATTAAGAAATATTAGTAAATACTAAAACAAATTTATTCATATTTGGAATACAAGCTTTAGTAAAACAATTTTTACCTAAAATAGGTGATATTTTGATGATATTCTGAAATGCATAATATTTGAGTGACAAGAAATGGCCTGATTTTATTTTTGTGCAAAAAGTTTTTTTTTATGAATGGAATAGATTCACCAATCATATTTCATTGAGTATTAAACCTGCGTAGTGAATTAATTATTTTTATTGATCTATAACAAGTAATGAAGAACATTATTAGCATATAACCATTGTAAGTTTCTTTAAATATTTTCAAATGCAAGCTTATCTTTTTTTAATCATTAGCATTAAAAATATGTTTTTCTTTCTTATAGCCTATGGATATATAAAATGAGATTACAAGATGTATCAGTCATCCTGTTTGTATTTCCTTTGATGAATATTACATATAATGGACACAGTGGAGTCTCACTTATAGAAAATATTCAGTTATATGAAGAATTTCTCATTCCCCAGCGAAACTCCATTTAGTCCTTTATAATTAATTATTCACTTATATGAAGGGAAATTCGATTCTCAGGTATAAATATTATTCAGCTATATGAAGAAACCATGGTTTTTCAACAAAATTTTGGAGGTGTTCGCTTCCATGTGGTTTTCCGTAAATCGCTTCGAGGCTTCCTGTGTTTTAGATCTTTTCCATTTTGTGTCAGACTCATCCCCTTCAGTTAACGAAATTTTGCCGCTCCCTTAATTTTGTCAGTGCCAAAAGTCATTTTGTTGTGCTTGCACCACAATTTTTTGTTGCTGAAGTCATCCTAGAAAAAGCATCTTAGACGATTCTGATTCCTGATGTTTAAATGAAGAAGAGCCTGTGGCCTCACCACCATTTTCCCAATTGGTAACTGCATTCGAGATAATGTTGCTTTTTATCTATGCTAAAAGCGTAAATGAAAAAGATTCAGAAATTTTTGTTTATTGTGAACGAGTTTTATACAATTTAGCTTGTGGAAAAACTAAGTTTTTTAAGCTCAATTAATTTGCTTAATGTGTAATCTTATTAGGGATTGATAAATTATTTGCCACTTCTGTAAATTTGTTTTATTGAAAACTAGTTTCGAATGTTATACATTCATCCTCAGTTCTAAAATTCACACAAAAAATTCAAAAATAAGCAATTCAAAATATAGTTTGTTATTATTATACATACGAAATTAGATGTAATATAAATCAGTATTATAAAACATTTATGAATTATGAATTTAATTAAGACAAGAAATCAAATACATGTTGGTATTCACCAAGGTTTAAAGGGATTATATCAAACAGAAACGTTTGTACTGGTCTCTTCTCGCATTGAACTAACAATGAATGAAAGATAGGCAAGGTGTTCAAAAGATGGTAAATCATGCTATTAAAGGCTGCGAGTTTATATGCTATCGGTCTCCTAGCTTCATTATTTATAATGACATCCGTGTGGGTGGGTTTCCGATAAATTCCAAATTCATGATGTTTGTTTTTCATTGAGATTTCTAAATCTAAAAAGTTTATGGGTTTTTTTTTTTTTTCCTGTTTTACTGTGAATTTAATCGAGGGGTGAATTTTGTTTATTTCCTTTAAATAATTAAAGACATTCCTTGAAATTCACCCCTCGATTAAATTCACAGTAGAAATCTCATTAATAAACAAACATTAAACCGGAAAATAAGATTCAAGTTAAGAGGGTTCTTCCGCTAAAAATGTCGAAACTGTCGATTTCCAATGCTTTATCTAGTGACATTGACTGTTTTAATGTTGTCACTGAACACGAAGAAATCTCTGGAAAAAAACTAGTTACCTACTGAAAAAAAACGACAGAATTAGACCTCCAGAAACAAGTGTGGGTGTGTGCGTGCGTTTGTGTTTGTGAATAGTTAGATGTCGCGACGCTGAATGTCATTTTTGAGATACAATCTTTGTAAACTAGTAACCAAATTCAGGATTTATAGTTAAATAGGCGTACCAGAAAGTCATGTGTTGTCCACATCAGATATTTTGTTTTTAGATTTTAAATTCTTTGTTGTATTTTTTTGTTAAGAAGTTTTCTTTGTTTAAAAAAAAAATTACAAAACCTGCTCCTATTGACTTAAACGAAGAATTTTCCATTCTCTCTGATATTCCTATAAATGAGATTCCATTTAATATAATTACTATATAATTTTATTTTTTGTTTAATTAATCTAATTTAGGTATTACATTTCTGTTTGAATTGTACTATGTTCATTACACTTTTTTTTATATTTGTTAGTAATTTATATACATTATCTAACATTTTATTTAAGTAAATGATTTTATTTTTAAAATCATAAAAAAAAAAAAAAAATATAAAATTTACGTATGGTGAGCAAATTAAGTGTTTGAACACCATAATTTTCTCGCATAATTTGATCCCCAGAACAATTGAAAAAAATTGTGATTATATAATTTCAAATCTAATTATAAAGTTTTTGTAAGTAACAGTTTTTTAAATAGATTTATAAAATTAAAGGGCATACTTCACTTTTTTCTCTTGTTCACAGAGTTAACTATTAAAATACTGATTGGATTTGAATAGATATTTGTTAGGGATATAATATTAAAGGATTAAAGAAGCATTATTTTGTTACATTTGTAAAATAAATGTTATTTATCAAATTGTTCAAATACTTTTTTGGCATTGAGGTATTCCAAATTCCATATTTTCTTAATGTTTTAAATTTATTTAAAAAATTGTTACCTAAAAAAACTTTCTAATTAGATTAGCAATTATTTAATCATAATTTTTGTTTTCAATTATTGATTTTGGCAATCAATTCATGTAAGAAAATTAAGACGTTCAAATACTTTTTTTACCTACTGTAAACAAATGAGAATAAATATAAAAAAGTAAAGCAAACACTAATAGGAGTGAATTTATTATTAATACAATAATTAATTAAGCATTACTTCTATATTTTTTTTTTATACATTTTTTTTGTTTGTGAAAGTTATTTTTATACCATGATCATAGTTGATTTATTTAATTCTGGTTATAACTTTCAGGATATAGATGACAATGATTTAGAAATCAGTAATACACATCTAAAGAAAAGTGATTGTAATATGCCATCTCTAGTGAATTGGTATGATAATTTTAAAACAACTCGTCCTCGATTAGTCATAGTACTAAAAGATTTTGAAGGATTCCAACCTACAGTTGTTTGCCAGTTGATTCTTATTCTTAGGTACGATTTGAAGGTTTTATTTTTGTTTATTTAGATTTTAATCAGTGTAGTGGGCTCTGCCTTATCCTGTGATAACAACCAACATGACAAAATGGATATCATTTATTTAGAGCATATAGGCAATAATTGTACTAACCCATTTATGCCGGGCGTTGTGAAAACGCACTATAGGAAACACTCACTTGTCAGCACATGTTTCCCTCCTTTTATTTTCTGGAAATGTTTACTATTGATTTTTTTTGGTTATTTTTGTTGGTTGCTTTAAACGTAGCACTTGTCTTTATGTTTTAATTCCTTTTCGGTCTAAAATAAATTTTTTTTAATAGATTCAACGTAAAGTATACAGAGAAGACAAAGGCAATTGCAATAGGTTTTCATCACCTCCTTTAAACTATTTCTCATATTCCAAACTTGTTCCTGAATAATAATCCCATAAAGTTCTATCCAACCATAAAAGACCTTCGAATCACCTTTGACCTAACTCTTTCCTGAAAAACAATGTCTCCGATGTCTCCCGTTGTACCTTTTCCACTTTAAATTACATCCAACACCTATTTCCATTTGAAACCCTTAGACTCCTAGTTACCTCCTTAATTTTCCCCTACTTTGACTACTGTTGTACGGAGTATTGAGGCAAAAATAAAACGTTTGATAAATTGCTTTGTACAATTCATCTTCGGGATCCCGAGGGACGCCTTTGTCTTCCAATTCTATGAAGAGTTGAAGTGGCTTTACCCTACCTACCGTCGTAAGTACTTTCTGGCATCCTTTCTCTACCCAGTTATTCAAACCCGCCGTCCATCATACATCTTCGACCTACTCCAATTCAAATCTTCTATCCATTCCCGCCATACCCATTCTCGGCCTTCAGATTTGTACACAGCGGCTCATCAATCTGCAGCTTTCGATAGATCTTTTCTTATCAGATACTATCCTTATGAAATTCCATTCCTTCTGCCCACCTTCAAATTCCGCTTATTCAATCACTTCTTGTCCATCCAGTTCCAAAAGAATTGTAAATAGAGTTTCTTTCATGTCAATCAAAATTTGTAAATATGCACTAATAGATAATTCCATATTGTTAATTATTCTTACCTCATTTTTAATTTTTGTTATGTTTCATTAATATTAGAAGGTTATATATTTTTTATCTGAAGGACTCAGGTCAACAATACCAATTTCATTTGTTAAATGTTACTGCATTTATGACCTTTTGTAATTTTCACTTCTATTTATGTATTGAATTTTTTAGTTTTGTCATCTGTTAACTCATGCTTTCTTATTCCATCTATTCTAAGGCTATGAAGCCCACTTATCACTGCCTGTAATTGTTATTCTAAAGGCACTAGTCCCGGAATAAGTAGTTTATTATTACTATTAAAGGTGGTTAGGTTCTATAATAAAAACTGATGGCTTGGATCAAAATATATTCACTTACTAAACATCTATAAGGTATAAAAAATGGTGGAGACTAATATTTCGTTGCGGTAATCAACTTTACAAGTTGTATAAATCTCATACCGAAAATTAGTAAGAGCAACTGGCAAATAGCCATTTGATTTCAGAGAATTCAAAAGAAGTGTGGCAAGAGATTTAATGAAAAATAAAACACAACTCCAAAGATTATGAGTGTAAAGGATTGGCTGTGTGTTTTTTTACTTTCATTCTGTGATGAAGTATAAAAAATGTTTAGTAGTTTTGCACAAAAATTTTGGGGTAAATTTTCATTACAATAGTGATAAGCTATTGCATATTATTTTCTAGGGTTTAATTTTTAATATGTCTACAAAATATTTTTACTTCCTTGTACGCAGTAAAGGAAGTATTATAACCGTGAAAATTTTCAGTTTCCAGATTTCAACGGAAATATCCATTTTCACCATCCCTGAATCCATTTTGACTAGTTTCGTATCTTGCCTAAGTCAAAAACAGTTAGCCGTAGAAAGTTAAAATTTTGTATTTGGGATTGATGTAAAATCTAGTTGTGAACCTTCCTTTTTGGTCACTACAGAATCACTGGAAGTGGTACTTTACTTGAAGGTCGTAATTGATTTCCATAAAAAATTAGATTAATATATAATGCAAAACTTCTCAAATTTGGTATTTATAATTTATATATTAATTTATTCTTTTTTATTAATAGTGGCTATTTGGATTGCCTTCCTATTACTCTTGTCTTTGGAGTTGCAACTACAGAGGCAGCAGTTGGAGAATCCTTATCTCATAAGATTACGTCGAGATTAAATCTGAAGGTATTCCAGTCTCAGCCATCAGTTTATTTCCTCAACAACACTGTAGATAAGGTGATATGATATAAATGAATAATTCAGTTGTTAAAAAGGAAAATATTATCACTAATAACAAGATCGATGTATATTCATAATTTGTCTGAAATTTTCTGATGTGATTTTATAATGATAAAATTGATACCAAGTTCATGAACAGTCAAGTAAAAAATATTGTTATGTCTCTGGGTGTTATAATGTGTTAATGTATTCCACAGATTGTATCCCAATTAAGTATATTTGACCATACTTGCCCATTTTAATATTTATGTTCTGTATGTTTGTTGATCAGGTGTTCCTGTCGTCCACTTGTCCTTTTCAGTTGAGTGGAAAGCTTTTCAATTTTTTTACATCTATATTTCTATTTTACGACTTTTCAGTCAACCGTTTCATTCAAGGTGTCAAGGTAATTAGTTGTTTTTGTTTTAGCAATCCTTTTTTGTTTTATTATGATTTTAAATTATCTTTTTTCTTTCATAGTATTGTGTGATGGACCATTTTTATAAAAATAAATTAGTAAGCCTTCTCTGTCAAAAAGAAAAGAAACTTAGGAAAAATGTATCGAAACTAGATAATGATTGTTTAAAAGAAATCAGAGAAATCCCATCATTTAAGAAATACATAGAAGATAGTGAGGATGATAAACTTGTCAATGACGATGATTATACCCAGGTAACCTTTTATGTTTGATTTTATTTGACCCATTGTATTCAAAGTAATTTAGTAATTCCAGAATCTGAAGTAATATTTTTTTAGAAAGAAATATTAAAGCTGCTAATATTATTGAGGAGGGCTCTTGATGAGTTCTATACTGGTCTTCGAGTACTATATATATTAGGAAAAGATTTACCTCAGGCACCATTGGGTAAGCAAGTACGTTTAGTATTATTTTCACTTTGATCTTAATTTATGATATTTTGTGATTATGTATTTACATTATTATTATTTCAGTTTAGAGAAATGTATTGTACAGCCATGTCCAAGGATATCACAAAAACACCTGAATATAAAGAATGTAATCAGCTCTTAAAATTTCTGTCAAAAGATGAGCTAGAAAGCAGAATCACAGAGGTAATAATTCATTAATTAAAAATTATTCAAATTTATTATTTTAGTGCTTCATTTCTGGTACCTTTGAATTTCATTTTCTTAATTTGAAATTCCTTAAAGAAAAAATGATAATTAAATTAATCAAAAGTTCTCTTTGTATTATGTTCCATTATGAATCGATAAAGGAAAATAATTGTATTTTATTGGTGATAACAATTCATTTAAAACTCATAATAGTACAATTATGTAACAATTACTTAGGATTCATCAATAATGCCTTTTTTAAAATATTATTTTTATTACAAAAATATCGATATAAAAGTCCTATTTACCAAATTTGAGAAGTTTTGCATTATATTTTAATATAATTTTTAGTTGACATCCACATGATGGTATAGAAGGATCAATCTAATTAGGGATTGATAAATTATTTTAAATTATTTATATAGAAGTGGCAAATAATTTATCAATCCCTAATTAAATATAATTTTTGATGAAAATCAATAATGGCCTTCAAGTAAAGTACCACTTCCGTTATCATGTACTGATCAAAAAGGGAGGTTCACAACTAGATTTTTAAACAATCCTAAATACAAAATTTTAACTTTCTACAGCTAACTGTTTTTGAGGTATGCGAGATACCACGTATGTACGTACAGACGCCACAACGAAACTAGTTAAAATGGATTCAGGGATGGCCAAAATGGATACTTCATTTGAAATCTGAAAATCGAAAATTTTCGCGATTACAATACTTCCTTTACTTCATACAAGGAAGTAACAAGAACATGTTTCCCTAATATCGCTTACACTTCTAATGTATTTATGTGAAAAAAATTAGATATTTCGAGGGTTCTCGCTCGGATATACTAGTTATTTGTATACATTACTAGTTGTTGTCCGCGGCTTTGCACGCGAATATTTCATTTCTGCCATTTCGTTTTAATTTATATACGTTTATGGTAAGGATATTATAGTTATATGATAAATGCATTACACATTTTGTGTGCGTGAAGCAAATCCTGCTTCTATTTCTCCACAGTAGAAGCAGTTTCTTAGACCGGAAAAGGAACTTTTAATCATAACATGCATAATTTTTTTAACTATCTAATGAATCACTCAAGCTATTATATCGTGTCGGCCCTGAGGCTTTTACCTATCTTTTAAGGCATCGCCAATTTCAGTTTTTTTAATAGTTCAATCACTTAGAGTAAGGTGGAAGATAATTAAAATAAATTCAAAATTCCAAAGCAATTGACCAAGATTCTTGGTCCAAGAAAAATAAATGGTTACCAAGGTGACCAGAATGTTATCATTATATCTAACCTTTCACATTAAAATTTTAGTGTGATTTCTAATAAATAAAGAATTTCCTCAAAGCTTTGGACCGGAAAAAGTTGATGAAAGATGTTTCAATAATAATTAATAATCAAAAGGAACCGACCAAGAAAAACAAATTTTATCCCTCTGCCCTCCCCCTCAATATTTTACATTTTGCATAATATTTTTTACATAGAATCCAAAAATCGATTTTTTTCGTATTTTGTTATAATCAATCTATAGGTAATTAATTTCTCTACAAAACAAAACAATAGTCATGGGAATCTGACGGATATTAGCGGAGATCTCGTTTCTGGAAGTCTCATTCCGTTATTATATGTCGTTTTCTTTCAGTTGGTAACAAGTTCCCAAGAGTTTCTTCGTGTTCCTTGACAACATTAGAACTGTCACTAGATAAAGCATTGGAAATCGATGGTTTCTACATTTTAAGCGGAAGAAACAGCTTAACTTATATCTTATTCTCCTACTTCGACTTGTTCAGCACACAAATGGGGAGGAAAACAAGTATTTCACACTCAATTTTAACGCTTAAAACAAGTAATTAAATAGTTTAATTAGAGTGGGAAAAAAAATGCGTTTGTAACCTTTATTACCGAACCATATGATCTCTGTAATAGATGTCGATATACCTTTTGATGTAAGTTTATTATGACCTATAAGTAAAGTACCCCTTTCGGACCTTCAATTTTAACCAAAATTTAGTAAATACTTTCATATTAATATAAAAGTCCTATTTACCAAATTTGGGTGTGATGTTTTAAATTATACTGTAATGTAAGTTTTGATGAAACTCTAATATGGCCTTCAAGTAAAGTACCACTTTCGGTTTGCCAATTTTGACCAAAATTTATTATCTTGTTTGTATTAATATATGTCTTGTATATCAAATTTGAGAAGTTTTGCATTATATTTAAATATAATTTAATAATTTAATGATGAAAATCCGTAATGACCTTCAAGTGAAGTACCACTTCCGGTAATCATGCAATGGCCAAAAAGGGAGGTTCACAACTAGATCATACAGTAATTCTAGATAAAAATTTTTAACTTTCTGCGGCTAACCGTTTTTGAGTTATGCGAGATAAGTGCAGACGTCACGACGAAACTAGTCAAAATGGATTCAGGAATGGTCAAAATGGATATTTCCTTTAAAAACTGAAAACCCAAAATTTTCGCGATTGCAATACTTCCTTTACTGCGAACAAGGAAGTAAAAATACTATTTTTGCATTCCTTGATGTTTACCTGGTAATGTGATAACCTGAATGGGTCATACCAGCTGACCGTCTCCGGAAGTAGGAGTTCAACATTCATTTTAGATCTCTGAAGCCATATAAGGCTATTGTAGCTGCCTGAAGGAGGCAGTCCCTCTACTTCACTTGGGGTCTCTGGGCCAATCCCTTACATCTCCGAATCTTAATAATTATAAGAAACATAAGGAAGAAAGCCAGATTGTCTTTCATGGCTATGACTTAGTGAGGACAGGGAACAACTAAATATGCAACATGGGATGTAAGGGGACTAGCCTGAAGCTTGTGGAGGAAATGAAGAAGGCCTCATCGAATATAATGGCAATCACCAAAACAAAGAAGAAGGGGACAGGCTGCATTTATACTAATTTACTCCAGAGTAGCAATAAACAAGAGAACTAAAGCAGGACTTTAAAGAAACCAAGGTAAAGTGGACATATGGATCTAATGAGTATGAACTAGCAGAGGTGAAAGATATGTTCTTTGAAACGTTGCAGAAGGCAATGGATGATGAATATGGGAATTTAATGCTGCTGGGAGACTTGAATGGAAGAGTGGATAGATGTCAAAAAGTGCTTGATCCATATGAAGAAGAGGTCAGGAACAACAACGGAAAGAGGCTGTTATAATTCTGCATCACAAATAATGTTGTTTTGCTCAATCCTAAGTTTCCCCACAAATAAATACACCAGAGAGGGGTGATCTAGAAATGAGAAGTCTGTTATAAACTATATAACAGTGGAAAGAAAATTACTCTCCAGTATGAGAGATGCGAAAGTGAAATAAGGCCCCGAAATGGGAAGTGATCATTACCTTCTTGTGGTTAACATGAGTGTGCTCAAACCACAAAGACGAAAGAAAGTTCATAAAACAAAAAAAATAATATTACAGAGAAGCTTGAACCCAGACCAACAGGAATCTGAAGGAGGGAGGGGGGGGGGGGAGTGCACAGTCTTCTGCAAGTGGTAGTCCTACAACTATGTTAAAGTCATGAAGGCTAATACCTTCCAGACCTGAATGGTATCAGTTACAAATACAGAAAGAAATAGAGCCAGACAGATTCTATGGAGCCCGACAAGACGTGGAAAAGGGTTTTTAAGATTAGGAACTTGTAATATTAAAAGTATTAATGGTAAAGAACCTGAACTGATCAGAGGCCAAGGTGAGATAATGATTGAGGACCACATTATATTGTGTTTAGGAGTGATAACACAGGAGAGAGCAGTGGGAGGAGTCGGTTGTATTTTTCACCAATGACGGAAAGAGAAAATCTAAGCATGGACCCCCATTAACTATAGGCTTTTTACAATGATGCTGGAGGAAGGGAGATGGCAGCTAAGTCTAATATGTAATAGCCTATGGCCCAAACGAAGATGCCAGCCTAGCCGATAAAGATATATTCTTATATATATATAAGATATATAAGCTGTGCAACACAAGATTGACAACTTGGAAGGAATACCCATTCCTTATTTAGGAGATTATTACCCATTCCTATTACTAATAGGAGATTTGAATGGCAGAGTGAGAAGAAATGTAACCGGCTGGCAAGGAACAATTGGCATGCACGGAGGAGACATTATAAATGACAACGGAGAAAGGATCTTAAACTTGAGCTTAAATAGCGATCTTGTGGTGGCAAACACTCTCAAACCACATAAAAGAATTCATATGTATACAAGAGCCTAGCCAAGCAGAGGCGAGAAGTCCATATTCGATTATTTCATGATTCCAAAAAACATCATAATGGTGGTCAGCCATTAGTATAATGCCATCAGCGAATGCAAACGATGCACAGTTTACATGTTGTTACTTCCAATACTCAAGTTGTGTATGTTTGGTTCTCCGCTTACATTCTTTAATCACATCATCCTTGAGTGTGATGAAATATAGAAAGCTCCCTATGTCTCCCTAAAGTATTCTCTCCATCTTTCCAACAGACATTTCGGTTGACTTATTATTTGACCGTCCCTAGCCTTTATAAACTTTATAGGGCATTCTTTCTCATTCCTCATGTTTTTCAGAACTTTATAGAATAATTTCTGATTTCCTTTTGCTTGTTCTTCCATAAACTCTCCGAATTCTTTCCAGCTTTTTTCTTTCTCCATTTTCTTTACTTTCTTTCTCTGCATCTTATACATTTAATCATATTTCCTGATTCTATTCCCCTAGATAGCTTGTTGTGTTTCTTCTTTCTCATCTCTCCTTCAAAGTCTGCGTCCACCACCTAGTCTTTTTTCTCCTACCACTGCTACACCTCCTCTTCCCAGGTTGTTCTGGCCATTCTTCTTTCATCTACTCTGCTGAGTTGCCCCCATGCTGCCCCCAGTGCTGAGTTCTTTTTGGGAGCTTACCATCGCAAAATAATTATTTCTAATTAAAAAAAAAATAATCCATCCTCGTTTTTCATCTGGACTTTGGACCGGCATTGGTAGAGTTAAAATTATTTTCTAATTTTATTTTTAAAATTAATTCATGTTATTAATAATTTTGTTGTGTGCGATACAGCTTAAACATGGCAATAAACATAATGGTGTATCACATTTTTCACAAGAGACTTGACCAAGTAAAACAGTTCACCCTGTTGACAAACAGACAGAAAGCTGGCATAGATTGAAAAGAAGGTGCCTACACTATCTACTGGCAAGTCAAAGAGTCTATTAGTTGATTTAGCTACCACGAGATGCCGTTTCTGAGACGCACAGATATGTGAGAGCAGCAATCGTTCAAAATCAGGAATCTGTGTTAGTAGCAATTGAGGAGCGCTCGCTTCACGGCACATATTTGTGTTAGTAGCAGCGAAAGGGTTAACAACAACTAAGGTTTTATAATTTCGCAATCATTTTACAGATTAAAAAAAAAATGTAAATATTAAATGTAAAAAATTAACTTAACTAGCCAACAAAAAAAACAAATATATTGAAATTTTGTTCAGAATGTTGTGTACTATATTTCTGATCTGATTAAATTATTATGGACATCAAATTGATTAGAAAATTGAATTAATTAGGAATTGATCAAAATGGTTGTTTCTATAGCTTTGTGATAATTTTGTAATGCAAAATTATAATACTTTTCACAAACCATTTTTTTCAAAAAGTTGTGAACAGAAACTAAGTCTGTCCCCCTAATCTACCAAAAAATAACTGTAAGTCTTGTTAAAAGATAAATGTAAAGATGTTTAAAATAAATAATCAGGAGTTTGGAATGAAATAGGTGATTCTATTCATACAAGGTCAAGGAGTGCATTGAGAAAAAACTGGAATGTCGCCAAGATAGATTATGGGGAGAAAAAAAAACCTCCAGAAAATTTGAGGAATCATTGGCCACAAATGTGGTTAGGTCTGTCTTATCTTACAGATCTATTGTCCCCGACAGCGAGGAAAGGTTTAATAAATAATAAATTAATATTTCATTATATCAATAGTTTGTTGAAAGTTTTAAGAACATTGAAACATCCTAGTGTTCGATTTAATATTCTGTTTGCCAGATTATTTCAGATGTTACTATTAGGTGATTAGTTTTATATCACTAGCTTATATGCTGATTCAATTTATTTGAAAATAGGAAAAATTGTTTATAGATTCTATTGTAAACTTTATTTTTCAGATTCTCCGTATTCTGAATGAAGGAATATTTTCTGACATTGCTGCTAGCTTGGAAAGGCTTAATGATGAATTAAAAAACATTGGCTTGAATCCAGTCTCGAAAGTTGAGGAAAGTCCAACAAAGATTGATTTAAATGTTAAAAACCGTTCTCAACTAAGAAAGGTATGATTTATATTAATAATACTTGTTATTCCTATAGAATTATAGTATGGGCATTAAAGTTTTTCATTGAGAAATAATGTTGTCTTGTTTTTTTATGAAAGAATTCTTATACTAGTCCCACAGAAAAAATCGTTGATGTTTACTTTTTGCTTAATAAGACTTCTCTATCACAATTAAGCAGACGTTACTGTTTGTTTCAGTTTTTTTCTTTTATTTATTTCATTGGTTTGACATTAATAAAGAGGTTTTATACTTAAATTTACCAATAGGAATCAAATACTAGTGTTTGTTTGTAATCCTTATTTTTTTAAAAATGTTATCTGGCTTCTTCTTAACCCAGTATATATACTTTTTTTTTGGAAGGGGGAGAGGGATTAATGTCCTGACCAACTCTAAAGCATACAGGACGGGTTATCCTACATGTTACCAACCAGAGTACTTATGTCGAAATTCATTTGTTGGTCTGCCACGAAATAAATTTCAACATGCCCAGACCGGATTCAAACTGGCACTATTTCACACTGGAGGTTGCTAAGGTGACACCTTAACACTTTCAGCCACCAGAGCCTTAGTATATATATATTTGCAAAATTCCTTGTGCACATATGAATATTATATATAAGCATTCAGCTAAATACGGTCTATGTAAATTTTTTTTTAAATTTACAGATCAATAAAAATTGGCCACTAATTAGGTTAACACCCTTTTTTGCTTGAAAATAATATAGACCATTATTCTGTCAAAATGTTTTGGCACCATTATTATTTTAGGTTAAGAATGGAAGCTATATAGAGCATTATTCAGTCATAAACTCGATTTCACAAAAATGCTACACAGACCGTTATTCGGCCAAATCCTTTAATTGATGGATATGTTATATGAATATATTAATGATAATAGAAATTTTTTATTTTTTTAAATAGCTCACTATTAATCGATAGTGATAATATGTGATTATTTACTTAATAATATGCTGCCTTTTAATAGATGATATTTTTAATTAGCAAAATAACTTATTTTATATTTTAGAAATTAGCTGAGATGAGTTTGAAGGGTCCGAAAAAAGTGGGTTATGAGATAACTAGAGAAAAAATAATAGATTTTCTTATGGTTTCATTTTTACCCTCCTGCATTACACCTTACACTGAAAAGACAATCCTTTGGGAAATAATTACCATACGTGATAAAGATGCTAGAAACAAAGTTGTACCGAGGATTCGTGGTCCAATTCACACAGCCTTAAATAATCCTCATCATTATCTAATGGTAAGAAATTTTTTAATTATCTTAGAAGAATGTGCTAAGATATATATAATAATAATAAAATATATAATAAGTGTATTTATTTGTTATTTTCTAATATATTTTCTCTGTTATTTTAGTGTGAATGCTGTAAATTAGAAGATGATGCTGAAATCCTCCCAACAATGCCTGACATTTGCATAGCCTACAAATTACATCTTGAAGGAGGTCCACTCATTAACCTTTATGATTGGTTGCAGGCAAGTTGGCTCATATACAACTCATTTAATTGTTTATTATTCTTACTATCAGGCATTCAATTTTAAATAGTAGAATTATTATTTTACGAGAATGATCCCACAAAAATGTTTAAACCTGATTATTCAAGTTAATGTATTTCATACATGATGCCTACAGCCATTGTGTATGAAAAATAAAATAGAAAGAATTCTCTTAATCCATGTTATATTATCAATAGCACATTTTTACTTTCCCTTACCTATATACGAAGTATATGGTAAGGGGAAGTATTGCGATCGTGAAAATTTTCTAATTCGATTTTTCAACGGAAATACATGTTTTAAGGTCCCCTGAGTCCAAATGACCAAGTCTCGCAAAATGGTCTGTGTGTATGTGTGTATGTGATCAGTCTAGCTCAAAAAACGGAAAGCTGTACAATACTGAAATTACATATTTAAGGTTAGCACATGCATGTGATGTTACAGCAACATTTTCGTGAAAATCGACTAACCAGAAGTGCCACTTTATATAATCGATTTTACACATTTTTACAATTTTCTTGAAAACGGCTCTAACGATTTTGATTAAACTTGCCTAAATTATTCTTCATAAAGACCTTTAACTTTTCATATATATGGTACATCACCGAGGAATTGCAGGGAAAAAAGTTATGATGAAAAGAATATTTTATTTACGCATAACTTCAAAAGCGTTCAATTTATGGTAAATTATCTATAGACTTGTATGAAGGATAATTAAATTATCTAAAAAAACAATAAAAGAATCATCAAAATCGGACCAATAATAGCAAAGATACAGCGCATCGGACTAACCGGAAATGGTAATTATATCATGGATATTACAATTGTTTACAATTTTCTCGAAAACGGCTCTAACGATTTTGATGAAACTTGCCTAAATTATTCTTCATAAAGGTCTTTAACTTTTCATTTATGAAGTAAATCACCGAGGAATTGCAGGGAAAAAAGTTATGATGAAAAGAATATTTTATTTACGCATAACTTCAAAAGCGTGCAATTTATGGTAAATTATCTATAGACTTGTATGAAAGATAATTAAATTATCTAAAAAACAATAAAAAAAAACTCATCCAAATCGGACCAGTATTAGCAAAGATACAGTGCATTTTATGAGGAGCATAAAATAGATGGATAACCGAGCGCATCCGAAAGGAGATAGATGCGACCGAACCTCATCCCACCAATCCGCCAATCTGTTGTGAACAATTCGCTCTGTAACAAAGTAATTTAAGAATACAAAAACGGAAATTAACTTAATAATTTCTACTATCACATTATTTAATGGAAAGAAAATGTTTCCATAGAAACTAAACCAGCAACTTTTAAAATATATTTGCAACTTGACAAAGTTAAAATATAGAGGTAGTGTACAGAATTGTTGTACTAAAATTGTTTTAAAAACTATTTTATTATACTTAAGTGGGAGAAGAATTGAATGCTGCTGAGTTTATTTCAAGTATTGTTTATGTGAACTCATTAGAATTATATTAAAAAAATAATTATTGTAGGGCAGTAAGGGAAAGTTGTGTGATACACGCACCGCACCAGATTTTTATTGTTATGAGTAAAGTTGTCAAGGTAAAATTACTTCACTTAATTTTTTATACAATTATTTATTGTATATTTTAAACTGAATAGATTAGATACGTATTTTGTGGTAAGGGGTGATAAAAAGTATCTGAAGGCCTCAAACAGTGTGTATCCAAAATGGGATAAGAGTAGATTGAGGAGAGGCTGAGACAGGAGGATCAACGTCAACGTGTCAGAGAGTCAACCAACGAAACACATTCGATCAGCAAGCTAAGGGCATTAGCATTTTAAACATCGCAGGAAGGTAATCACAAATAGTGTATATTCGCCTTCAGACTTCGTGGGAGGAAGAGATACAGCGGAGAGGTATTATCTCTCGGACACTGTACATAGAAAGCACAAACAGTGGGTATTTGCCACTTAATTTGGTGGAGGAAAGAAATACTGCCCTAGATGTACTGATCTACTAATGTATGTCCATCTCTCCTGAGATGGCTCAGAAATATCTCCTGGTACTGAGATGGAAACTTCATTTAGACAGTACAACTCTGAGATGTTGTCACCATTATATAAAACTTGTACATCGAGATTGGTTTCAATTAACTATTATTTTTATCTTAGATCAATACACATCTTTACCATAGCTTTATTATCATAAAAGATAATATATGTACGTATTTACAGTAAAATATATAATACAAGAAAATAGCAACGTTATTAAATAAAAAATAATTTTCTTTTTTATGATGGATGACTTTGTGTGCTATCTGGTAGTGGGCGTATTAATCAGCTGCAGACAGTTGCCGTATTAGTGTAGACGTCTGCTAAACATACAACAGCATTTTTGATAACTGACATTTTGATTTAAAAAGTTTATTTCACATTTTTCCTTATAATATTAGGATGAGTAAAAAAAATTACTGTTTCAAGGGTTAAAATGAAGTTTATTTTTTTCTTACTTAAAATTTCTTCTAACTTTTGAAATACAGTCCATTATTTTCTATGGTTAGTTTCCACGTAGTAGCCAACTTTTTGTGTATCGCCTGAAAAAAGTCTTCTATACCAATTTTTGAAATGTTTTTTCCTGAAGAAAGTGAGCAATTGCTCGGAAAAGATAAAAGTCCGAAGGCGCAAGATCAGGGCTATAGGGTGGTTCGGTGGTCGTAGAAGTTCATTGGCATCCATTTTGGCAAGTTTTTGCTTCATGTGTCGTGAAGTGTGCAACCGGACGTTGTCCTGCTGCAGCAAAACATTCTTCCAATTCACCAAATCTAGGTATCGCCTCTCCAAAACTCCGTACATTCATTGTAGCTGTTCCAAATAAAGCTCAGAATTGAGAGAATGTCCTTCTGGAACAAACTCATAGTGGATTATATCTTCAAAATTCCAAAAAACTGACAGCATTGTCTTTTTTTCAAATCGACTTCGCCTTGTGACCAGTAGAGCAGGCTGGCCTCGGTCTATCTACTGTCTGATATGTTTGGATTTCACAATATCTCCATTTTTCGCAGGTGACAATTCTTTTATTGGAATGTTCGCCACTTGGATTTTGAAGGAGCAAAAGGCATGTTTCCAGGCTTCGGTGCAAGTTGAGTTCATGTGGAACTTCTCTACATGCACTCTTCTGTTTACCTAATTGGTGTAAGTGATGATTCTCACTTGACTGTGACAAACTAAGTTTGGAGGATAGCTGCCGAGTACTTTTTGTGGTATTATTTTCAGTAGCGTGTCGTAGAGCCTCGCTGTCCACAACAGATGATCACCCTGAGCCCGGCTGCCTTTCCAAGCTTGTATCTCCGCTTTCAAATTTGGCGAACCATCTCCTCACAGTCTGCTCATTAAGGGTTCGGTTCCTCTTCAACTTCCCGTATCAATCGCGTGTTTTCGGCGGCTCCAGTAATGTCGCAGAATTACTTGAATTTCATACCTCGTCATTTTGATTGAAAGAATGCAAACAAGTACTGAGCCTCAGAGGGAGACATTAAGTTTACTAAATGATTCCCAGTATAGTATTAGGATTAAAAAGATACCAATAACATTAGAATTAACGGAGAAGTAAGAAAAAAATAAACTTCATTTTAACCCTTGAAACGGTCTTTTTTTTTTTTTTTTTTTTTTACTCACCTCAATACTTTCTTTTTAACTCCAGTAGGCAATAGGAATGCCGCTATTAACCATGAGGATGGTGCATGATGAAGTTAAAGACTGTCTTTTACTAATTGCATTATATGTGAAGGAGAAGACTTTAGACTATAACTGTGCATCATTTATGACACTTAACTAACAAAAATTTACCTTTATTAGTTTTTGAAATGGCACCATTGCAGTTGTAAAAAAGTGACGGAGTAGTGGCCAAGCCTTGTTGGTGAGGTAGGAATGAACATTACTAACTGAATGGCTTGATATTTAAGCCAATCATTTATTATTCTAGTTGTAAGTATACCCAAGACTCCTACTTTATTATTTATTCTATTTATATTTTTTTGTTTTAGTCTTTTTCAACTATCCTAAATCCAGAAAGAAGTTTAGATAATGTTGATGACGTTGATCCTACTATACAGTATCCTTTATTAGCAAAATATTCAATTACTCAATAAATAGAAAATTTGTTATTACATTTAAAAAAATGAATTGTTTTTAACTGGTGGTCTGGGGGAGGAATGTGAGATAGGTGCGAAATTATTATTGTTTCTTAGAATTTTCATTATTATTAAATTCAGATAGATTATTAAAACTACAAAATGTAGAGTAGAAAAAACTTCTGATGCGCTAAATATACACAGTGACAATTTATAGAGTTATAAATTCTCTATTATTTCTTTAAAATCAATGGGCTCATTGAAGTATTAGAAATAAAGGGTATTGATTTTTTTTTTTAACGCTACAGGCACAAGGAAAATCAATTTTACCATATAGGTAGAATCTAATTTCCAATGAAAAAGGAAAAAAAATAGTTTTAATTTAAAACATTTAAAAAACCTACCTATTACAAACTTTTGTTGATAAACAGTAACTTTTCAAGTCAATAGCTTCTATAGTTTTTATGAAAATGGAACATTTGTTTGAAAAATTTAGTTTTTCAGGAGAGCCAAAATACTGATTTTCCATATGCTAGAGAGGTAAGAT
The DNA here is from genome assembly GCA_948150685.1 of Rhaphigaster nebulosa. Classification (NCBI taxonomy): domain Eukaryota; kingdom Metazoa; phylum Arthropoda; class Insecta; order Hemiptera; family Pentatomidae; genus Rhaphigaster; species Rhaphigaster nebulosa. Next base: position 18,636,035 of record OX411308.1, read on the forward strand.
TGATAATATGTTTGAATAGGTAATGAAGCCTTGGTTTTATGGTTATTGACTCAATTTTTTTTTTTTTTTTACTGTTATTGTATGTTCTTGCCATGTTGTAGTGGCACTTGTGAACTATACTGTTTGCCTATATTCACGAGCATTTTTAGCTGTTCTAATTGTCATAACTACATATGTAAAACTTTTAAGGAGGTTCAGAAAAAGCAAAAAGTATAAAATCAATTTTGGATGCTAGGTCATCCTTAAAAACAACTTCTGTGAAGAAGAAGTGATTTCACTACGAATGAATGAAGTGATGACAAAGTTGTAAGCAAATATAGATATTTTTTTTTCTCGTTTTTATTAATTCCTTATATGTGTTAAATAGTACTTGAGATAGACAATTGAGACCACTTTCGAAAACTTTTTGTCTTGTGGCTAATATGATTCCTTAATATAATTTTGATCTCAATTTTGAGTAATTAACAATAACAATTGTATATTATTGGTCATCTTATAAATGGAATGTTTAGATAATAGTTTTGGTTTGTTAAGCTTTTATTTAATGCTAAATAAATGTGATTAATTAGTGTACTTCATGATTCTAATACACAGACACACATACAAATTTAAATGTGTATATACCACCTTTAAATAACTTTTCCTTACAAAACTTAATTAGAGCTCGTTTTACGCAAGCAGTTGCAGAGCTGGAATTCCTCGGTTTTATTAAATCATCAAAGGCTAAGCCAGATCATGTGTCACGTCTAACCTGGGGCACTAACAAGTAGAGGTGCTTCCATAGTAGATTTGATTAATTTTATCAAAATCATATTTCTGGATGAAGGCAATAATGAGATTGGTTTGATGAATAATGATTCTCCTATTTTCTAAAGATTTCAAATCATCAAATCAGAATTGAAAGTAAATGAAAATTTATATAAGTATGAAGTCATTCCAGAAGTAGTCAAATTGCTTCATATAGATGTAATTTAATGGCGGTCGACTGACAACAATTAGCCATAATTAATATTTACCTGTATGCATTGATATAATTATTTATTTTTACCAGAATGAAGGGTCATTCAATATTATTAATTAATTACATGTTGAGCTCAAAGTGTACCGATTTTAAGTAACAGGCGATTTATTTATTGTCATTATTTATTTACATTTCTGTAATTACATGATCTTTTGTTACTAGTTTGTTTTAGCATTATTTATTAAGTTATATGGGACCACTAAACTAAAGTGGATGTGAATTGTTTTCTTGTTACTTTATTTATTGTTGCCACGATATGTATTATTAGCAAGATAATTTTATTCATTGCTTACATTTTATGTTTTAAATACAATATTTTTCTTGATTAGATTTAAATTTATTTTTTATAATGAAACCTTGATTCTTTAATATGTGTTATCCTATCTTAGAAAAGGATTCTCTTACACTTCACTCTGATTTCCATCAAAAATTATATTAAAATATAATGCAAAGTTTTTCAAATTTAGTATTTATGATTTATATATTTATTTAAATAACATACTAGATTTTGGTCTAAATTGGTAAACCGGAAGCGGTACTTTACTTAAAGGTCATAATAAACTTTCCTCAAAAATTATATTAAAATATAATGTAAAATTTGGTAAATAAGACTTTTACATCAATATAAATAATATACTAGATTTTGGTTAAAATTGGTGAGATGGAAGGGGTACTTTACTTGAAGATCATTTAAACTTACATCAAAAATTATATTAAAATTAAATACGGAGATCATATGGTTCGGTGATAAAGTTACATATGCAATTTTTTTTTTCACTCTAATTAAATAGTTTTATTTCTTGTTTTAAGTATTAAAATTGAGTGTAAAATATTTGTTTTCCTCTCCATTTGAGAGCTGAACAAATCTGCAGCAGGAGAATAAGATATAGCGTCGATTTCCAATGCTTTTACCTAGTGACATAGCCAGGTCTAATCTTGTGGCTAAACACAAAGAAACCTCTTAGAAACTTGTTATCTACTGAAAGAAAATGACATATAATAACGGAATGAGACCTCCAGAAACAAGAGCTTTTGTGTGTATGTGTCAATAGATTGACATCGCGGCGCTGAGTGCCATTTTTGAGATGCTATCTTCGGAAACTATTAACCAAATTCAGGATCGCTTTTTGAGCCACCGATTTATAGTTTAATAGGCGTACAAGGAAGTCATGCGGTGTACACATCAGATATTTTTTCATTTAAAACATGATAGCAAACTTTTTTAACAATCACAATTTCAATACACTGCTTGTTTACGATATAAAAGTTAGCTATAACATTATACAGGTAAGTTAATACAATATCTCAGAATGGCAAACATGAAAAGTTAATATGGTCAAATTGTAAACCTTGAATAACCTCACAGTTGGAAAGACAGATTGTGTCTATTCTGGCAGAGTGCTCCTTATTTTATAGGGCCATTTTCTACGTGATTTAATGAGTGTTTTATAAAATAGGTACACCAGTTACCAGTTAGTAATTACAGTGATTGTTACCAAATATTATATAATAAGAGAAGTTTAGATATATAGGTTATTGAAACCTTTATTTTATTTATAAATTATAAAACAAGAAAGAACATTTATTAAAAAGAAAGAATATTCTTCGATCCAATAAGAATATTAAAGGGGTATTACTCTGCAGGCCGAAATTCCAATGTGCCCTGAAACATTATTTCAAAATTATCAACATCGTGGTATTAATACTCCTCAGGCGAACTTGTATAAATAAGAGGTCCACCATTCTTTACATTTTTTTAATTTTTCATATAACTCTAACAACTTAATTTTTCTGACTTATGATTATATTTAATAAACATATAATCACTGAATCTCCTATTAATAATTACTTATTTATGATCACTGTAGTTACTGAAAAGTAACTGGTATACCTAATCTATAAAAGACCGATTTAACTAATTTTGGAAAAAATCCTTTCGCCACATGATAAGCTAGTAGAGAAACTTAAAATATATATATATATATTTTGGATATATATCTTCCCATATCCCATGGGAAATGGGACTTGACTGATTTTCGAATTGAATTCCTTATATATTTTCTGATAAGAGAAATTGGTTTTCGAAAAATGGATGGTATGGTAACCAAAATCAGCATTTATGAAAAGCTGGTTTTAGAACATTTGGATTGGTGAAAATAAAGTAAACGAAGAAAAGGAAAGAAAATAAAACTTTTATTTACTCAATAAGTAATTTTATTAACAGTACATTCATACATCCATATGATCGATAAATCAAATGGTAAATAACAATGAATCATAAATACTTCTACTATAATCTCTCTTTGACCAGAGTGCTCATTTCAGTATATAACATCATCAATAATTTAAAAATTACTGTATATACATTTAAATTTAATAATACTAAGATCAGGGAATCGCCAGTAACAGATCACATGATGAAAATTTATAATAAAAAAAATTTATATACTAAGAAAAATTTGTCTAAAATATGTCACAAGTAGCAATATACAACAAACTAGAGCAACATCTTGACAAGCCAGTTCATTTTAAAAGGAAAATATATTAAAGGGAAAAATGTCTGAATCAATCGATTACACAATTATCCCGCTCTTGTAACTGGTCAACAGTATTATTAACTTTTTATTTTGAGACCTGCTATATAATAATGATTAAAAAATATTATACATACACTATTATAAAAACAGATTAAAACAAGTAGTCATGACCTTCTCCTCTTATGTTAACAATATATACAAAGTATTAAATGCATTTGAAATACATATTCCTCACCTACTCAAATGTATCACCTTAAAATAAGCACAATAAATAAAAAAAAAAATAATATATACCTAAGGAGGATGGAAATATCAAATACATATAAGAGTAATAAAATATAGTTTTATATATTATGTATCTGAGTCAGATACATCATCCAAACAGAGTACTTCGAAATGATCTCATAGATGAGGAACATGGCTAAGCTTAATTAAATAATACGGAATTAGGATCTTCATCATCTATCTGTTTTATGTACCTAAGTACATCTTTCTTCGTGATGACTCCCAACAGTCGCCTAAAGAGCAAACAAATAAATCGGTTTTATTGTCATATTTTTTTTAATTTTATTCAATATTTAAACAATAGATATCAATAATATAAAATAAATAAAATTTTGGTCAGTTCATTTATGAAAACAATGTAATTAACAATGCTTCACAAAGCATTAAAATTTTAAGTTTGAGTACCGTTTGCTAATGCTGAAGCAAATAATTTCTATTCCTACTAAATGCGTAACTTTAGCCATATTTGAACGGCACCTGACAACAGATGTGATTTATATGATTATTAATTGCAATGATAACTGTTATCAAAGACAAAATTAGCTAAAATATTATGTGCACATCATTCAAGTATTTATTTATTAAGTGTATTATGGAAAAGGTATTATTGGGTGGGGCAAAAATAACAGACACATTACGAAAGGCTGCAAAAAGAAACCGATGACTAGAAAAAAACTTGTTTTATTTTCAAAAAATACATTGAAACGTTTTTATTTCAGTGGGTATTAGAAATCACATCTTCCAAATGTCAGCCGTTATTGACTATGCATTCCTGAAGACGTTTCCGGAAATTTTAAATAACGCTTCGATCCACACTTATTTCTGGTGGAATAACTGGCATATTTGGGAAGATGTTTCGGTAACTGTGAACTCAAGTCTAACGCCTATCCTACAATGATGCAGAGGATGTGTGGATCCAATAAGATAGAGCTACGGCTCACACATCTCCATGTTTTGCTTGGAGTTTTGAGAGATCGATCAGGGATTTTCCCTGACAGATTGATTTCTTTGATACAATCATCAGATTTATCTCCATGCGATTTTTTTTTGTCTGGAAATATATCAAGGGCACGATGTTTAAAAACTGACCTTGTTTTCTGAATGATTTAAAGGATGTATCAGGTGAGAAGAAATTAAACATTCCACTATATAATTAATCATTCCACCAGAAATGACTCAATGATAGAAAATTTTCAGAAACGTCTTTGGCAATGCACAACAGCCGACATTTGGAAGGTATGATTATTAAAATCCACTGAAATAAAACTATTTTCAATGTGCTTTTTGAAAATAAAATCAATTTTTTCTAGAGATATTGGTTTGTTTTTTTATAGCCCTTTAAAATGTGTCAGTTATTTCTGCCACACTATATTTTTAAACTATTTCAAAAAAGGAGATTATCAGTTTGGCATTATGTTTTATGCATGATCAGGCATAACTTCACTAGTCTAGAACCGATTTCTGTGATTATTTTTTTAATCAGGATTGGCCCATATAAATTTTATTAGAATCACATGAAAACTTTAATACAGATTGACTCAAAACTTCACTATTAAACCGATTTCTATTGTTCTTTTTGTAATCAAAAGAGTACACCTTGGGGGTGGTTCTGTATAAATTTCTTCCGACGAAAACATTAAGAGATTGAGTATATTTTAGTTTTTCAAGTATTTGCAATTTATATTTTATTACATATGATCATGAACTTAAACATGATATAATATGAAATAGCAACAAAAAGTTGAGAATAATTAAAACATTATAAAATATGTTTTCAATATTGTTGAAGGAAAAGAGACGAACTTCTCAATGGACAACTGCTAACCACTCGCTATAATTGCAATAGTTTAGTTTACAGATTCTGAATCTATTTCCTTTCTTTTCAAATAAACAAAACAGTAATTTTCCCAAAAGTGGGACACATAATGGGTAATTAATAAACAATTTTAAGTACTTTAAAAAAAGAAAAGCTGAATCCATCAGTTTTTATTTTATACTAAATAAATAAATAAGCTAATCTTAGCTGTTTCATAGAAAGCAGCATGTTTAGTAGACCTTACCCATGCATTTCGTATTTTAAGTTTACCCACTGAGGAATGTGAAAGAAAAACACATCAAAATGGTAAACAAGAACCACTAAAAAGAAATAGATAAAAATTTTTAGGAAAAAAAAAATGACTTCAAAACTCTATACAAGAAGTAAATATCCATTTAAGAGATAAAAATAATTTTTCTTACAAAAATAAATTATTGAGAAACATTAGTAACTATTCCAAATAAATCTGAACAGTACAATAAGTTAATATTTTTTGATATTGGTGCCAAGCGGCTCCATAACTTAAACATTTTGAAGAGAAGAACTTAAAACAACTTAATAATTAAAATTAACGAGCTGTGGTTCACTCTTAGTGGATAGGCACCGACATCAAAAAATATTAACTTATTGTACTTTTCAGGTTGATTTGGAACAGTTAGAAATGCTACTTAATAATTTACTTTTGTAAGAAAAATTATTTCTATATCTTTAGTGGTTCTTGGGTACAGTTTTGAAGTCTGTTTTTTTTTCCTTAAAAGTTTTTATTATCAAAAAATTCATAATTTAGTCTTAATAATTATATAGAAAATTTACTAGCTTTAATTATAGTTCAAATGGGTATATATAAGCACTTGAATTTATAAAATGTATCCCAACAGATTTAAAATAAATGATATCTACAGAATACAAAAACTTACCCATGGTGCGTAACCAGTGTCTGCCTGAGACCTAGTTTGCGGAACATATCTACAACAGTCTCCATCGGAGTCTGGTCAGTTATTGTGATAGGTGCCATGTCTAATATCTTTTTCAATTTTAACGGTGGCGAACTACCAGGACCAAGCGGCTGGCTTGGATTCGAACTAAACAGCACTAATGAGCCACTTTGTACCCCTTCAACTGTTCTTCGAGCATTTTCTAAAAAAAAAAAAAAACAATATAAATTTAAACTATCAAAAATTAATTTTTGATTAAAAAAGCTTAAGGTTAAAAAAGCTTAAAACATCTATTATAATTAATTACCTATTGCCAGAGATAAATCCCTCCTTAGAACGAATCCGACAAGGTATTGAGATTCCCTTGACACAACTACAGGAAAACCATTGTGTTCAGTTTCCTTCAATAGTTGTGTAACATCTTCCACAGTCATCGAGTCCTGTGTTAATACTGAGAGAGGTTCATTTCTCCTTCACAAAAAATCAAAATAATTATTAATGCTAAAAAAAAAATACTGTCCTCTGGACAGGAAATGAACTTCATAAAAACATTAATAAATTAACATGTGTGCAAATGTCGAATATGCTTCGACATTTTGTTTTGCTTCCCTTAGGCGGTTATTCGACATTGTACCTGAGCGTTTAGATAGGATCTAGACAATCAGCATCTCTATATAACAGCTTAATATTTGGTATTAGCCTTGATGAGACCTTGTAGAAGCCAAATGCCAAGAGCAAGTGTCATTTAATCAATTTTACTGTAAACGAAGGTAAGTCGATAATAATTCACTATTATTTATTTTCGGTCAAATGTTTTATTTTTAAATTTGTTTCAGAAGACGTAAAACCTGTTCTTCTCAATTATAAAAAGGAAAATTCATTCATTATTACTATATTTGTGATATACAAGTATAAAAATAACCTAATTTTCCATAAATTTATTTTTGAGGTAGGTGTTGAATATGCTTAAACATGAGCATATTTGATTGAAATCATCCAATAAATAATAAAATACTTCATAATATATTCATATCAAAGTAAAAGGAAAACTATTTCGAGAAAAAAAATTCCACCCCAGGAAAACATTTCAGTTAGACCAAGCCGCACTTGAGTTGTAAATTTTTGTTGTAATATTCGAGTAAATATAAAATTATGTTTGATATTTGATTTTTTTTAATGGTATTTATAAACATGCATTACAGATAGTTTCAAATAACTGAAGATTAATATTCCTCAAATATATTATTATATTTTCAAAAAAAAAAAAAAAAAAAGTCTGAGCTAAAATATAACATCTACTTCCTTATGCAAATTACTCAGAAAGATGGTTCCAATTAGATTCTATTGTAGATGATTGGTTGTACATATAAAAGTATATGTAGAAATTGTTTCATTGCTTGATATTTATAATAAATGAATAATTTAAGCATCATTAAACAGTTATAACAATATCACACCTCAATTTTCCTATTAATAATAACACTCCTCAACTATTAATATAAAATCTGGCCTGTTTCTTCTGATTTCGCTGGCAGATATGTCTTAATTAATTACAATCCAATATTGCATAGAGTAAAAATAAATTTTTTAAAATTTCTGTGAATCAAACAATAAAAAAAATAATATAAAGTAAAACTTGGACATTACAATAAGTGAATATATTAAGAAACGACTGTACTAACTTTGGTTGCATTACATCAGCAGCAAGAGAGGTATGAGCAAATTCTTCCTTTGAATCAAGGAAAGGATATCCATTGAGGTTGATGTGAGCATCATATATACCCTGTTTACCAAGAGCATCACCGACCCATTTGGAAGCCATCGCTGCAGCCATGAGAGGAACGATGTAACGCACACCACCAGTCAGTTCAAACATTATAACCACCAATGAAACTGAAAATTGGTCGTCATTTCAACTATATATATATATATATATATATATATATATATATATATATATATATATATATATATATATATATATATATATATATATATACTATTAACAATGATTGGGTACTCTACACAAATTAACTATTTTATTAATGATTAACACAAAATAAATTAGTGAAAAGCTACCTAAATTAACCCTGCGGAACTTGCAGTCGAAAAAGTAGTATCAGATGTGTGCATCCCATAGATGCACCCATCATTGTTAAGGGCTGCAATATGAAAAAACTTTTATAAATAACGCAACGGTAATGGACTAAAATCTTAAAATTGGCAAATAAGAAATACTTTTTTTTTATTTAAATGACAGGAACAAAGATAATAAAACTTAAGAAATACATTTTGACCCATACATGCTACATTACTACGCAAACCGGAAGAATTGAAACATTCCGGATTATTGAGGTATCCCTGTTAAAGCTAAATCAGAAGCTTTACTTTATTTATTTTCTGTAACAGCGAAAAAAAGGGTGAAGAATAAGAACTACAAAAGTGAAAGAGGGAAGCAAAATATACTTTGCTTCAAATTCGAATAAAAGGTGTTGGAATAATATCACACGATTTTTTTTTTAAATATGAAAAAGAAGGATACCTTGAGAATATGAGAACACAGAGTAGGATGCTATACTTTAAAAAGATTTCCTTAAAACTTTCTAGACTGATTTTATGAAGAAATTAGGACATTCTTTATCAGATCCCTTCGGTCATCTAATGTATTTCATCGTTGGACAGCTGAACATTTGAATTGAATTAGGTGATAGCTGAATTATTATAACTAAAATAAAATATAAATAATTATTTTTCATTAATTCTCTTTAGTTCTAAAGTGTATAGAAAAAAAAATTAAATATTTTAAACTAATCAGAAATTGGGACCAGGCCTAGACCCATAACATATCCAAATTAGCTATATAATGAGCCGTATTATGATGAGCACCCACTATATATCAAATCAGAATATTCGCTTTTTTTAAAATATGTGTGTATGTTTTGTCCATATTTAATTATATAAATAAGCCCAACAGAAATATTATACTATGTTAAAAGACAATAATTCTATTATCTGAATCTCTTTCCTTTAGAGCAAGATCTAGCAGACAATTAAGCAGGAGAAGGTTTGAAAATTTTGAACACAATTTTTGGTGCCAAAAACTATTAAATCAGATGGCTGATGGAATGGAACTGATCAAGACACTTCAGGATCTTCTAATGACTATTTGGGTGAAGGCAACAATGCCGAAGAGCTGATATAAGACAATAATTTGCCCTATTCACAAGAAGGGATACCAGCTTGAGTGTAGTAACTATCGCGGGATATCACTGCTACTAGTGGCAAATAAGGTTCTTTCTCTTGTGCTCATAGATCGTCTTCTTACATTGGCTGAAAGAAATGCGGGACCATACCAGTGCGGCTTTCGTAAGACAAAGCCAACTGTAGATCAGATCTTTACATTGCGACAAGTTCTGGAGAATTTCAGAAGCAGGAATTCTACTTCCGTACACATCATCTATTCATAGACTTTAAAAGTTCCTATGATAGTATCGACCGAACCCAACAAGCTTTAAAGGATGGGCCGAGTTACGATGGAGGGTGTGGAGCTTTATGTAAGGATCCAAGCTGGAATAACCGAGTCACTTTCCTCAAGTAAAGGTGTCTGCCAAGAAGATGCGTTAGCCTCCCTTTTCTTAAACCTCTCTCCAAGCTGGAATAACCGAGCCATTTTCCTTAGGTCCACCAAGGAGATGCATTAGCCTCTTTAAAATCGGCCTTGAGAAAGTAATCAGGAGATCGAAAATTCAAATGGGTGGAACAATATTTAATCGATCAGTTCAGCTGCTCGGATATGCTGATAATATTGGTATCATGGAAAGATCATTTCAGGCTGTCTCCGACGCATTCATTGTCCTTGCTGAGGCCGCTAAGAGAATGGGTTTAGTAATAAATGAGGAAAAAAACAAAGTACATGGTATCAGGAGAACAAGTAGCACATGGCGAGGAAGTCCGAATTGGGGGCTACAAATTCGAGAAAGTAAACAAATTTGTATATTTTGGCTGCCAAGTGGATGTGGAAAGTGTCTCCGGGAAAATAAGGTCTCATGTCCGCAAGTCCAGTATATGCTGTAGCTACCTCATTTCATCATTTTAGCTACCTCATCATTTCCGTAGCTACCTGCTTCCAAGAGCAACAAATGTACAGTACTATAAAATCTTAGTCCGGCTAGTCCTGAGCTACGGCCCTCAGGCATGGACACTGAGCAAGTGATGAATCCGCTTTATTAATTTATAAAAGGAAGATCCTCTGCTCTGATCAATCTATGGTGGAATCATGGAGGGTCAAGAATGGTGCCGAAGTACCAATAATGAATTGTATGCCCTCTTCAAGGAACCCAATATAGCCAGTTCTTATGATGAAATTTTTTATATAACTTTTACTATAAAACTTGTGACGTAAAAGTACTCAGAAGAACCTTAAAATAAAAGGCCTTAAAAATTGTGTAATTTAAAAGAAATTTTTCAAAATAAAAGCAGTTATTTTGGAGCCCTGCTGACCATAAAGACTATTACGACTTTAAAAATGTCAAAATTACAAGAAGAGCAGCATGGGAAAAATTGTGATCTGTTGATCCAGTTGCTTCTCTGATGAATGTTTCAAGCGAATCTGTCGGTTTTCTGGAAGATTTTGCTCAATCTGGGATAAAAATTAGAAAAATAGATATATTTTCATATAACTTCTCATTGAGTGAGCAAAGCCATGGCCAGGGATCACTGAAAGGCTTTCTTTCTAGGTACCATTATAATTGTTGCAAATTGATTTATGATATCTTCGTGTCATCTTTGCTTTGTGTCCTCATATATTCGGATAGAGCTTGTATCACTTCATGTTAACCATTTGAGTCTATTGTTTTTGGCACTAGGGATATGATGTCTACTGTTCAAAATTGCCAAACCTTCAGCTGCTTATCACATGCTTAATTCTCTAGATCCCGGTCTACTAATTTAGGACTGGAATTTAAGATTTTTTACTTCAGTACTTAAGTTTATTTACTTAAGTACAGTTTATTATTTATATGTTTTCTTAAATTGTAAACATTTTTATACTTTATAAGGAATACATTTAATAAATTTTTTGACTAAATAAATAAATTCCTTGTGTTATCTGCTAGGATTAGATATATGTTGATATAAGCACTCAATGAAATGTATTATGCTTGAAGTTTCTGGTTAACTGATCCACTGAATTAAAAAAAAAAAAAATATATTAGAATGAACATGAGCTATAAATTATGACCAATATAGCCAGTAATATAAGCTATAAACTTAGATGGAGCTTTATATAGAACCAGCATATAGCCCATAAAATCCAACCAATATGCTTGATATTATCATACGAATATTTAACAAACAATTTTATAGTAGCCATTAGTTCAGCTGCAACAAACGCAGGGTTAATAGTATTAATATTTATAAGTATTTAATAATTATTAATTGAAATTGAGTTGAGGAGAGTAGTATTAATAAATAATCTCATTTACACTGGCACAAACTAACCTGTCATTCTTGTAACACCTCCTAAAACAGCAGCGGCACCGACCATTGCATATAGCCCTGGTGTTATACAATCTTCCCCTGAGGCACACTCAGTCGCAAAAATGAAGATGTGTGGATAAGCGACTGCAAGTTGTTGCATCCCAATGCCGACTATTCTACCCACAATGCCACCGAGGCAAAGTGATGGAATAAACAAACCACAAGGTATCTTCATGCCAAATGTGAAAATTGTAGTTATAAGCTTGAACAGAAGAGCTAAAACCAAAAGCCATACCGCAGTGTAAACACCGGGATCATCAGGGCTGTTATCGTAATTACTGCAAATAACAAAACAAATATTAATGATTGATAAATAATAATGGAATTGAATGTTTGTCATAGATTTGTATGTGTGCAAATAGTTATTTTTACCCAACTATGGCCAAGCCACAAGGACGGTGATGTGTTTAGCTTAATAGTATGTCTAGTTAATAGGTATGTAATGCTTTTTTTAGCGTATGACTCAACCGATTTTCAAGTTTGGTTCAAATTATTCTTTTTGATCCCATGAATGTTTTGAAACATTTTGGGCTTAAAATCTTAAGAGAAATGTTGTATTAAATGTGTTTAATCTGTCCGTTAGATGCCCCAACAATTTTTGAGCAAACTGTATGACTGATGTTTAAATTTGATAGCCCAAATTACTCAGCGAATTCCCTTGAATGAAACATTGTGAGCTCAAACTACTGAAAAAATATTTCATAATATTTCAAGTATTTTTGGCTTTTTGTTGATGTTTTTTATTACATCATTTGTAAGTTCATGATCAATAAAATTTAATATAATAAAACATAAAAACGGAAATAACTTTTATATCTTACAACTCCATTTGTCCCAAGGGGCGGAATGTAGTTGCATATCTACTTCAGTGTATTGGGGGATTGTTAGTGAAGTTGAGGTCTATAAATATTGAATTTTGGTAAAGTTATCGGGTGCCTCCCACTACACGTTACTACCCCTTGTAATCTGTCCTATTCCTTTCGAGCATGTTAAAATAAAAAAAGCTTCTTGCATCCATGCCTGTTAACTTACAGAAATTAAATTAATGTATTGAGCAAAGAAGAGTCTTCATTTTCGTTTGGGCATGGAAAGCACCATGAAGTTTCAATACTCATCTCAACTTCACTAGTAAACCACCAATGCACTTAAGTAGATATGCAAGTAAATTGCGTCCCTTAGGAAGAATAGGGTTGCAAGATATAAAAGTTATTTCTCTAGTTGGGGTTTTAATTTTTTATTACATTAAATTTTATTTACATTCTATTTAAGATAGAGCATTACTACAACCTCATAATTTCAGGCAGAAAAGGCCAAACAATGCAGTTTGCTACGGGCTTTTAATACTAAATCCATGTCTATCTGGAAGTTGCCACCATTTTCAAACCACTAAAGAATCAAGTTAGTATATAACCCCTATTATTCCTACCCCAGCCACAGGATGGCATAATAAAAATTCTGTAGGTCCTACAAAAAATTTTGCAACTACAAATTATTTGCTTTATTATCCTTCTTTTGAGTAAATGAAACAATAATTGGCAAGAAGAAGAAAATTTATAACTAATGAAAAACTATACACATAATGAAACTTGATAGGCTAGTCAATGAGGGGGTTTAGAGCTTTTTTTTGGACTAGTTAAGAGGAAAATATACTAAAAGTCCCTGTATCTAGGAGCAAAGGCAAAGAGAAGAGGAGAGAAGGTCACGTTTTTCATTTCTGAAACCATTTCGAAAACGAATGGCTCTAGTTTAAAACATTTTATTTAAAAATTGAAGAGCATTAAATTTTCTACAAGAATTCTCCTATTAAATATTTTTTTTTGTACCTGTTATAGTTTAAGAAATATGCGCTCTTCAAAGTAACACATTTGAAAAAATAATCATTTTTAACACTATACTATACTTTTTCTTATATCGTCTTTACCATTAGTTAATTATAAGAGCGCATATTTCTTAAACTATAACAGATGCTAGCAAATTAATAGGAACATCTCCCTCTCTTTGCCTCTGCTCCTAGATTCAGGGAATTTTAGTATGTTTACCTTATAACCTAGTCCAAACAAAGCCCAGAAATCAATTTTGGCCATCTGTGTCTACACCCCCACTTTTGAGCATTCATTGGCTGACAGTCTTAGACACATGAGACATGATTCCACAGGCATGAAAGATGAATGAAATAATTATTGTAATGAATATTAGTAGCAAGTTCCACTTCAAATTATAAAAATATAGAAAAGTACAGAGAGGAACAAAAGTAAAAGAATAATTACTTCCAGAAATTCAGCACCGTTAATAATTAGCAATAAATCTTATATTTTTGAAGTGTTCAATGATAACAATTTTTTTTAATTTATGGTTCTCACCATAGGCCATCGGCAGCTGAAACACCACACTGGCTAAAAAGCAAGTAGATGAGCTGGCTGGTACTCATTCTGGTAAATGGATTAGGGTAGGCAACAACTGCAGTGATAGCAGTTACAACAAGAACCTCCGTCACGGGGTACTGGCCCAACCGAGAAGTCTTTCTGTACCTACACCACCAAATGTTAGCCTTGATGAAAATAGTAGCAATTGCACCCTGCGTATTTATCAATAAATTAGTAACATAAAAGATGTAATAAACCAAAAAAGATAAAAATTTGCATACTGAATACTTACACCAATTATTCCCAACCCAACAAAAGGTACAAGTTCAATAAAAACCCATGGTTTATTGTATTCAACATAAAATAATACTGAATGTTCATTTCCAAATGGATTTATTGATCGAAGAACAAATGCAGCAACAAGAGCACAGAAAAAAGATCTCCAAAGAGTTTTTAATGGGAAATAATAGCTGACCTATATATACATAAAAAAAAATATATATATTATTTTTACAAAACTAGAAATGTTCTCAAAATAAATTATTTCATTTGCTACAGGCATAGAAAATTAATAACCACAAACCATACCTCTTCTAAACTGAAAAGAACCCCTCCAATTGGAGCACCAAAAGCAACAGAAACACCAGCAGCAGCAGCAGCTGACAATATTTCTCTTTTCTTAGCCTCATTACGACCATATTTCGGAAAAAGGTACGATAAGATATTACCTACAATAAATATGATTATTTAATAGATGTATAGATATAATATCTGAATATCCTGGTTCAAGTAACAAACTTACAAATGTCAATCAGAATTCCGAAACTAGAAAGAATAATGTTTTTGGAGTAAATTTGTTTTAATAAGAAAATATTAAAACAGTAAAAGAGTACAGAACTGAAATTCAGCTTGGGAAGGTTTCATATAAGGTAATTAAGATAATTAAAGATCAATATAAATTAGTTAGGGATAATCAATGATTTGCCACTTCTATTAATTTGATTTTACTGAAAATAGTTTTGAATGTTATAAAAATTCATCTTCAGTTCTAAAAACATTCGAACATCAGCTATTTAAAATACAGTATCAAATTATTATATTAAAATACATTTGTTTCCTAATTGCCTTTCTTTTCTTAATGATAAATATTTATACCTTTTAATTTAGAATTTACATATTTATAATTTTAAATTAAATTTGAACTAATTATACATGATAAATTAAATGTAATATAAATTATATTGAATAATCAATGGTTGACCGTAGAACTTATGAAGGAATGAGATGGTCCGGGAGGCGATAAAAAAATGGAGCACAAATAGTAAAGTAATAAATAGTTTTCACTAGTTGTGTTCCATTTTTTGATCGCCATCTCATTCCTTCGTAATATAAATTAATATTATAAAAATTTATGAATTTTGAATTTAATTAAGACAAAAGATCAAATATATGTTAGTACTCACCAAGGCTTAAGTGGATTATATCTTACAGAATAGGTTACATTGATTGTTGTTACACTGAATTAGTAATGAATTTATTATAATTTAATATGTATAAGTACTTAAATTTTAATTTAAATTTCTAAACTAAAATGTATAAATATTTATCATTAAAAAAAGAAATGTCAATTTGGAAACAAATGTATTTTAATATAATAATTCGAAACTGCATTTTAAATTGCTGATGTTAGAATGTTTTTAGAACTAAAGATGAATGTATAAGATTCAAAACTAGTTTTCAATAAAAACAAATTTTTAGAAGTGGCAAATCATTTATCAATCCTAATTAGATTGATCCTTCTATACCATCATGCATATTTCAACGGAATATAAATTAGAATCATGCCTATGTTTTAGGATCCTTTGGTGGATTTTAGCAACCACTGCTATATCACAGGGGTCCCGCTTCTCAATTTATTTATCTTCAGAATTAGATTAAAAAATTTGAAAATTTGTCTTGTTTTTTTGCACTATTATAACGTCACTATCATCACTATAACGATGGCGTTTTTTGAAAAAGGCGTAAGCGCCATTAAATACACGCATCAGTTTATAGGAAAGTGATTAAGTAGGCAAAGCAGTCATAGTGTAGCAGAGTCAGTGGATTTAAAGTTCATATTTCAAATGTTGTATTATCGGCGACAACGGAGTGAAAAGAGTTTATGTAGGCACAGGTTAGGTTATCATTTAGATGGAAATGAATCAGCCTACAATTAAGATTTCCTGTCTATAAACCTCCTCCAAGACTCGTCAAAAAAAGCTCATCCATCTTTAACTTTATTTTTGTCCAAAACTAAGTAATAAAACTAAGTAATAAACACATCATCCTGAGTGGAAATGTACATTAAACTAGTATAATCTAAATCAATGGCATAATCAGGTAAGTAAGTATAATTTGTAAAACTTACCAATGCAAGAGGCTATGTGCACCATTGGACCTTCCTTTCCTAAACTTAGTCCTGCCGATACAGATAGCATAATACCGACTGATTTGATTATCAGCGTCCATTTTCCGAGATAGCCTCGAATAATGAAACCACTTAAAATTGTCTTTATCTAAAATAAAACAAAGCGATTATTATTAAATTAAATTTATGTAAAATATGATAGAATACTAAAAAGTATAAAACATAGCATATTACCTCAGGTATACCCGAGCCACAAGCATATGGAGCGAACATACGAACTAGACCAGCAGCAAGTGATGCAAATAGCAACGCCCAAGCTATGAAAAACATATAGGAGATGATGTAAGCTCCAGCTCCAGTCCGACTATTTGTAATTAACTCAGACCACATCAACCACTGTTCAAAAATTATTATAGTTTTAGTTTGAGTTATTTAACCAATAAATATTAACAAGCCAATTATAACTCACTTCAAGATTTAAATATATGTGTATATATATATATATATATATATATATATATATATATATATATATATATATAAATTTACCTTGAAATAATATTACAATATGTATGTAATATAATATATAATTTTATTGTAATAACATTGCAAGGAAATGAGTTAAGAATAACATTTTTTACCTTGTAAGATATAGTATTCATATATGAAACAAATGAGAGTTCAGTAAAAAATGCATTAAAAAATATACACCAAGGGGCAAGAAAGATGATAGTCCCATGAGCCTGGGAAAAAACCAGGTCCAATAAGATTTATTTACCAAAAGAGTTGAATATTTCAAAACTTCACCAGATATATAAAAGTATTGAGTAAATCAAGTTTCATATGATACATTCAGGAATGAATTTAATGGTAGCCATAATATTTCAAATGACTACCGAGGATGGACAAGATATTTTTAACGTTAAAAAAGCTGCATTTACGGCAAAAATAGGCAATTCCAGCAATCTTGCTCATACCAGAATTGGCATGCAAAATCTGAATCTACTCAAGGAGAAACACTGCAATTTGAAGGAAGCAGAAAAATTGTGTTCATTGAAGAATTTGTATAGATAAAAAGCAGGAAAAACAAAGTAGTTCCTATTGCTATGGACTTCCAAAAGAATTTACACACACCAAATATAACAACCAATGATGTACACTACTGAAGGCAGCTTAACTGTTACTCCTTTAGCATTCATGTACTCTCGACTAGTAAATCTGTGTTTTATACGTATGATAAAACTAATGGGAAGGAAGAATGTGACCTAAAATGAAATGCCAATTTTAATTAATAACTTATTTCTAAACTCAATTTAGATTTGGTTTTTGGCATTGAAATAGATTCAAACATTTTTATATTCATGAATAACACAAAAAACAAAATCACATCATAGAAATAAAAATGTTAAGGAACATTGAGGATTCTTACATGAACCTATACAGGAAAACAACTTAAGGGAGAACCTTTTAAAGAGCATGCGCCAAAAAATAATCTATTGTTATTGAAATAAAAATCAACTTACGTATTAGCAAGCGACTGAAAGAATGTAAAACAAATGAAAATGTTTAAAAAAAAAACAACTCAAGATGGTATATTTGACAAGGTAACTGTCTGAAGATATGTAGAGGGAGAAGGCTTTTTGTACAATGAGTGTAACTTCCCGGTGTAGGCTCCGCTCACAACAATCTCCCTTAAGTT
The DNA here is from genome assembly GCA_948150685.1 of Rhaphigaster nebulosa. Lineage (NCBI taxonomy): Eukaryota > Metazoa > Arthropoda > Insecta > Hemiptera > Pentatomidae > Rhaphigaster > Rhaphigaster nebulosa. The sequence goes on from OX411308.1 coordinate 18,654,636, forward strand.
GTTGGCCTAAACATATGTTACATCTTAAATATGTTCTTAAGAAACATTTAAAAAAAATACACACTTGGGAACAGTTTCCCTTGTCATCCAATGATGTCTCATTAAATGACCAACAGCATTGCTCCTGATTGAGCCAAAATGCTTGTGGACAAAGGCCATATTTGAGGTCGGACATCCAAGACGCACCAATATCGATGATTCCAGCAACCATTCCTGTCACCAGACCGACCAAAAGCACACATAACCAACCTGACCAAGCATCGTGTGCTCCACGGACAAGATCTAGAATGGAGTTAGACCTCTTCTTAACAATGTATCTGTGACGCATCCTGTCACGGGCAATGTCCCGTTGCCAATCAATGGTGTGGAAGTCATCATACTGACCAATGCCTGGGATTTCATCAGTTGAGTCTGAAAAAAAAAATATAAATTCTTTTAATCTAATTCATAAGAGCATTTTAATTAATATAGCAGAAATACAAAAGTGATATGCGATAAACTACTACTATTTCATCTATAATTATTTTAAATACATAATATAAAATCACTGAACTCATGAAATAAAAATCAAAATAAAGTTAATTCACAAATAAAATTCCTATTTAAATTTAAACAATATATTACAATTATGCCCAAGCAAATAAAAATACAGTCGAACCTCTATACATCGAACATGAAGGTTCCTTAAAAAAATTTGATGTATGAAAATTTCGATATACAGAAAGATTACAATTATTCACCCTTTTTAGGCTAAAAACAAATTTCATTTTTTGTTTTTGAGTTATAATTTAAAAACAAAACAAAAATTGACATTTAGAATCATTAAAAGGCTTATAGATGTAAAACTGTTTGCTTTAGAAAGCTCTGAATAGTATCTTATGTTTAGAATTACACAGGCTTTAATTTGATGTGTATCCTGAATTTACCAAACCAATCTTTCAAGTTTAAAAATTTCCAAAAACTTATATTTTTAATAACACAAAATTGAAATTTTTAATTTTTCAAACAAAATATGTGTTAAAAAATCTATCATAGATTAAAAGTACCGCCCACTAAAAATTTGATATTGTTGGAAAATCATATTTAAAGTTTTTCTCCCCCTTTTGAATAACTCCCTTATTAAAACACACTGAACATTCCTAACACCCAACAAACGAATATTACGAATGTTCAGCTGTTATAATGAGAAGGTCATCAAAAATGTAGAAAAAAAAAATACTTTAAATATGATTTACCATCAATTTCTAATTTTGAGTTATATCTTTGTTCTGTAATAGGTGCGGTATACATGTTATAAAAATGTATGGGCCAATTTCAATTTTATTCCATGATGGTGTTTTTATGAGTCCTGTGATAAAAAAAATAAAATGTAGATACACTATATATGTCATATTTTAAACAATCAAATTTACTTTGCTAAAAGTCATTATACAAACTGCGTTTTTAAATTATTTACTGTACCCAACATTATTCCTGAGCCATTAATTGGTGAATGAGCGTCTACAAAACTTTTTTTTTGACATGATCGATCCCTTTGAGATGTCATCATAAAATTTGATATGTTAATTCTTATATTAACATAAAACATATATATTTTATTTAAAAAAACAAGAGTTTTGTTTTATGCACAAAATCAAAATTTCAAATTTGTAAAAAAATATTATTTTGTGTGTTCAATTTAAAATATATGTTTACTGCTAATATTAGAATGCACATAACAAATTTTATGATGGCATCTAAAAGGGATCATGCCAAATAAAAGCTTTGTGAATGCTCATTCACCAATTAATGGCTCACAAATAATGTCAGGTATTGTAATAACTTTTAATGACTTTTAGCAAAGAAAATTTAATTGTTTAAAATATGACATATACAGTGTATCTACATTTCAGTTTAAAAAAAAAACTAGGCATAAAAATATATTTTATTTTTTTATAATAGAACCAAAAACATCATAAAATTTGACCTATACATTCAAATATATGTATGCATATATATTATATTTGTAATGTAACATCTTGTTATTAAAATAGTAAGTTTATGGAAATTATTAAACATTTAAACATTGGTTTGGTGAATTCAAGACACATATTAGATTAAAGCCCATATAATCCTGAAAATAACGGCACTATTTTCAGCTTTTTAGGACAAATATTTTTGGATCTATAAGCTTTTAAATAATTCAAAATGTGTTTTAAAAACCCTCAATTTTTGTGTTGTTTTTTTCAATTATAACTAAAAAATGGAAAAAAATCTTCAATTTTGCTTTTTTTTAAGCCTAAATCAAAAAATTATTGAATTTTGATACAAGTTCCAGACCATTGGTTGATTTGCCCTAGAATGACCAACCCATAGTAGATTAACCAAATTAAAAGTTAATTAAACAAATAAATATTAAGATGATAAGTCTAAAACCAAAATAAATTTATGAAATAAAAAGTGCATCATATTAAAAAACTAAGGAAATTGATATTTATTTAAGAATATATAGATCAAAATAAAAATTATTTGTGTGAGTTTTGAAAAACTACTTAAATCAGTGTAATATTAATTGAGATCACACTGTTGCAATAAATCTTTTAGGTAATTGAATTAATTAAGTTTACACAGTTAAAGATTGTGGTATGCCTTCAATAAAAAAATCTCAAATTAAAAAAAAAGATAGTGAAGTTCACTAATCATATTACTTTTGGAATGATGTGAATCTTATTATTATAACCAAAAAATAGTGATGATCATAACTTATTCAGTTTTTCATGAATGCTACAGACATATAACCTTTTCACATATGCAAAATAAGAAACTACACTACAATTAAAAAACCCAAATAAAAAAAGATGTCTTTCATACAACAAACAAAAAACATGCGAAACAAAAGAACACATTGTGAAGCAAAGGTTTCTTAAAGAATTAGAAAAAAGAAAATGTTAAAATACATATACAATTTTCAAGCCAGTGACAATTTTTCAATTGTAAATATAACAATAGTAAAACACTAATCATATTTTAAATCGTTTTCCATGCTTCTTGATAATGTTGAAAACTTGTACAGAGGAAAAGAAAATAATTAAATAAGGTCTATTATAGATACCATAGCGTGACAGAATTTGTTAATAAGTTAATAATAAAAGTGCATACAAAAAATAAATAAATACTTGGACTCACCCTGCATCCCAGCAAAAGAAACACCACCTTTAAAAGCCAAGGATATAAAGATGTTAGTTGGAAGACATCAGTGTTTGTTATGTCAGTTAGGGAAAGAAAGCAAAAGGTTATAAAGATAAAAGAAATGATAAAAAATTATGTAAAGCTATCTTTGGACAAATTGTCATATAGCTACATATGATTAAAATAAGGTTTCAACTTTATGAGACTCAAACTTACAGAGCTATTTACAGTACTTTATTCTAAATAAAACACTGTTGTAAAAGATATTTTATCTGATCTTCAAGACAGAATTACAATTTTTAAAAAGTCTTTCAAATAAAAAAAGTATCAATGGAATTAAATATAATAAATTATATATAAATATTATTTTAAAGATAAACATATTTTTAAGTTTTCAACTACGCTATCACCAGAAAAAGTAAAATTAACACCCTAGGCGTAATAATAGACTGGCGGAAAATACATAAGCTTTGCTGGCGATTTTTTTTTTTAACACAATAACATGGCATATTTCATTAGAATGAAGTAAGAGACTTAGACTCACATTGAACAGTTCCTATTTCATCTTGAATTATTCTTTCTTCCATGTTTCCAGTTGTAGCTATATCAATCATTCCTTCATCAGAGCTTAAAGAAGTTGTTCTGTTCTGTTCACCATTAGATACCTAGAAAGTTCCATTTTTTTGTTAAATATAAACCAACATTTAACAAGCAATAAATGAAAATGTGGTGCAACTACCAAATACTAACGGATAAAAAGCGATATCTCATTTGATAGTACATTTAGTTAGAATGTTATCAAATTAGAGATTAAATGAGATGGTCATTAATATGGAAAGGAATAGCCATAATATTATTCATCCCCAAATAAAAACAAGTGATTACTAGCTGATAACATCTCAACTTTGCCAAATACTAGATTTCACACACATAACACATAGGCTGTATTTTCCAAACTAGTTGCCCTGCTAAATTTTATCAAATCTATTTCCAGAAATTTCAAAAGTATGTTTTAAATTGGCAAATTCATTTTCTCTGTGGTATGTACCTATAATATTTGGATTTTAATCACTAACTCTAATTTACTAATATATATATATATATATATATATATATATATATATATATATATATATATATATATATATATATATATATATAATATACATGTAGTATGTGTAAATAAGTTCAATAATTATCTAATTACAAGTAATTAAATATTTCTGTTTATGATTAAATAATGATATAAATATATATATATATATATATATATATATATATATATATATATATATATATATATATATACAAATTCCATTTAAGCATATCTAAAACTTATGATTTTATTAAATTTAAGAAGGATAACTGTAATCTGTAATATTATTATTTTAAAAAAATTATTTCATAGAAGGATTTCTGTGTTTTATTTATAACAGTATAAATAAAACCACTAAATATCATAATCCCTTTTAATTCAGGTTGAATACCTGTAAGACGGTCTTATGGCAATCATCTTGAATTAAAAGTAACACTAAGCAGTCTATGTATAGCCTAATAATTATCATTATCCCTTTAAACATTTAAATAAATTAGAAGCAAATTAAATAAAGTTTCTTACTTTATTTATGTTCAACATTTACTAAAACAAATAACTAGCATAACATTACGGACATATATTACATACAAACATCACTTCTAAGGACATAAAACATACAAACATCAACATAAACACTATGGATAACTAAAAATAAATCTGTCAGATACAGCTTCATCATTTTACAAGTGCACATGTTTCTAAATTGGTATAAGCAAAGCAAATACTGTAAATATTTAGTGGTGATTTAAAACTTAATGACTAAGAATGTAAATATAGTGGTGCGCTATAGTGCGCTACTTCCTACCTTATTACCAACAGCTTGATAAGATGCAGGAGCATTCATAGGTATTGAGGCATTCCCTTTTAAAGGATGCTTTTCCATTTTACCCAGTCTGAACAATTCTAATGGGAAAAACATAAAATTAATATATACATTCAGACACTAACTACTGTCGTCAAGGTCGACATACACATTTTAGTGAATTAAAATTTGATAATAGAACCCAATAATAATGCTATCTATAATATGAGCTCCAAGACAATCCCTATTAGACAATGAAAATCTGAATATGGAATCTGCTTGATTTATTATTACAGTCAAATCGTGGTCATCCATGAAATTGAGTGGTGTGATTGCCGCGGATAATCCACATGTAAAAAATAGTTGTAAACCCAGAAAAAAACACATAATTTCCTAACAAATATGTAATTAAATCTACAAATTAATTTAAAATAAGAAAAAGTAATAAATAGTTTAATATGAATATGTAAAAGAATAAAAAAATAATTTAAAACATGAAGGGATGAATGTGTTATTGTACAAATTTAAAGTTTTGATAAAATAACAATAAAGTTTTTTTAATGTAATTTTTTTTAAAGAATGGTCTATCTGATCCACTGAGAAATCATGTGATTAACCAAGAATTTTCGGTAGTTAATATTACCAAGCAAAGATAAGCGCATAACCCCTTCATTCATAAGAAAAATCAATATCCGAAAATTTGTAACACCTTCTTCCTCTAATGTCAACTATTAGTTTTTGAAAATAATCAGTCACTTGTTTTTGTTTTTTGGTAAGAAAACACTTTCTTTTAATCTGCGATTGAATTTTGTGCAATTTTTGAAAAAAAAACAAGTTTGTCAGGCAGTAACGCATCATCTTCTTGCTCTAAATACTGAAGGAGACCGCTCGCATGTTTCAGTACCATGACTTATTCATTGCTATGTGGTGGATTCTTCCTGTTCTTCTCCAGGCTTGCTATCAACTGTTTCAGTGCCTCTAGCTTTGCTAAGAATTTGCTCATCAGTAAAGTCCTCAAAGCCAGGAACATCAGCATCACAGTTCATCCGATCAGTAATGTTGTGTTTCCCTCCAGAAAATAGTTCTCACAAATGCAGCTAATGTGGAAGTGTTTTGTTCTTCACCATATTTTGTTGTTGGTTCATGGTTGTTTGGCATTGACATTCGGCAGCAGTTTTCTCTAAGACTTCAAGAGAGTGGATGGTTTTATTGATCGCTATACAGCTGCAATTTCATAAATATGCAAAATCATAAAATATTGCATTGACGCACACATGCTAGTATTGATTAAGTGTAATATAAATTTATATTACAATTAATTTAATATGTATAATAAAACCAAACTGTACTATAAATTGCCTATTTTTGAATGTTTGCCTGTTTTTAGAACTGAAGATGAATGTATAACATTTGAAACTAATTTTAAATAAAAACAAAATTATTGAAGTGGCAAATAATTTATCAATCCCTAATAAAATATTGCTCTCATTTGCTTCTAGTACTCTTAACTCGTCATACTTATTGTTTACTTAACTTTAATTGTATTATTATATTATTTTATTTTTTAACTCGTCACCCGTAACGACTCCTTATACAAAGTATTTATTTATTTTCCTTAGTAAATTTAACCCGTAATATAATTATTTAACTTATACTTACATTTAACTTAACTTTAATTTTATTATTATATTATTTTATTTTTTAACTCGTAACCTGTATTTATTTCCATTGCCATTTTTTGCACCAGTTGGAGTGAACGTTTTTTTTTGGGTGAGATATTAATTTCAAATTTAATTTTTTTATATATATATATATATATATATATATATATATATATATATATATATATATATATATATATTTTTATATATATATATTTTTCTAAATATACTTATATCAGTACGTTTTTACAGTTTTCAAATCAATTGTTATGTCTTTTGATCACACAGCATTTAAATTTAGTGTTAGTTTTATCTCAAAGCAGTGAGTTGGTAACATTTTTTTAACGGTTTTCCTAATTCCCGGTAATCCATTAATAATATTCAGTTGGCACTTGAACATACGCCTCGCTGGTATGTAATTATCATGTTTTCTTTACATTTCCTCCTCCTCATTGTTTTCTATCCTTCTTCTTTTTTTACCACATAGGATTTTTATCTATTTTTGTTTTTGGGGCTTACATTATTTTATATTTTACTCCTTCATCTCATAATTACAACAATGTCAACTTCTTTAACATCATAGTCATCTTTTGCATAACTTACAACTATCTCTGTATGCTTTACACATTACCAAACCTTCATACTATTTGTCTTTTTAATTAATAGATTTCATATATTCCACTATTCCCTGTGTAAATATCGCATTATTTTTATTTTCAATTAATTTTTAATTTTTACATTGTTATTATTTCATTTAGTTTATTTTATTTTACTTTTTCATTTGTCTCCTGTATTATGTAATTTAGTGTTATCCTTTTCTTTTTATACTTCATACTTTTTTATCTTACTTGTATTTTCTGTTTTTTATCATTTTTACTGTTACTGGTACTGCCTCTTTCTCTTTTTTCATTGTTGTTATTTTGTTTTTCTTTTTAGCCCTGAAGATGGCCTAAAACTTAGGCCGAAACGTTGGCACAAAATATTAAGTACGCTTATAGTAGTCTAATTCTTTGACCGCACCCCCCGACCAACTTCTCCCTTTAAATATAAATATACGGTCAACAATAACTCCCTCCACTATTAGTTATTTAATTCATATTTACTTCTTTATTTGTTAATCGCTTAAGAAATAAGTCAAGACAAACAGAGGATAATTAACAACCCATGCTAATGTTTTTTAACCTTCTGAGTACCATGGTTTTCATGAAACGCTAAATGCCATGATGGGTTCCAGACCCCTAACGATGTTTCCACTTTTGACAAATTTTTTTTAAAATCTAATATTGTTTTAAGATGTTATATGAATAACAACAAGTTTTTTAGGTTTCATTTGACTTCAATAAAAATTGTAAAACTTCAAAAACGATTGATTTACACTCATAATAAAAGACAAAGATCAAATATTTTCATAAATTTTTTAAATTAAACTACATAAAAATTATCAAAGAAAGGCATTTTTACAGTATTAGGGCTTTCATATGGAAAAAATATAATAATAAATGCTGAATATTGAAAATTGACATCCAATTTCAAGTTTGGCATTTTGAACATACCATCACCGATTAATTCAAACTGGCTGTTGGCAGTTTATACACGACTTAGATCTATTTTTATTTTTTTTTTTTGTAAGGGCAAATATAAAACCTCTTTCACTTATTATTAATTATTTTTTCCTCAGAAGAATCTTTTTTTTTTTTTTTTCATACGTTCACTTTCATGCTCTTCTAATTCGTGGCCACTCATTATAGCAAAATGTGGATCTAAATTTTTATCATCAATCAATTGTTCATCAATTTACTTGATGAATTCTCTTTCACTTATAATGTACCAGGGACATTATGAGTGAAATTGACACCTGATAGCAATTTGTTGTCTAAACAAACTATCACCGGTAAATAAGCTTCCACCAGTGGGGAGATGCATTCAAGATAGGAGGGCACTAGATCAGTGGAACACAGAGATAAGATTTATGTGATGTCAATTTGACCCTGGTTAATGAATAGAAAGGAAATTTGGTACTTCTACATGTTTTAACTTTAGTGTTGTTTTTGCCTAAGTCCAAAAATAAATAAAAATTGCATCTCGTTTTTTCTTCTTAGATTTAAAGATAAAAATAATTAATTTTTTTTTTCATATTTCTAATTTAAAATTCGAATATTAAATATTTCTAAAATCTAGCTGTCTACTAGGAAATAAAAAGAGCATGAAAAGAGAAAAAAATAAATATAAATTAATTCAATAAAAGGATGTGAAAATTTCTTTTCTTCCTTATTATGGTTTTATTAAAGCCCATATGTAATTATAACCAACTCTTCAGGGTTTTTCCCCATCTGCAGGATTTAATTTGTTCATTAACTCATCCATTCCTAATTGTTCAACAATCAATCCATAACAGTATTATTTATATATTCTACTAGTGATGTAGATTGATTGTTGAACAATTAGGAGTGCATAAGATAGTCCAGTAGATGGGGAAAAACTCCAAAATGTTGGCTGTGATAATGTAGGAGTTTTATAAAGCCATAATAAGGAAGAAGAAAAATATTCAGGTTGTTTTATTATATGACATTTATTATCCTTCCATTATTAAAAATATAAATAAAAAAATTAACATCAAATTGAGTTCTTGGTAAATAACCAAGTTTATGAAAGGACAAGATTCTCCATAAAAAATGTTAGGAAGTGTTTACACTAAATTGGGGGCCTTCTTTCTAGCGAAATCGAATTGTTCAAATAAGAAACATTTCAACAACTTAATCAGGTATTTATAATTATAGATTCTTGTGATAAAGTGTTTAATTAGGTTTAGATTGCAATATGATAATGTCCAATTAAATAATTAATAATGTCATTTTGAAAAATTGTTATCTGATGTAAAAATTGTTATCTGGCAGGCAGTTAGTGTGCTTTCTTATTTTATCTAGTTAAATATTTGTAAACAAAAATATTATAAGAAATATTTTCTAAATTAAATATAAGAAATTATTTCTAAATTTATTAGAAAATATTTCTTTAAATAAAAAAAAAAAGTCAGGTCTGATAGATAAAACAGTGGGTGCTGAAAGGACCCCAGCCATGTTTTTGAGAGAAAAAATTTGTATATAATCGAAAAGAACCTCTATTTCCGGTTGTATCTAAATATTGTACGTGAAAGATGTCAAAGTATTTCTTCAAATGTTATTTCAAAAAATAGAAATGTGTGAATAAAAAGGACCCTAGGTACTCGGAGGGGATAACATATAAACATAAAATAGTAAATGCCTGCTATCAAAACTAGAATTAAAAATAAAAACAGCTCATTAATACCATACGGTCACGTATTAAATTAGTTTTAAGTTTTGTTTATTCATTAGATAGATTTCTTCCTTTCCCACCATTTTCAAACTAATAGATTATTTTAATTACAGTTAAAAATGTTTTGATTGATATTTATATATATAACAATTCAGGTTGCGTATGTTTGTGCTCGCAAAACTCAAAAAGTAGTCAGTCGATTTTGAGGCGGTTTTCACTATCATTTGGAGAATTCCTTCCAGAAGGTTTATATGCATTACATTTTTTTAAATGCATTCTTTAATTGGAGAAATGGGGAAAAACTATTAAAAAATATCTGATGTGGGCAACACATAACTTCCTTGTACGTCTATTAAATTATAAATCCGTGGCATCAAAAAGTGATACTGAATTTGGTTACTAGTTTCCGAAGATTGCAGTAAAAACAACACTCGGCATCTCATCGTCCATCTATTGGCACACACACACTCTTGTCACTGGAGGTCTCATTCCGTTATTATATGTCGTTTTACTTCAGTAGGTAACTAGTTTCCAAGATAATATCCAAGAAAACGGAAAAACCCACTTAACTAATATCTTATTCTCATGATGTAGACTTGTTGATCTCAAAAATGGGGAGGAAAACTAGTATTTTAGACTCAATTTTAACACTTAAAACAAGTAATAAAAATTTTAAATTGGATCGGAAACCAAATTGCGTTTGTAACCTTTATTACCGAACCTCACCGTTTACCGAATGATTTCTCTTTTACTTTAAATATAATTTTTGATGTAAGCTTATTATGACTTTCAAGTAAAGTACCCTTTTCCGCTCACGAATCTTAACCAAAATCTAGTAAATACATTTATATTGATATAAAAGTCCTATTTACGAAATTTGAGAGGTTTTACATTATAGTTTAATATATTTTTTGACGAAAGTCTAATATGACCTTCAAGTAAACCACTTCCGGTTTTCCAATTTAGACTAAAATCTAGTATGTTATTTAAATCAATATATAAGTTATCAATACTAAATTTGAGAAGTTTTGCATAGTATTTTAATATAATTTTTGATAAAAATTATAAACTAAATTTTGATAAACTAGTCAAAATGGATTCAGGGATGGTCAAAATGGATATTTCCGTTGAAATCTGAAAACCGAAAATTTTCGCGAATACAATACTTTCTTTACTTCGTACAAGGAAGTAAAAATAGGTAATTTTGTAATCGTCATGACAACTACATACATATGGAAGCAAGTTCACTACAAAAACATTTTAACAAAAATGAAATTATTGAGTGAAAGTGTCATTTGTTAATAAAAGCCTTAATGCCTTATTGACAAATTTATTATAATTTTGATCCTGTTCCTAGAAAACATCTAAATTAAATGAGACAAATTCTAAACAATGTAGTCGATTGCCGAGAAAAATGTTCAACCCTTTGACTTTGAATTATTTACAGTCAAAATTTTTGTTTGTAACCGGTTGTTTCGTAGAAAGTTCTGGTATTTCCCCCTAAGAGTTCTAATAACTGAAGCATGGAAATGCAAAAATAATCTAAATGCCTTTATAAAATGTTTTCAGAATTCAAGTTTCAACTTGAAAAATATTAAAGAAATGTGGCAATTAAAAAAAAAACACATTTTTCTGATAACCTATGGTTGTATAAGTAATAAAATCACATTTATAATAGTACTAGCTTTAAAATAAAAAAAATTATTTTCTTCCTTTTCTTTCATTCTATATAGCAAGTCAGGATATTGAATTGAATAATGTGTTTTCTCAGTGAATCTATGCTATAATATAATAATATGAATATAATACTTTTATTTACTTTACTTTCATTTTATATAGCAATAAGTATGATAAAATGAGTAATATGTAATTAATTTGTTAAAAATAAAATAAAAATCAAAGTTAAACTTAAATCTTTTCTTATTTAAAAGTTGTTTGTAAAAACTTTACAGTATAATGATGAATGGTAAGAACAATAGTTCTGTCTTCTATTGCTCACATTATATTTCAAAAGTTATGCATAAAAACACAAAAAAACAATTCTTTTCACGGACAACGCCATGCGGATACAGCTAGTATTAATATAATTTTTTTTGTTTCATTAAAACACATGGATCAACATTTTTAATCTTTATTCTTCCAAAATATTTGTTCTTCAAAAGGAGAACAATTTATAAAATTTAAAACTTGAAGAATAGTATACTAGAAACACACTACCCACATAATTTTGATCTTTAAAGTAAATATTAAAATTTAAAAAAATTAATGACAGTCTAACACTAAAAAATTAACGATGTTTTAAGTTAGAATTGATCATTTGCACTAATTTGTAGTGTAAATTAGGAGTGACAGAATAGTTCATCAAGCTGTTTATTGCTGGACAGTCTGTCAATTGGCTCTTAACAGCAATGCCCTTAGACCTATTTTATTGCAATTAATTGAAAAAATCCTAATTTTAAGTATATATTTTTCTAAATTTCTTCAGTTATACTCATTTTTCATTGACCTTTCTGTTACAATTTAAATGTTCATATCATTAATTTTATCTACCAACACTTCAATGTTCATCACAGCTTTGAAGCCTATTAGTCATTTTTAAAGTCAAGTATTTAGTAATAATTTAATAATTATTACATAGTATAAATATATTATGCAATTATTCAGCAATCATTAATTGTAACAACTCATCCTCCCATAAAGACTGATGATTTATCAGCTTTGTTTGAAAGCCTCTCCTAATCTTGATTTCATCATTTCAGCCTTCCCAACTTCTGTAGCTATTCATGTTTAGCAGAGATATTATAATTTATAGTCAAAACACTTTCTTAAAAATGTTAATTATGGTTGAGTTTATGGTCAAATGCTAAATACTACAAACAAGTATTTAGTTAGCTAAGTATTACGGACAAACTTAATATTGACAATTTTGGTGAGATTATCAATTCAAATTTCTTGTTGACAAATCTTTTCATTAATTTCATAAAATATACTTTATAAATAAAATAATGCCTGCAAATGCCAGATTACAGTTGCAACCAAAATTAATGACACAGATTGCGTGAATAAGTACTAAAATGGCAGTGACAACTCAGAAACATCCAGTTTCATCCAGTTTAGAGGCTTTCCTCCAAAGGAACCGTTTTTTTTTTTTTTTTTTTTTTTTTTTTTTAAGAAACTTTTACAAGATTATTTTCAAGATATTCTAAAAACTATCAAGTCTTCCAAGTTTAAAATTTGTACAAACCTGTTTTGCCATTTTCAAACCTATTTATACTCTGAAGTTAATAATAATTCACATTCTTAGATAAAAGCATTAAATAATTAAGCTGTCAGTTGAAACTTAAACTATAAATAAACATGTAACTAATTTCACCAGGGCATTGTTTTCTATCAAGGTTATCTGTCACCAAACATTATCAAATGTTTAATCAATGTCAAGGCTGGCTGCATGGTAGTTTTATTTAATATTAAAAAAAATTAACTATTTTTCTTCATGAATAATTTATTTACACTAATAAATATATTAAATTTTAAAAAAAATACTTAAATAAATAAAGAATAAACTCATCATTTCTACAGAAAATAGATAATTTATTTATTGTTTTAATACTTTCAGCAGTATTTAAGAAAAAATTAATTATTTTTATAGGGTAAACTTCAATTAATAATCTTAGTGAATTGGTTTACGTTAACTTTTATTTCAAACTAAAGAGCAAAGTTCCTTTAATCTTCCATTCAATGGTCCACCACAATTCACTGCTCTTACACAAATTAAGCTTATTTAAATTGCCATATCTGGTTTGATAGATAACCAATACTCTGGCAACACTGAAGTCCTCATCATGCCAATGTGAGTTTACTAGGTTAAATAATGAACTAAAAGCAAGATTTAAAGATAGCACTCATCAAGCTATATTTCAATTGATTATATTAAAATTTTTTAAATATAAATCTAAGAAACAAAATTATATTTATTCAGGGATCAATCAAGGCCAATACATAATAAAAACAAAATAAATATTTTTTTTTTAATACATAAGCCAATGTTTAGGCCTAACTTGGTAGGATATTTTCAAGATTGTCATGCAGGCAACTGTGCAATAGGAGCTATGAAAATTTGAAATAAATAAATATATATATTACAACTCACATCTGAGAAAATACCAATGCCTTTTTAGGATATACCTATGTATAGATTTTTAATTCACCAGAAAATTCAGAAAAGGTCATGAGAGAAAAAAAAAAAATTATTGGGGAAAATAAGCATTGAACAGCAAGAGGAAAACCCACTCCAAAATGAAAGTATGCTCTTGAACTTCCAAACATACAAAGCTGGAGAGAGATTGAACGTCATCTTGGAAATGTTCATTAAAGAGTTTACTGTTCACCCTGGCCATTGACCATCTATGAAAATGGCCATGACTCCAGAAAATTTGGATACAAGCTAAGAAGTGACCAAGAATGTATGGTACTCACAAGGTTGACCAGGCTGTCTCAGCTACAGAAGGGTGCTACAGAAAGAGTGATCATAGCATTCAGAGAACATTTGCGGAGATTGATTTGGCTATAAATCCAAAAGTGTGGGAATCATCATGAATAAAGGAAAGCTGGAAACAACGGAACTCTCCCTTGAGAATGGAGATGGCATCCAAACAATGAAACAAGGAGATACCATTAAATACTTGGGATGCTCTTTCTCGGAAGAGCTACAGTTCAAAAAAAGATTCAGTGACGAAGCTAAACGGAAACTTAAATAAGCTCATAACCTCTTGCTTGCTCAAGTCCGAGCAAAAGCTAAACATTGTCAACCAATATCTGTTCGCCGGTCTCATCTACCCTCTTCAAATAGCGCCCCTCGCAAAGGTGCCTCTAAATATAATAGAAGGCATCAACACCCTCATTCGCTGGAGTGTAAAGGCCATTATTGGACTCTCTACGAACATATTCAAGGCAATGTACGCTCCGAGGAGATATCGAGGATTAGGATTGATCCGCTGCCAAAGGGAGGATTGATCCTCTACAACACTGGCCCATTGCCTAGCGACTGTTAAATGTGCCGGATGCCCTGTTCCAATCTAAGTTTGATTATTTAGCTGAGATTGCCAAATGTTCCGAGAGATTGGGCATTGATCAGGGTAATCGGAATATGAGAGCTCTACGACAGTCGCTACGTGAAGCTTTGTTTGAAGAATGGACCCAATGGAGGTGGCAGGACATAGGTGTTTACTATTTAAAAGAGACCCCTAAGCGAACAAATACATTTTCGAGGAGCAAATACTTTCGGGTTCCGAATGGTCTAATGCCCTGAAACTGAACATCAATTATGCACCCCTGCATGAAGTCTCAGGTGTCAGAGGACAGGTTAGAGAAGTTGGTCTTTTGTCCCTTTGAAATGCAACAGAGAGCCTGAAACAACAGCACATCTGCTGGGCAAATACTCTAACAACTCGCTCTTCATAACACCCCGTCATCACAGAGTGAAGTATGAGTTAATAAAGCTAAGGCAGAGAGAGAGACTTTGACAAGGCCTGCTGCATAGATATGGATGGATCCATGCGATTTTCTGACATCGTAGCTTTCCAAAAGATAGGTAAATCAGCAATTCTGTATCCTACTGTAAAATACGAAAGTAAAACTTTGACAGATAAGGAAAAGAAAGATATTTACGATTAGTGTATCCCTTTCCATAAGGAAAAGTTCTGTGAGAGCTTCGGAGGAAGAGACTTCAGCTTGAGAGGCCTTTGATTCGGAGTCCGCGGAACCATACTGAGTACCACAAGGGCCTTCATGGAGGATCTTGGTATTGATATTAAAGATGTAATATGCCGAAAATAAAGTTCTTGATTCCCAGGGAATCATCCACTACCACATGCATGATATCCAATGAAGTGAAAAGTTCATGAAAGGTTGAATGGTGGGGCATGTATGTATGACACTACTTATTTATGGTTTTTTGTTTTTTATATTTGTAAATATTTATTGAATGTTAAATTTTCATTATATATTATACCAATGTGTGAAATTGTATTCAATATTTATATTATACATTATATTTTAGCATAACTTTTATTAATTAGACAGTTTTTAAGTTACATTTATTAATAAATTATCTATTGATCTAATACTGGAAGAGGTTTATAAGGGTTAATAGAAAAAATCTATATAGCAAAAGGAAAATATCTGATGTGGGCAACACATGACTTTCTTGTACGCCTATTAAACTATAAATCGGTGGCTAAAAAGTGATCCTGAATTTGGTTACTAGTTTCCGAAGATTGCAGTAAAAACGACACTCAGCGTCCTGTCATCCATCTATTGACACACACACTCTTGTCACTGGAGGTCTCATTCCGTTATTATATGTCATTTTCCTTCAGTAGGTAACTAGTTTCCAAGATATTTCTTCATGTTCCATGACAACAATAAAACTGTCAATATCATTGGATAAAGCATTAGAAATGGACAGTTTCTACATTTTAAGAGGAAAAACCCAATTACTTAACTAATATCTTCTTCTCATGAGGAAGACTTGTTGATCTCACAAATGGGGAGGAAAACTAGTATTTTAGACTCAATTTTAACACTTAAAACAAGTAATAAAAATGTTAAATTGGATTGGAAACCAAATTGCGTTTGTAGCCTTTATTACTGAAACATATGATTTCTCTTATAATTTCTTGTAATTTCTCTTTTAACTTCTCAATTGATTTCTCCAAAATCTAGTTAATACATTTATATCGATATAAAAGTCCTATTTACCAAATTTGAAATGTTTTACATTATATTTCAATATATTTTTTGACGAAAATCTAATATGACCTTCAAGTAAAGTACCACTTCCGGTTTTCCAATTTAGACCAAAATCTAGTATATTATTTAAATCAATATATAAGTTATAAATACTAAATTTGAGAAGTTTTGCATAGTATTTTAGTATCATTTTTGATAAAAATCAATTATGACCTTCAAGTAAAGTACCACTTCCGGTGATCAAGCAGTGACCAAAAAGGGAGGTTCACAACTATATTTTACAGCAATCCTAAATACAAAATTTCAACTTTCTACGGCAAACCGTTTTTGAGTTATCGTTTACAGACGCCACGACGAAACTAGTCAAAATGGATTCAGGGATGATCAAAACGGATATTTCCGTTGAAATCTGAAAACCAAAAATTTTCGCGAATGCAATACTTCCTTTACTTCATACAAGGAAGTAAAAAAAAGAAGAAAATTATATGAAAACTACTAAAAAAAAAAAAGAATTTATATATACTTTTTTTTTAATACATATAATGAATATTGTAATTATGCTATATTTTTTATAATAAGTTTTACAAATTGTCAATATGATGTAAGTAGTATGCTATGTGTATAGCAACCCAATAGTTAGGCAGCCCCTCTTTAATAATAGTGTTTCTCTCTCTTGAAATACATTGCTGGAAAGTGAAGAATAAACATAAATTTAAAAAAAAAGAGAGAGAGAGAGCAAGGAAGTGGGAGAGAAATCCCGAGTTAATCAAGTAGCTGGTAATTAAACCCCGGATAATCGAGGTTCTAATGTAACTGCTTGAGAATAGGTTTTACACTTTACAAACAGAACATGAAAACCATTTCTTTATTTACGTATAATATAATAACTAGATCATAGAAATATTGTAAAGAGTTGGATTGATTAATGAGTAGAATAAGATAGAATAGTATTTAAAAATAAAATGTGTAATGCTAAATGACAAACTGCATCTAATCCTTAAGAGTACTGAGATCTATGTGTGAATAGCAAAAATTCAATAGCAAATTTTCATTGTTATGAATTATTTAGGTTAAAATAAATAAATTAATATGTGTTCCAACTACTTTATTAATAAAATGTAAACATCAACATTCATATTATCGTAAAGAATTTAGATCATTGACCGGGCTTGCATAAACTTTTTGTTTAATGTCACTTCAACCAATGAAACCACAAGTTCCTCCTCAGTTGTAGTGGAATATCTTCAACTAAATCACAGTATCATTCTTAAGAAATTGTAGAAATGTGCCCGCATTGAGCCGAGATGGTAAGAAATGTGGACGTATTGAAATGATATCTATTATTCCCAACCACGCATTGCACTCGTGCTGAAAATGATGCTCACGAATTACATGGGGATTTTCGTGCAACCAGAGATGTTCATTTATCTAATTGAACCTCTTCTTATGAAGGTAGCTTCATCTGTCCAGAAAATTTGTCATGAAAATTGTGGATTATCATCAACTCGATTTAAATAACAATCTGAAAAATTTCTTCTTTGCCAAAAATCTTGCAGTAATAAATTTTGTATCCATTGATAATGATATGGGTGATGTCCATCTGCAACAAGAGTTCTCCATGCTGTAGTCGGCGTACTATTTAATTCTGTTACAGCTCTTCGTACACTGCTTGATGGATTATCATTAAAATATTGCAGTGTGACCGCAGTCCTTTCTTCATATCGTAAAGGGGCAAATGAACCATAAGCAAGTGCCATTATAGCAAATGTACCAGTTTATCTAAATCGTTGAAATGTGAACCTAAAGATAGACTTGTTTGGTAATCTTCTATTTGGAAATCGCAAGGAATATTCATGATGGGCAGCATTAGCATTACTATTGCAAAAACCGTACACAAACACCATATGGGCATATCCACCATTAGTATAAATGCAAGGCATAATGATGAGTACTCTACGAGTTATTGAGAGTTACCAGTGCTAATTCCAAATAGTATTAATCCTTACATTGTCAATATTTTATGTACAGTTAGGGGAAACAAGGTCATGTTAATATTCTATCTTATCTATCTAATATTTCCTAAACAAAGCACTAATGGAGGAAATGTTTTTCTTGTTTTGAAATCCTTAATTCATATTTTCAGTTAGGACGCTTAATCCTGAAATACCCTCTATATCAGAGAGATGAATACAAATTTTGAAATCTATTTAAAAATTGCATACTGTTAATGTTTTTTATTTCAAAAATGTTGATTAAAATAATATGTAAAACTTCATTAAAAAAAATAAAAAAATTCCACATGTTCTTTTGGATAAATTATTAATGTTAGAATATGGGTCGACTCAAAATAAACTTATTTTTGGTGAATTTAACATTCTAAAACTGTACTTCGGAAGTATAGGACACTATGTAGATTTTTATCAATTTAGCAATATAACACATCTGTATTTAACTTTTTTTTCTTTAGCCACAGGCATAGATAACTATGTCCTATACCAATTTCAATGGGAGTACCATTGAAGAACTGCTGAACCATTGAAGAGTACCTTTTAAAAGAACACAAAGTCCACTTTCATTCATAGGGAAACATCTGTTCAAACTGCTCCCTTCAAAGTTTGAAGTGTAACATTACATTCTGTACTTCTGAGCTACATAAATATTGGGTCTTTTATAGAATAGATATGCCAGTTATTTTTGAATAACAACATTGATCGTTACAAATAACCTATGATAAAAAAAATATATATGCATTGGTTATTGAAACATTTATTTTATTTACAAATTATGAAACAAGAAATATTTATAATAAACAATATTAAAGGGGTGTTACTCTGGAGACCAAAATTACATGTCCTCAAATATTCTTTAAAAAAATAAATAAACATAGTGGTATTTATGCCGTCTTTCATCTTTTAATTTTTTATTTAGCTCGAACTGCTATATGAAAAATTCATTTTTTCATGGTAATATTTATTTATAAACATATCATCACTGAATCTCACATTAGTAATAGTTAACGATCACTGCAGTTACTGAAAAATAACTGGTGTACCTATTCTATAAAAGACCCAAAATATTGTAGGCAATAAAACAAATAAAGTAAAATAAACATAAAGATTTAAATTTTATTATTTCCAATGTATGAATAAAAAAATCATGGCTGTAGAAATAAAATTTACTCTATCATTCATAAATAATCGAAAATCAATAAAATTATATAATCAAAAATAAATGAGAGTGTAAAAATAAGTTATTAATAATTCACTAAAGCATGCATACTTATCTGCTCAACCATATATCTATTTCACATGATAATATAATTTTTTTAATTTCTTCGAAAAATAAACATTCTTATTTTATAACCTAGCGGTCCTGCATCATAAATTAGAACACTATTGAATGCTGAGTACACATAATGTTATTTCTTGCTTCATTACCATATTTTTTAAATGCAGTCCATTGGCACTGTGCACTGGAAGCACATATTACATAAAATGATTAACTAAACTTGACCTTTTATTTATTTTTAATGATTTTTGGTTACAACATAATTTTGTTAGATAGAAGCATCTTATTAGAATATATATTTTATAACCTGATACTCTTTTTAAAAGATATTTTAATGATGATGATCATTACTACCATAACGATTAAAAAATATTTCATAATTTATTTATACAAAATGCAGTTCATAAAATATGTTCCTCACATCTCTTAATCATAATGTAAATTTTATTTTTAAAAACTAATAATAAAAAATAAATATATCTTAAGAACATTTTCATTTATTATGAATTGCAACATATAATTAAATATAGAACACAATTTTTTTTTTTTTTTAAGTTATGCAGATTAATTTTTTTAAAATGAAATGTTAACTATCTGCAGAAATGAAGAGAGCTAACAAGAATATTTTAGTTTTATTACCAATAGATACACTAATTAGTTGATTTATTTTCAAAGTAAAACATACCAGACTTTAGTAATGTGACCAAACAGACTAATGCATCTGCAATAGATATTTTTAATACATAGATAGAAATTTGCTCTCTGTGGAGGACCGTAGTACTTATACTTATTAAACGTTATACAAGTACTTATTAAACAAAACATAAATAAACCCTAGTAGAAATTACAGTAACTCCATCATAAATTTTAGCTGTAAATACAAGATAAAAATAAATGCTTGTAAGTGGCATCTTATAAATGAATTTAAAATTTATTACAGCTTGAAGAATACAAAAATATGTTATTAATTATGTAATCGATGACCATGGATAAAATATAAGAGATAATGGTTAGGAGAGTGGTCAGTAATAAAATACACAATAAATCATTTTTTGGTATGTTTTAATTATGTTAATTTTTTTTTTTCCGGACACATTAGTATAAAAATATCAATATTATCTTAAAAAATTGTTTTAACTTAAAAACAAATAATACCGATATCACTGATTTAATTAATAAATAGGTCCCCTTTATATATGCTTTTTAGCCAAAATAACATTACTCTTTAATTAAGAATTGTATCTAAGAACCAATTATTAAAATTTTATCAATACCAATATATTTATAGAATTAAAAAAGAGTTTAAAATTAAGAAATAAATAGTCTATTTTATTGCAAATAACTGAACAAAAAACTATAAATACTGCAAAGAATTTATCACAAGATCCTTCTTATAAACAATTCTTTAAAACAGAAAAATGAAAATATTTCATATTTTAGGATTCCACAAACTAACATTTTTTAATGGAAACTTAGAATACTCAATTGTTCAAACTGATAGAATGCAGTGTGTTACAGAACAAGAAACAAGATTTAGCATTACTTGCCTTGTTGGTTGAAAACCTGTTTTCTTTACTTTCATAATGACAACAAGAAAACATTCTTAGAACTGAAATCATTCTGCTTTAAAGCAGAATTTTAAAGTGCAGCAAAATAAGTTAAGAAAATTCCCTCTTTCACAATAACTTTTTCCCCTTTATTATTAAATAATGATACAATAGAATAAGACACACTCAAGGGCAATAAGTATTAGGGCTCTAAGTTTCCAATTGAACAAATAAAATAAATAAATAATAACAAAACAAACAAACTAAAATAAATGAATGGATAAATAAAAATTGTATAAATCAAGGTAGAAATTATTTGAAAATATGTACACCACAACGGAATTAAATAGATAGATTGATTAAATTTACAATAACTAATATTATTATATAACTTTTTTGGGAGAAAACAAAAAAAAAAACAACCGCTTTCTGAAAATCCATATAAAAAAAGGAGTTTTAATGTGGAAAATGCGACTCCTTTTTGGAACAGTGTATTTACAAACGGTAGATGGATTTTTATAAACCAGTTTATAAAATGAAGATAAAATATCAGTGAACTTATATATATATATATATATATATATATATATATATATATATATATATATATATATATATATATATATATATATATATATTTTTTTTTTAAGGAAACCTATGGATTTTTTTTCTTTAATTGGTTGTTTGATTATAATTTTGATAATTATAATCTCAACAAACATTTTAACCCCAAATCTATAGATAACATTGAATTTCCATACCAGAAAAACTCCAGATAGGCTAAAATTGCTATACAAATACTCTTAAAAATAACTATACACATGAAATTAAATAAAAGTAAGAAATTTTGCTCAACAAAGTGCAAATCTTACATATACAAATGATTAGCATAAGCAAGAAGCAAAACAAACAATAATCAGGGCCATAAGGAAACAATAATTAAATTTCACATTAAATGAACGATTCACAATTAAACACTTTCTAGATCAACAACACAAACTCTCAAATGGTAATAAAATTTCATCGGCATATCTGTGGAGATCATGTAAAAAGGATAAGTCAAAATCAAAAACTTTTCTGAAAAATATTCTCAAAATCCTATAAATAGTTTTCTTCTGTACTAATTCAGTCGATCAGTACTTTTTCCCTAAAAATTGTATTTTAAACTTTGAAAATAAAATTTATTTAATTGAACAATATTAACAGCATAGTTTATATAGTTCAATTAACCTTGTTTTCCATGATTAACACAGATATAACACATTTTTTAAATAATATATTTACACTGTATAGTGTGCCCCACCGTGTCCAATAGACACAATTTGAATCATTCACATAAATCCAATCAATTTTTATACCCCATGATGCAAATTGCATCAGTAGCAGCCATACTATAAACATTATAGTATATTTTACAACAAAGTAAACGAACAACAAAGTATTTGTTAAACATATAGTACAAGAGGTAAGGGTTGTGAGCTTTTTTAATACTGCATTCTTCACTATTCCCCAGCCTCTAATGTGTTAGTCAAATAATTGTGTTATAATAGTTTAAGCTAACAAAAATTATAATTATTGTTATATTCACCAACATTATACTGTTAATCACCAGAAAATATATCGATTAAGGTAGGTCATTCAATTCCAAACAGGCTATTGAATTCAAAGAGTTAGCGATCAATCACTGGAAAAATATCTTTACCAGCAGAATGTTTAATTACATGCTATAAAATACTTTAATACCTGACATAAATGATGAGAATAATAAAATTATGCAATTACCTTAGCATAACCTTGCCAAAGATGTCTCAGCTCTGAGTAGTATTCCATTCTTGCTGAACTTCTTTCTAATTATATTCATATTTGTTACTTAAATGATCTGGTTATATTTAAAATAGCCACAATACCAAAAGTTAAAAAACATTAATTTAGATTTGAGGTCATGAAGAGTCATTTAAATTCATTCCAAACAATAACACTTGTATTGACTTAATCTATAAATATTGATAAAATGGATGATTGCTGATGAGATAACTGATGAATATTCGTACTCACCATTTTGTCCGAGTATTAGTCCTTACGTAAGATATACACAAACTATCAAAACTCAACAAATCACCTACTGACAGCTGGTTACATGGGACTTACCAAAGTAAAACACCATTACAATCATTTTTTAAGTCAATGTTTTGATCAAACTTCGTACATATAAAATATATGCTCAAATATTCGATGAATTAATTTAAAATATAATTAAATGTATATTTTATTTTATTTAATGAAGGAAAATCACTGTGACAAATTTGTTAAAGAAGATGGGGGCGGGGAGAGGAAGAAGAAAGTTGAGGAATATGTATATGGTTCACCATCAAAATATGGTTTTCTGGATAAAATTTATAATTAGATTTAAATACTTCTGAATGTTTTTTTGAATGTAGAGAACACTCCCCTAGTTTTAGTTATTAACAAAATCAGTTGAATCTCAGGAACAAATTAAGGAACGCAATAGCGTTCCATCTCATCAAGCAAAAAAAATTCCCTTTAAAATGATCGAAAAACATCAAATGCCGCGTGGCTACAGTTCCCGACATAAGAAATATGTACAGGTTTTCGGATATCTGAATCTCCGGAAATATAAGCTCTTGAAAATGGAATTTTACACAGACACGAGAACAGAAAATGTCCGAATTTTCAATACAATTAGACTTAAGGGAAACGAGAGAGAGAGAGTGAGAAAGAGAAATACTATATTTACAAACCTGGGACAATGTGTATTCAGATTGGCTTAAGAGTAGCTGGGCGGATGTAGGAGATGATTAGATAAGATGATCGAAGCATCCAAGGCCCAACCAACAATACTTCGATCAGCAAAGCAAAAGATATTCGCATTAGAACATCGCAGGAAGGTAGCCACTAACTGAAGGTATTCGCCTCCAGATTTAACAAGGGGAGAGCACAGTCATTGGGCCACCAATTTTAACCAAACTTTTGTTTGGCGATTCAGAATCAAAAAATTTTGAAAAAGTGTCCGGGGTTCGTTCCAGTGGGTTCTAGTAGCTGAGAAAAAAATTAACTACGCTGAAATTCCCTTACCTATTTATGAAATACGTGGTAAGGGGGAGTATTGATATAGTGAAAATTTTTGAATTCAAGTTTTCAACGGAAATACACGTTTTAAGGTCCCCTAAGTCATAACCAATTCTCGTAAAATGGTCTGTGTGTCTGTGAGTCTGCGTGTCTGTGTTTATGTGAACAGCCTAGCTCACAAGAAAAAAGTTGTACTCAGTTGACATCGGCATGATGGTATAGAAGGATCAATCTAATTAGGGATTGATAAATTATTTGCCATTTCTATAAATTTGTTTTATTGAAAACTAGTTTCGAATGTTATACATTCATCTTCAGTTCAAGGTTTAAATGGATTATATCAAACCGAGAAGTTTGTACTGGTTTCTTCTCGCATTGAACTAACAATGATCGTTGTTAGTTCAATGCGAGAAGAAACCAATACAAACTTTTATGTTTGATAAAATCCATTTAAATATTGAACTTTAGATAAATGTATAAAATTCGAAACTAGTTTTCAATAAAAAAATTTATAGAAGTGGCAAATAATTTATTAATCCCTAATTAAAAAGCTGTACGCTACTGAAATTACATATTCAAGGTAGGCATATATATGCATGCGATGTTACAGCAACTTTTTCGTCAAAATCGATTAATCCGAAGTGCCACTTCATATAATCGATTTTGCAATTTTTTCGTAAACGGCTCTAACGATTTTGATGAAACTTGCCTAATGTCTTCTCCTTAAGGCCCTTTAACTTTTAATTATGTAGTATATCAACGAAAAAATACAGGGAAAAAGTTGTGATGAAATATTTTATTTGCGCTTGGTAGAAAAAAAATGTTTTGGTAGAAAAACACGTCAATATCATTTTCCAAACTTGAGATAAAAAATAAGGCAGTTTGAGCGTGTTTTAATTTTTTTTTCTCGGCTCCTAGGACCTATTGGAACGAACGCCGGGATACATGTCCAATATTTTTTGATGTTGAATCACCACAAAAAATTGGGTTGAAATCCGTGACTCATTGACTGTGCCTTTCCCTTGTTAGTCGGAGGGAGAGGTACAGTCCAAAGGGTATTTGCCCTCGGATCTGCACGTGGGAAATATTAGGAAAAGGAAGGAAATAGAGAAAAATAAAGCAACCATGTATAATCCAAAAATAGGAGGCAGATCTACCTGTGTTCTCACAGCTCTAAGAGGCTGAGAGGGAAGCTTGATTTAATCGGTAACACTCTGGACTATTTATACCGTTATGTCATATTATGTACATCCAGAATTATTTCAATTTATAATTATTTTAGCTTAGATGAGTACACCTCTCTACCATAGCTTTATTATCAGAAAGCATAATATATTACATATTTAAAGGAAAATATATAATATCAAAAAATAAAAATATACATATGTATTTTTTTATATAAATATACAGAGAAAATTGAGGCCTCCACACAGACATAAGAGGCCCTTAACTATGCAGATTACAAAGCAAACATATTTGAGGAGCTGGCAAGCACATTCGTTGAGACAGCCTACCATGACTCGTCCCTGGATAACGAGGGGATCCGCTTGCCTCCGACTTGTGCCCAGGATGGAAAATATGGAATCTATGTTGTGCAGTGATAGGCAAAAAAAAAGTTGTTTTTTTTAAATCAAATTCAAAAAATAAAATTAGAACCCTCGAAAACCTAATAAATGATCCTGTATCATAGACAACTCCAACAGCAAATTGAAATGCGCATGCGCGATCGAAAATCCGAAAGTAAATTTGCAAATAGAGCCCTTGAATATTCTTCGGTATAGGTATCGTTTATAAACGATATCTATACCAAAGAATTTTTAAAACTAATAATTAAGTAAATGTGCTCGTGGCCGAACCAAATTTCGACATTAGCAACTTCGAATACCTAATGAACTTAACTAAATTGATGGAATCACCCTCTCTCCCACTCAAAAAAATATAAAGTAATCAAAATTTAGAAATAAATAAGCAATTTTTTTTTTTTAATTTAAACTACTTGAAATTAGTACTTAATATAAATTATCTAATAAACGAAAAAATGTGGGATGAATATGCAAAAAATTATTTCAAAAGTCATAATTGTAATTAAAATAATTATTATTAATTATAAAATAAATAAAATATAATTAATTCATTTCCGGTTGGAATACAATTGAAATGAAAAATGTGACAATTGATTTAGTAAAAATTACAATTTAAATCGAAAAAGTTACAATTGAAATGGAAAAAGTTACAATTGAAATAGAAAAGGCGACAATTGATTTGGAAAAAGTAGCAATTGACGTGAAAATGATATATGATTAAAGACATGAGTGGCTGAAGGTGTTATGTTACAAATTTAAAGTTTTGATAAAATGACCAATAAAGTTTTTTTCTGTAATTTTTTAAAGACAAACTATCAATTTAACTGAAAAATCATACAATTAGAGTTGTTAATGTTATAAGGCAGCACATACATAACACCTAAGCATAAACACATAACACCTTCATTCATAAGAAAAAAATTAATATCCGAAAATTTGTTGCATAGCACCTTCATCCATTCAGGTCTTCAATTCTCTCTGCAGCACACATGTCGCGCGCTGAGACAACCTGGTCGTTCGCGAACTCTGTGGGGACTCCGCATTCTTGGTCGCTACTTAATTTATATCCAAAGCGCTAGGAGAAATATTAATCGGATAAGTCTTGGTATAAATGGTCAATGGTCAGGTTGAATAGCGAAAGCGACAAGGGCCAACCTTGGGATACATTGATTCCTCGTAGTACATTGATCTGGCTTGTAAAGTGGGATCCTGCACTAATCTTGATTTGTTAGTGCCAAAGAGAGCAGCAGTTAAGTTTTCAGATCCCATAACACCCCTCTCGCCTCCAGAGTTGGGCATAATAAATTTCTATTCGAATAATAGTTTCATCTGTGAACACATCATCTGTTATTCGAATAAACTTAAAGTTATTCGTCAAATGTTTATTCGTTATTGTTTAACTGTAAAACAAGATATGTTATCTGTAAAAACTGCATATCTATTCGATTTTTTAATTATACGTATCTTGAAACGTAAAACCTCAATTTTTGAGGGGAGGAAGGGGTAATATTTTTTTTTCTTAGTCGATTACAAATGTTCCTTATTGAAAATAATAACTAAGACATACTGAATTATTTTAAACGAATACAACTGCATTTATTTAAAATAAATTTGTAACATTATGCTCTACAGTAAATACTATCAATTTTAAAATCGCGCGATTAAGTATCGATTATTTAAATTTTTTTGATTTCTTTAATATTTAGGTTCACTATTATGTTTTCGTGGTCGTAGATTTTTAAAATATGATTGATTTTAAAATTCTGCGCTAACATATCGATTTATTTTAACTTTTCTGAGTCTTCGATATTGAGGTCCACTATAAAGTTTTCCTAAAAAAAAAAAAAGAACCTCAATACTGACGATGGGAGTTTGTGGAGTCATACAAAGAGATTGCTTAGGAATCGCGAGATGTAAGCGCCACTTGCCAAAATCTGAACTCTTTGCCAATCATCTGTCGACAGTTTTCACACCACATACTGACTACCCAGGCAATGGACATGAAAACTCTGTACAAGAGACACTAGATACACTTTTATCTTTAACACTACCACCAACTGGTGTTTATCCGTCTGAAGTCCTTCTAGAGATCAAGAACTTATCCAAAAGAAAAGCCCGTGGACATGACCTCATCACTGCTGATCTACTCCAGCATATGCCCAGAAAAGCTGTAGTCTTTCTAACAACGATTAACAGCCCCATGCTCAGAACAACAAAATTCCCATTACAGTGGGAATAATCCCACATACTGATGATTCCAAAACCTAACAAAGATAGTAAAAATCCTTCTTCATACAGACTCATCAGTTTACTTCCAGTTTGCTCTAAAAATTTTGAAAACTTATTTACAACCGTATACTCGACATACTAGACATACAGTTCAAGACCATATTCATACCTCATACAAAAGATTTCATGACAAACACCACGGACATTACAACACACTTATGCGAAATATGGCAACAACGGACACGTCTGAACTTACCGAAAGAAGGCTGTTATTGGTGTCGCAGATTTTTAAAGTACAACGAATTTTACATGATGTCGTTTTACGAATTTTTTAAGATGTCGCGCTCTCTTATCGATTTATTTAATCTTTAGTGATTTCTTCGATATTGAGATCCGATATAAAGTTTTTGGGGTCACAATTCTTAAAAATACCATCGATTTTAAGATTTCATGCTCACATATCGATTTATTTAAAAATTTCTGATTACTTCAATATTGAGGTCCACTATTGGTTTTAGAGGTCGAAGATTTTGAAAATACAATCGATTTTAAAATTCCGCGCTCACATATCGATTTATTTAAATATTTCTGCTTTCTATGATACTGGAGTCCACTATTATGTATTCGGGGTCGTAGATTTTGAAAATCAAACCGGCCTTTAAAGGTTTCTTTTAGTACGAGACCCAGTATACCTTTCTGGTTTGATGAACAATGCCGCAAAAGCAACATCTAAGAAAAAAAAGATCATGCCAATCATACAGAGAGTGCAGAAGAATCGAGAAGAGAGTCCATCAAATAAAAAAGAGAGCCTTCGGACCTCGGGGTAAACAAGGCTAAGGGAAACCAGTTCTTAGTCTTGTGGAATCAGGATTTTAGGTGAGATAGAATCAGATGATATCAAAATATCTCCAGTATTATTAATAATAGTAGTCAAAAATAAAAGGAATCTATGATAGGAGAACTTGGTCATAACCAGTCTCGATCAGAGTATTCTCTAAAGCCTTAAATAATCTCTTTAACATTAAGTTACATGCTTAAAATTTTGACTAAATCTTCAATAGCTTTAGCTCATAAGTTGATCGAATTTCTTCAAATGTTGACAGCATACAATATATATTATATAATTCAGAATCGCTTAAATATTTTAGGGTTGATCTAATTCTCTGAGGCCTTAATGAATCTTCCGACGAGTTTTTATTTCCTTCAGTGGTAACTCCCTTCTCTTATGAACAGTAGGCCATGCACGACACCCGAAGTTTTGATAGATCATTTCTTCCATTCCAAAGGAGGGATGGAGTCTGATACTTACCTAACGTTGAGGCAGGAGAAGTGGAAGAGAGGAGGGCAATGGAAGCGTGCTGGGCCCATAACCTGCTATTAATATTGGGTCAATAGGCAGTGGATAGAAACAAACTAACTTCAGGAGAAATGAATTATAATCAGCAAGAGCAATACAACATAGCGTGAAACGGTAACACTAACAACTCCAAATCAGTGCCACCTTGATATTATAATACCTAACATGCTCAACTCAGTTTGACAGTGTGATCTTGCCCAACGTTGTCAAAAGTACCAACTACGTCAAGAAACACAATCGCGCAATAATTTTTCTTTTGTTGGGCAAATTTTATGATCGCGTCAATGATTCTTGTGCTGACGTATGTTAACTTTATAATACTTCAAAAATGTCATTTTTCTCGGCCAGATTCTCGTTGTCGTTGTTCTTGGTCTTTCACGGGGCTACAGAAAAAACGGTTGAACCAAATGACTAGGAAATTTGCATATATCTGTATTTTGTACTGGTTTAATACCTTTTATATACTTTGTAGGGATGCGAGGTAGGAGTGATCTCAAAAAGGTTGCTCCACTAGAAAGGAGACTTGGCGGCGCTTTGCACCTTGACTTAGTAGGGAACAGGTTCAGTTGAGGAATGAGGATCGTTAATGATTCCAACCATAGGAATGCATCCACTGGAGCTTTTCATCTCAGCTTAGGAGAAATTGAAGCTGAAATGGGGTGTGATATATGTTGGTATCCAATTGTCAAGGTAGCAATTGCAATTGTTACTGCAGTAACCACTTCTTGAGTTGCTCCAGTCAGATGTCACATACAATTTTAGTTTCAATTTCAGCTAAGCCGAGGCGTGAAGTTTCAACAATTTTCCATACAGTATATTAAAACTAACTACACAAATTACCTTATGAATCCAGCATTGACTGACAGGTAAATATAAAGATGAAAAGGGGGGTCAAAACGATTAAAAAAAAAAAATGAACACAAAATCAATGATGAAAGATATTGAGCCAATAGACAGAAACTCCAAACTTCTGAAAATATCACACAGGTCCCTTGGTAGTATACAATTAACTAAAACAGATACCACTAGGCTTTGGAGCGCCTAATTAAGTTTGGGTTCTCTCATGATAAAAATTTTTGTCTGACATCAGAATCATCAATTGAAGACTGGAAATCAATAACGGGTTAAGTGAAAAAAAAACTGAGATAGTTAAATTGCAATTTCCAACTAATTAATGGTTGTGCATAACTAATAATGAACATGGCATTAAAACTTTTTTTTAGATTGTTGGCAATGGCAATTAGCTTGATGTTTTGGGTCTAATTCCATTGGAACTTAGCCCAATATTGATGTCCAGACTTCTTGTTCACCAGCTAATGACAAGCAGTAATCAATAAAAGATGTAAAAAACAAAAACAAAACTTTGAATAATTTTACCAGGTCTTGATCATTCATGGAAATAAATAAAGCAACTCAGGTGGGCATACTTGGTCTGCAGGTGCTAAGCAGGTTAACTTTCAACTATATAAACTGAAGGGAGAGTCACAAAATACCCTTATGAAAAATTTAAATAAGACGAAGTAAATGAATACCCAACCATCGCAAAGTGGAGAAAGATGTTATGATAAGTCTACACTGAATTAAAAGGGTGCAGTCATTCATCTACTTACGCCAAGTCAACAACAAAAATAACATGGAAGAAGACATAAAGGTGAACCTCTTAGTGAGTGAGTATACTTCAAATGCATTTAAGCAGTAGCATATAATCCAATGCCTCAAAAACGATATGAGGATCTACAAGATGCTTATTAGGCCTGTCTTTTGTTACAGCTCAGAAGGCTGGACAATGACTAAAGCCCATCTGAGATTCATAAGGAAAGTGTTCCGTCGAATATATGATGGTGGTGTGTGTAGGTCTTATGGAGAAGAGGAAACAATGTGAAAGGGAACGTCAGCAACATTTATAAAGAGGTCAATGTTATCAACTTTACCAAATTTGCAGCACTACGCTTGGCTGGCCATGCTATTAGGATGAATCATAGTAAAAGAATTAATTTATGATTAGAAGAAGGCAGTAGGTCCAGCCCACTGGAACCAAAGGAGAATAGCAGCAGAAACAGCAAGATTGAAACCGGGACTGGGAAAAGATGTCAGAAAATGAAGACATTTTGGTACTAGTGAATCATTGCTGTCAAATCTTGTATAGCCAAAAGGCATGGAATGGAAAAGAAAAAAATGTTAAGATGGACTAGAATAAAATCCCTATAAAAATTATGTCAGAGCCAGAGTGTTTGGCATTGGACGAGTTGAACGTCCCTTCATTGGAAGGATTGTGTGGCTACCAAAAAAAAACACTACTTGGTTTAAGGAACGGGAAGGCAGCAGCATTCAAAACTGGAAATCTTATTGGAGCTGGCTGGCTCACACCGAGGGGCAGAAGAAAACACTTGTTTCTATTTCAACCCTTTTAATAGTATAAATGAACCTCAAAACATGATTATCAAATGCGATGGGGCAGGACAGCATGAGTCAGAATTGGTCCAGTTAGAATCATAACTTTGGAGGCTGAATTTTATTTTGACGGGCTAGAGAAAAAATCCTGTCCTCACTCTAATTAGAATAGTTGCTAACCTTTATCTGTCCTACAAGGAGTACACATTGGTGTTAATGCAATAAAGAAAAATAAACTCATTACATAATGGAGATTAGTTTATTGTGAGAAGAAAAAGCTATGTGAGGGAGGATTCGTTTTAAAGATAGCTTAGGGGCTTTTCAGAGAATCTCATCATTCAAGAGCAAGTCACCCAACAATCAAAGCAGCAAGAGATTATATTTATTCATAGCAAGAGCAGAAGAATAATTAAGACAGTTATTAACAATAAGGGACTCAGTTAAGAAATGAGTTTTAAAATAGTCCCCAACAGCAGATGGAAGAAAGATTCTAAGCTATTGAAAGAGATTGTACACTTATATTATGGGATGGAGGTAGCATTGAAACCTGTAAGAATATGAATAATCCTACAACAGAATTTGAAACAGTAAACCATTACATGACAGCATAAACTCTCCATAGAAGAGAGCAATATGATAAACAAGCCAATTAAAAAAATTAAACAAAAATAAATACAAAAGCCTTAGGTAGTTTTTTTTTTTGGCACAACTCTACAAATGGGACACATTATCACTGGCTGCTACCGAAGCTACCTGAAGGTCGAAGCACTCTCAAGTCCATATTGTGCTAACTAACTGCTTTGTATTCAATTGTAACATTCATATTCATTGGAATTATTACTTATTAGAGATTGATAAATTATTTGCTAATTTTATAAGTGGCAAATAATTTATCAATCCCTAATTAGAAGATCCTTCTGTACCATCATGCCCACATCAACTGAAAATGATTACTGCTTTAATTAGATATTAATTAAATAGAGCTGTCGACTTCTGCTCACTACGTTCGATGTTGAGATTAATAAAACCCCAACAGATCCTTTTCAGTTGAGGTCTGGCCCTTACCCTAATTTCAATTATTACTGCTTTAGGAACAACTTCTCCAGACCATTAGAAGTTGACAGAACTGATTTTACACAACATCTAATTAAGGCAGTATTAGTTCCAATGAATACGGATGTTATAATTGAATACAAAGCAGTTAGCACAAATGGCACTAGAGTGCTAGTCCGACGACAGCCAGTGATATTTTGTCCCGATTATAAAGTTGTACCTTTTTTTTTTCACTTATAAAGTTGTAAAACTAATTTTTTTTGGTATTTGATAATCACCTAAATTTGAAATAAAAAATTAATACAACGATGAGCAACAGGTTAGTAAACTGGACATGATTGGGCTTTTTAC
Source organism: Rhaphigaster nebulosa (assembly GCA_948150685.1). NCBI lineage: Eukaryota > Metazoa > Arthropoda > Insecta > Hemiptera > Pentatomidae > Rhaphigaster > Rhaphigaster nebulosa. Next base: position 18,688,293 of record OX411308.1, read on the forward strand.
AAAATATATTTTAATAGAAATTAAATGACTACAAAGAAAGTTAAAAATGATTTAAAACAATTGAAAAAATATAATCATTAAAACCGATTGAACCAGATAAGCTGAAAGGAAAAAATAACATTTGCAAATTATGTAAACACACTCATTTCTTTTTATTTGAATCAAAATCAACAGAAAGAAAACAACCAAAACAATATATAATTAATAAACGCAGTTCACTGTTAAATCTGATTTTAATGTCTGTACAATTCAATGAATATATATTTATATAATATATATACTATTATATAATTTTAAGACACAGCATTTACCCACAATTAAAGGGGAACCAATTCAGCACAATGCTAAACTTAAAACGTGAGAACAAAGAGCACTGTTTAGAGAGAGTTTAACTTAAAAGTTACGATAGAGTTGACAGCAGGAACCTCTTTAATATGTGGACAAAGTGTTGTATTAATAAAAATAATTATTTAATCTTATATATACAAGGAACTATTACAAATATAGGATATAAGACAACTCATAACTAATGATACTATAACCTCTAAGGATTACCTAAAAGACTATGCAAATTAATAATTAACAATTTAGTGTTTAAATAAAATGTGGTAGTAAGAGTGCTCATTTCAAGTTTGGCATTGTGTCTTTATTAGAAAAACATAGAAACTTATTATTTAGCCTGCAGTGTACCTTATCCATACACAGCAAAGATAAAATACATGTACATATATTAACAAATTATTATGTCCATGCTGGCTAAAAAATAAAATGAATAGAGTGAATCTTATAAATAAGTTTGACACTACACATGGAATCTTGAAAATCAGTCGATGTCTCTGCAAATATTACTATCACTCTTTTTAGCTGAATACATGCCAATATGATGGTGCATCCGGCACAATGGGGCTCATCATATCTGCTATACTCACTTTCACATCCACTCGATATTTATAAATATTCCTTATAATATTGAATTATAAAACACATATCCTTAACTTATTAATCTGATTGAAAATAATATATAATCATTGTTAAATTACTTCCAGCAATAACAATTTTCTTGATGTAAATATTCAGTTTATATCGTTTGATAAAAAGCCTCAATATAAACATCAAACATCGCTTAAAATTATGTACAAGCGAAAAACTATATCACATATGTAGTAGTTAACACCTAAAGAAAGCTACATTATATTTATACCCAAGTAGCTATAGTTATTTTATTTCAAATTTACTTTTAAGGTGCACTCATATCTCAACATGACTATTTTTAATTTAAAAAAAAATTTTTTTACAAAATAAAATATGTTATCACACACGAAAAAATACATAAATAAAAAACAACTTTAAAATAAATTAAGATCAGTATAATGGGTTTTGCTACCATGTATGAGGAAATGAGCACAACCGAGCATAGGTCAAAGATCATCGTAGTAGTAGAGTTTGTATGGCTAACACTCATAAAAGTTTATCATAGTTTATATTCAATGCCCACATCTGACAGCAATGCACGAGTGAGGGAGGGTATTATGTAAAAGTACAAAAAAAAAAAAAGGGCAGTTTTTTAAACAAGAATGTGACATGAACGTTACTCTGGTGCGATAAATCATTTTGATTCTAAAATATTTAAACTTATCAATGGATTTAAATTACTAACTGGTGGATAATGCAATGAATGGCATATTCCAACATTTGCTCTATGCGTGTGTGTATATATACATACATACATACAGATATATATTTCTTTAAATACAGCTCAGTTAATCTAAACGATAAAAAATTAATAATTATTTATAAGTCTAGACATTACAGATATAGAGACAAAAAAAATTGGTGTTATCTATAACATTTAATCCATGGATCTCTTAAAAACTAAGAGATAATACTAATAATATACATTTTTACAAAGAGAAAATTATAATCAATAGTTTCAGAAATGAAGTACTGTGCATGTTTTCCAAGTTGCACACAACATAAATATGACATAGCTACCACTTAAAGAACTATTCAACTTATGTAGCTAAATAATAAAAAAATAATTGGTATGCTATATTTGTGCCTAATTTTGATCAGTTTAATTTCATATAAGGTATGGACACCATTATACAGTTCAAATAGAAACAGAGTAACATCGCTATGTTTACAATTGACAATGGTAGCAGGTGAACAAAAAACATCTAACAAAAAAAAAATTTACAAACATAAATTAATGTGTAAATAATTCTCCAGGAACATTGAACCATGTTTGATAATAACCTTGGAAACAAAATACAAGTTTTCCCAAGTCATATTATTAGTTAATATTTAATAAAAACAGGCTTTTAATCAACATTACCTAAAATAGCACAATCATGGATATTAAAGTATAATATACAATATAAAAGATTAAAATGTTTTTAAAATTTGAGTAAACATAGCGACTTGCACAGTTAAGAAACAAAAGATTAATCCTAGAATATAATTAGAATAAATACACAAACAAATGCATACAAATAAATAAATATATGCATTTGAGTGTGAAGTGAAGAGAAAATAATAAAATGAAAAATAGTTAATAATTACTATTAAAAAAAAAAATTGATTTTCCACTTAATTATTCTTTATTTCAAAAATTCAGTCTGTCTAATAAATATATCTTAGTGCATAATAAAGCTCAAACTCATCAGCAACTCAATAAATGCCTTGATTAATGAGCAAAAATGTAAAAATACAAATTAGGAAAACAAATTTAATAAATGGAAACATTTTGTCAACATTGAATGAATTCTGAGCTTTTTAAATTTATACATAACATTCACTCTAAAAATAAAATAAATTTACAAAATGGGTTCATAATCATAATAGTTACTAATATAATGCACATAGTGGTTGAAATTATTTTATATATCACTAAAGGGCGAGTCAAAACAATATTATTTTCCCAAACCATGAAATGTTTACAAACAAAATCGACATACCGACCAGTATAACCGATAAGGAGGAAATGAACCTACACTCTAGTGGAAGCACAGTTGGTGAGAGGGTAGAGTTAGATAAGGAAACCAATATGTTAAGATATAAAAAGGTATATCACCAACATTTTCAAAAAGCACATTACACAACGGCATTAGGCTAATGTAATTCGTAAATTATATAGATAAATAAAACTGTATATCTATAAATAATACAATATTTTAAAAATAAAATATTAACTAAGGAGCAATCTATATATTTGCGGGGATTATATATGATAATGTAACTATATATATTAAAGCATAAGAGAGAAAAGCTATAATCTGATTTTACACAATATTAATTTGCAATTTTAAAAAAAGATTTGGTTAACAGGTAATTCACGGTACACCGACATGAATGTAACCATCCTTAAACAAACAAAAGAAAACTCTTACGAAAAAATAAATAAACACTTTTGTAATATGAATAAATACATATACCAAAATAATATGTTCAGAAGTAAAAAAAAAAAAAAAAAACTATATTTTTTATAATCCATTTAGCAACATGCCTTGTGTTCACCATAATCAAGTCAATATTTGCATATGGCCAGATTATTAACAAGAAAATAACCTTATGAAAAAACTACAACCCACTCTTTTGTGAGCATCAATTTCACAATGGCTCGGTATTATATTATGCACACTCACGATTAGCATTAGAATTATTAACACCTGTTTCCAATTCAGCTCATTAAATATATATATATTATATATATAAATATTTATATTACATAAATATGAATAAATTCCAACAAATTTAAACACGAGACAATCCTTTTTGGAGGAATTGTATATATAACTATTAACACCTAGGTAAACAACTAGCTTGCACTCTATACACATTTGTCAAAAATAATTATTATATTTTATTATTTTTTTTTTGTTTAATCGAAGATTTATTTACACTTAAGGATGCGTCGCTCTATTAACTGGTAGCATACCAAAGAGCACCGTAGAATGAGGCCGCTTTTCGCACGACTCATGACTGAAAAATTAAAATTTAGCTCTAATAGGCTTTTATCATTAATTTTTTGTTTTTCAATTTTTCTTTTTTTTTCTTATTCCTTATTAAATACTATACATAACTTTTTCCTCCAAAAGTACCTTCCAAATATTTCTCAATTCTTCCAAGATCCTTAACAGCTGGTAAGTATTTTTACAACAGTTTTTTTTTGTGTTTTTTTTTCCAGATACACACATATATATATAAAAGACCACTGGTCGCCAAAAACTTTTAAATATTAAACAGAGTCGAGTGGGTTGAGGAAGGAGAGGAGGGAAGGGGTTTTCTTATAATCACAGTTCCTGGGCACAATCTTTCAGGACTGATGCTAGAGGCACTTCGGTGCCAGAATTCGCAGTTTGGTCAAGTCCCCTTTTCTTTCTTAACTGTTTTTTTTTTGGTTTTTGTATTTTTTAAAATTTTTTTTTCCAGTAATCTGCAAATTCTGCTATCACCTTACTCTAGGCCAAGTCTCCAGTCTAAGGGAAAAAAAAATAATTAAAACCTTAATTTTAAGAATGAAATAAATCATTATATTAAACCATGATTTATTTTTTCTTAACATGAAAGAAGTGATATTAATTTTCTGGCAATAAAACTTTTAATTCTTAAAGTTTTTTATAATACAGTAAAAAAATTGTAAAATAGCTCACTGACAGCAGAAATACAAGTTAGGGTAGACGCACCATGAATGAACATTGCTACAATTGTAGACCAAAAAAAAAATATCTGCCATCTTATAGGCTTAGTATGATAACTAAGTGTAATTAATACTAATTTAAGCAAGTTAGATGTTTATTGGAACAAAAAAACAAATTATAACTAGCAATGGACATTAGTGGAAAAACACACACACTCCCTAAGTGATAACAAAACATCAGCATCCAAAATATATGAAAAAGTTTTGAGGGTCAATTGTATTACTTTAAAAAAAATAATAATAGCAATGCAGTTTGGATTAGACAACCAGGTTAGGAATCATTGAAGAAATAGATTATACAATATAAAATATAACCTTAATTTTTTTGGTAGGTTATATAGAAGTATAATTTTCAAAATAGTGAAATTTTTTCTTAAAACTGTTTCTCATGACTGGTACGTGTAGCCTACCCAATTGGTTATTTAACAGTCATAATTTTATGAAGTACAATGAAAACAATTAAGATCTCACAGAATTATTAAAATGATTATTACAAATCCAGTGATTTACTAGTCACAGAATACTTATTTGAAAAAATATAAAATTAAACCGCACATTAAATACTTTCTTGTAATATCAGAAAACAAAATCTGAATTTGAATAAAAATCAAACTTGTATAATTTAATTGAATAAATAAGAAAAAATTAAGACACAAGGAAACAATCATTAATTCATAACTGTTTATTAAACTCCAAGCAAACAATCATTAATCCGTAACTGCTTATTAAACTGCAAACAAATTTTTACAGAGTAATAAAGCGATGGCATAATACATACTACGTTTGTACATAACAGAAAGATCAAACAAATCCTTTGCAAACTAGAGGATCAAAGAGACAGTTATTTTATATTGGTATCCAGAAAAAAAAAAAAAAATTATATTCGTTGAAACCACTCTACAACAGACGCCCATGGGCCCGACGGATTTCTCTGTTACAGAGGAGTGTCTGCTAAGGAGGGGTATAAAAGTGTTAGTAAAAATATTAATCATTCGTCCATGCATATATCAAAACTGGTGTATTTATTTAAATAAATGATGTTTATTAATACAATTTTGTGTTTTATTTATTCACATAATATTTCTACAATTTAGTATATATAATAATATATTAAAAAAACAAATTATAAACTTGGTGAAAAAATCTATAAACAACTTCGGTATTTATTTACATTATGCTCTTAAATATCCGCAAATCGAATCTTTCTAACTTTGAATTTTACGGCTAACTTATGCGCATAAAGCTTGAATGAAGTTTAATTGAAATGAATGAATTTTACTAACCCTTTAACGACGGTGGGTCGGGAAGGGAGAGCGAGCCCTTTAAGATCGTGACCTTGAAACTACTAGTGGGCTCCCCGGACAGAGTGCTTTTATTGAAAAACGACTCCCGTAATATCGCATAATTGAACAAATATTTCCAGCATTTAATTTTTTTCGTTAATTTCTACCTATACTGTTACTCCGACATAAAAGTAAAAATATCTGATGAGGACAGCACATGACTTCCTTGTACCCCTATTAAACTATAAATCGATGGCTCAAAAAGTGATCCTGAATTTGGTTACTAGTAGTTTCCAAAGATTGCAGTATCTCAAAAACGACACTCAGCGTCGCGACATCCATTTATTGACACACACATACTCTTGTTTCTGGAGATCTCATTCCGTTATAATATGTCGTTTTCTTTCAGAAGGTAACTATTTTCCAAGAGATTTCTTCCTGTTCCGTGACAACATTAGAACTGTCAATATCACTAGATAAATCTTTGGAAATAGACAGTTTCGACATTTTAAGAGGAAGAACCGGCTTAACTTATATCTCATTCTCCTGCTGCAGACTTGTTCAGCTCATAAATGGAGAGGAAAGAAAAGTATTTTACACTCAATTTTAACAATTAAAACAAGTAATAAAATTGTTTAATTAGAATGGAAAAAAATTCGTGTTTATAGACTTTACCACTGAACCATATGATCTCTGTATTAAATGTCAATATACTTTTAGATGTAAGTTTATATGACCTTCAAGTAAAGTACCCTTTTCGGCTCACCAATTTTAACCAAAATTTAGTAAATACTTTCATATTGATATAACAGTCCTATTTACCAAATTTGAGTGAGATGTTTCAATTTATATTTTAATATAATTTTTGATGAAAGTCTAATATGACCCTCAAGTAAAGTACCACTTCTGGTTTGCAAATTTTAACCAAAATTTATTATGTTATATGTATTAATATGCTAGTCTTATAAACCAAAATTTGAAAGTTTTGCATCATATTTTAATATAATTTTTGGTGAAAATCAATAATGATATTCAAGTAAAATACCACTTCCGGTAATCATGTAGTGACCAAAAAAGGGAGGTTCATAACTAGATTTTTCAACAATCCTAAATACAAAATTTTAACTTTCTACGGCTAAACGATTTTGCGTTTTGCAAGATACGCATGTACGAACGTATGCACAGACATCATGACAAAACTAGTCAAAATGGATATTTCCGTTGAAATCTGAAAACCAAAAATTTTCGCGATAACAATACTTCCTTTACTTCGTACAAGGAAGGGCAAAAAGTATAATTTTTATCAATGGCATAAATGAATATTAATTATTTTAAATGATTTAATTTTTTTCATTACGAAATTCGGGAAAAAAAGGTAAAACGCACTTGAGAATCCATGTGGCTGAAGTCATACCCTACCTATTGGCAAAAGTTGGTTCTACAATTCCTCTAGAATAAGTCAGATCTTCAATTTAGAAAATCCAAAAATTTAAAAAAAAAACATTAGAAACATGCACATTTTTGAAGCTACTCATATTACAAAAAAGATGAAATAGGCTGTGAACTATGAAATGAGCACTAATAAATTACGCAGATATGATAAACAAATTAAGATAAGAATAATCATAAAGCCATAAATTTTATTTCATAGAATTTTTGATATTATTGCTATTATTTATTTGAGCCAGATTACAGTAAATAACTAAAGTAAAATAGTTCACATTTGAAAGAAAAAATAAAATAAAACGATATGTGAGGGAGTACAATTATTGTTATCAAAAACAATTGTAAAGGACATGCTCTAATTCTTAGTGAATGCAAATGAGTTAACTTTTCAAATTGACGATGTCATAAGTTATAAATGTGAGACAGAAAGGAGTGCGAGTAATTATGTCTTACTGTAAATTAAGCAATTTTATAATTTTAGTAAAATTTAAGAAGTATAATTCCAAAATTGTATATTAAATTGTGTAAATATATTGCAGAAGAAATGAATGTTCTGAGGATAGGGATATGACTGTGAAACGTGGAAAAGGGACAGAAGACAAGGGTCGCGAGTCGAATTCGAGAGATCTGAATTAACTAAATTGTTACGATATCTATTAGCAGAGTAGTAGAGTAGGTACTACAAGCTCTCTAGAATGAAGCAAGACTATTTCAAGGTCCAAATTCAGTGGCAGTTCACCGTCGCTAAAGGGTTAATACAATTTTGTGCTCTATTTATAACAGAATAATATTAAATTCATAATATTTCTAGAACTTTGTATGTGTATATTAACATATATAAAACAACAGAAAATAAACTTGGTGAAAAAAATGTATAAACAACTGAAGAATAAATCTCTTATTAGACCCGGAATTACTACTTAGAAGATTAAAAAAGAATAATTTCTTTGATGTGATGATGGTGTTTTGGCTGTAAGTTTTAATTAACAGAACAGCAGTAGTCTTATTTATTAATTAAAAAGGATAACTTAAAAATATGTACGCATTTGAATGGATGTACGTGTTTATATAGATAAGTAAAACCCTTAAATGTGGTTTTCTTTAATTGCCAACATTTTGTAAGTGTCTGTTCAGAGGGGTAAAAAATTTATCTCTCGGTGACGAAAATGTGGCTGTCTGCCTCCATTGCAAAGGGATATAAATTCCTTTACTTTCAGGTCGGTAAATTTAAAAATTGTCCGGGAAAGAGGTGCCCGTAAGAAGAGGTTCCACTGTATAATATTTTGCCATTACAGAATTTTAGTCTGATTCAGATTAATAACTGATGTCTTTAGTAGAATTAGCTTTGTAGATCACCTCGGAAGATAAGCTGGTTCATCAGTAGTAATGTATAACGAAAAAATCAGAACTTGTTTCAGACTAACCTTCGATAGAAGATTGACATGTAACCAACATGTGGAAAACAAATGAAATGTGTGCTTCTGAAACCAATCTGGACTTACGGAATACAAACTTTACAGTGCTGCCAAACAGCCTGACTTCAACATACAATGATTCCAATCAAAGGTTTTACATATTACTGAAAATTATCTAAAATATGTCCTCCATAGATCAGAAACGAGATATAATACCAAGAACTCAACTTTCATCAACAAAATGGCAGGACGTTCCAACCCACTAATTAAGGATAGGTTAAAAAGGACGTTCCAACCCACTAATTAAGGATAGGTTAAAAATAATAATACCAAAAAACCCTTGACAAAGACTTAAAAGAGTCGGAATGAAAGTGTTATTGATTAATTATTATTATAATTAAAGATAGAGGCAACCAATCATAACTAACAATGTTAAGCAATGGATCTGTCCACATAAGTAGACAAAATGGCACCATGTGTAGCTGCTGTTTCCTGACATCCCAGGTCATATATCAACTAAATTATATTTGTAATTAGTCATGGTTTGACAGAGCTTGGATTAACTTCTTTGCTTAGACTGTCAAATAAGCTGACCATTAGATGATAGATGATCAGCAAACTGACTGAAATGGCTTTCAAAGAACCTGTCAACATCTCAGACGAGAGTGAAGATGGCGACAACGAATAGAGGATATCTCACTCAGAAGCTGTGGCTGCATTGATGTAATGCTACGCTACACAGAACAACACTCCGCCATCACACGAGCTTCCAATTATCTGAGATGCTGGCATACTATGGCTTAAAATTTTTTTTTAATAAATGGTTTCAAACCAATGTAGTCTAGTAATACAGTAATTAGTTCAGTGCATAGTGGAACTTGGAATTTTCTCATATTTTCCAGAAAAATACTTTAAATTATTTAGTATCACGGTTGTTTTATTGTAAGCTAAATTCTTTTTGACTCCAAAGAATGCACCCCTAATTTCGGTTTCGGATTATCAGAATTCGATTGTATTAACTACTTTAAACTTCTAATTTTAGTCAATATAGACACAAAGAGAATAAATTACTTCCATTATTGTTAAAAAAAAATGTGCTTACCGAAATGGGTTGTGCTATTTGGGCGATCTCTGCCTTGAGTTATTGAATTGCCTTGGAAGATTATCCCTCCTCCTGGGTGCCCCCCTGGCTCCACCTCTCCCTCGACCTCCCAAAACACTGTCTCCTGCAAAAATTATATAATAAAACTAGATTTTTTACTATACAATATAAATACAACTAATATTAATAAATATACAAAGACTTACTCTCAGACATATTACTGGATACTCAAAGATACACATACAAATTAAACCAATAATAATTTAGAATTTAAATTGATTTTTAATTTTAATTTATGCTATTAAGATAACTGAAGAGAGATTAGAGAGAATAAGATCTTTCTGGATAGCTCCTTTTTCTGAATCGCTGCTCACAATGTAGCATCTTCCAGTAGAAGAGTCAAAGTAAATCAATACTTTATAAATGAGATTGATTCTGGGAGCGAAAAGCCTACAGTGACTGAATCTGTATTTTATTTCACCTCCTAAATTAGTTGTGGATGAAAAAGAAGATCCTGAGAGATTGGGAAGTTGCCACATTAATTCCGATTTTAAAAAAAGGTGACAAAAAATTTCGAAATCATAGAGGGATATCTCTTTTGAGCATCCTGAATAAAATCTACTCCAAGATCATGGAAAAAAGATTGAGACAAAAAGTAGAACTTCAATTTCAGAAGGAACAATATGGTTTTTTTTATGGTTTTTAAACTCAAGATCTGATCTTCACCTTGAGACAGATCACTGAAAAAGGCAAGGAATTGACTGTGTGCTGCATGGATGTCATAAACGCATGACAGAATGATGTAGGAGGACATCTGTCAGGCTCTGGCAGATAGAAGTATTGATGGAGGACTCATCCTAGCAATAATGAACCTTAACCCTTTCGCTGCTACAAGCTCATATAGTAGTCCGATTGGTTTAGCGCCTGGCTGCTACCAGCTTATTAGTTCTTCGACTATCGCTATCTATAGACTATTTAAAGAAGTAGCAATGTCCTTCAAAGACTAAAGAGGGCGTAGGAATTCATTTTTAGTTTCCTTCTACTCGGCCAAACCTTATGCCTGCTCTGTCCCTTTTTTTATGGCCATATACGGTTTCTCTTTACCTGACACTTACCTGCATATTTTTTCAGTATATTTTCTGCTTTGCTAGTAAGTAGTCAAGTGCGTAAATATGACAAAAAAAAAAAAATTTATTCTGCAGAATATAAGGCGGCAAATAAAAATATATTGTCAGGAGTGCATACGGCACTTTATTTATATTAAAAATAATACAATTTAAAAAAACAAAAAAACATTTAAATAAGAAAAAAAAATTTGTCTATAATATATAATATAATTATATTATATAGAATTGATAATTATAAATCCCTAATTAGATTGATCCTCTTATACCATCATGCGGATGTCAACTAATTATTTTGCTAGTAACAGCAATATAAGAAATTACACTAAATGAACTCACCTTTTGGCTGATAATGAAAAGGTGGCAAACTATGTTCTTTTTTTTCATCATCTGAGGGATGTTGCTGCTGAGGAGGGGGAGGTGGTTGCGGCATTTGTTGCTGCAGCTGCTGCTGCTGTTGTTCACGAGCAGCCTGTTTTTCCCTCTCAGCTTTTTGGTGCTGAGCCACTTGAGCATAGCTCAGCTTCACAACACCCAACTCAACCTATAAATGAAATAATCCTGTACTCAGGCAACTAAACAACGATTAATTATCATAAATTTGAAAAAGGAATAAGTTGTTCTTTAAAGCAAACCATATATTATCACATCTTCATAGTAATGCCTCTTTAGTTTGTAAAAATTAATAAATTTTAACTCTAATTTTAACAAAAAAAATACATTTGCCACAAAATTTTGACAGTATGCCTGTGAAATCTCATAAGTGCTTGACATAATTTTTTAGGAGACAAAAAAAACTTCAACACTTCTGAAGCTTTTTCATTATTAGGACTGGCCATAGACAAGTGATAACTCTGAAAACGTAAAAATGAAGCTAAAATGACTAGCATTTTAACATTTATATCTACCACTATCCTCATTTTACTAGATCTTAGATAGACTCCTATGGTGTTAGCCTATTTGATCAGTGCAGAATAACATTAAAGTAATTTGTCAGAGCTCAATGAACATTGTTAAAACAAATTTTTTCCTCACCAAACTGAAGGAAATTTAACCTCCAGCTATCTGTATTGCTTGGAGCAGGATATATATATATATATATATATATATATATATATATATATATATATATATATATATATATATATATATATATATCCAATGCAATAATAATAATATATATATATATATATATATATATATATATATTGTTACAAACTAACAATGAATGTGGTTGGGGTCCCGGACGGTTTCCCTCAGTACTTCTAAATATCCTAATTTAAATGGAAAACTTAATTTAATTAAGTAAATAAAGCTAATTTAATTTGAGCACAAAATCATAACCCACTAAAATGACACAAAAGGAAGTCAACCTGAGCACAATAGTATGTGTGTGAACTACGTGAGCACAAAATCATAACCCACTATAATGACACAAGGAAAAGGAAGTGTTGACAACCTGGACACAATAATAGGTGGGTCACTAGCTATCGACAAACAAAAAGTTAGACATGCGCACTCTTTGATTTCCCTGTGATAAATGCATATATCCTCTGGACCAATTGCAAAAACAGCTACAATCACCGACGATGCATATTTTTACTAGAAATCGATAAAAAAAAACTGGCTGTACACTAGATCCAGAAATGACTGAATAATCCTGGGGTTTGAAACAGGATTTCAAAAGAACTAAGAATGGAGTCTTGCGTATAAATACTGTTCAGAATGACAGAGAGGACACACTTGGAAGAACAAAAGGAAAACGTTTCAGGTTAGGAATTCAAATAACCACCTTCAGCAAGTGAGTAATGGAACAGATCAAAGTGTCGTCTTCCAACCAAGGAACATGGACGCCAAAGACACCACGTGCCACAGTTGCAAAAAATTCATCAGCAAATGACGCCGAAGCATTGCCATTAAATGCTAAGTGTAATTTAAAAACAAAAAAATTCTTAAATTTTTTTTTATTTCATAAATGAAGTTTTTTAATAAATAAAATTTCAAAATAATAGAATTTATTGAACTTCGTATATAAATGTGCACATGTTCCAAAAACTGTCAAACAAGTCACTATTTGCACTATGTTTGAGACACTGAGGGCCAAGCTAAAGAGGACTTCTGGCCTCTACAGCCTTGATGAAGATGATGCCCCTCTTCTTGTCACTGAAGCCTCTTATTACGAAGCCTTTGGGTACTTGTGGAAGGAAATAGTGGGGGCAGCCCATTTAGAACTTAGGGGTAATGCGAAGAAGGCGGCAACTCACCATTGGACATGCTTCGAGAGGACTACCAAATAATTAAATCAAATTAAAATAGGAACCCCATATTGCCGAAAGATTACCATTTAATTTAATCGTTTCTGTATCTTCACCAAACAATACCAAATCATTGCATAGAAAATGACAAGCATTAATATTTTGCTGAGAAGCATTAATTTTTTTTCATTTTTTTTTTGTTACCTTACTAATGACCACTCACATTAAAAAAAAAAAAAATTATAAAATAGTCCTCATACATTATTGTTTTGTCTTCTAGAGGAATATTTCAAAAATTAAAGATAGACATTAGAAGTAAATACCTGTTGAGAAGGCTGCTGAATTGGTACATGAGTTTCTACTACAGTTGGTTGAATTACTGGAGTAACAACCTTAGGCTCGAGTGGAGGTTGATCGCAGGGTGTACTGTCCCCATTCACTGAGCCATTGCTACCTACAATGCTTTCTTCAGTCTTAATAGGGCCAGCTTTATCAGCAGGGCTTTTCCCACTTGGTCCAGCAGCAACCACTCTGTTCAAAAAATATATTTATATAAACCTTAAACTGATTAGTGGTATATATATCTGCCTCAATTCATTTAAATAAAGGAATATTCATTTATTTTCCGAATCCTTGACTAACTATCAAATACAAGAAAGATGAAGAACTTAAGTAATAGTGTTTAAAGTAATTAAACTTTTTTTTTTTAAATCTTATTTTTAAATTCTTATGGCAACTCACTGGGAGCCTTATTACTAGTGTAATGAAGGAGTCATATGACAAGTAGTCATATATTTCTAATGGAAAGACGAATGTAACATAACTTTATCACATATCACCATCTTCCTCAAGTCATTTAATTTTACAAAATATATTTTTAATAGATAAAGGAAGTTTGTAATATTTCTTCTTCTTTTATTAGCTCAATAGGTGCATATAGCAGGCCTCGTCTTTTTCAACCTCTGCCTTCCATTTATCTCTATCACTTGCATGTTTTCTTTTTAATTTCATCTTCTGTACTTCTTGGAGTAAACTATCTCTCCAGCGGCCCCAAGGTATTTCCACAACACTTCACATTTGGCATTGAGCATTTTGCTAGTCTTATTAATTTGGGTGGAATTCCCATTTAAACCATTCCTTTGTACAGTTCACTCCTTAGTGAAGTATCATATAACGCTTTAAATTCGATGAATATCATCCAGGTTGTTTGATTATATTCATTCATTTTCTCGCTTGTAAGTCTCAGTGGGAAGATTTGACCTATTGCGTATTTATAACATAGATTCATCTTTCTATATACGGTAGTATCCTATTATAGAGTGCAATTTAGAAAACCTTATAGGCTGTTCTAAGGATATACCATGGTAGTTGCTGCAATTGGCTGGGTCTCCTTTTCCTTTCAATATTGGCACGATAAAACCTTCAGTCCCAATCCTCAAGGACCTTCTTCCCTTTCCATGTTTGCATCAACAGTTCAGAAATCTACTTGGTTAATTCAGTACCGGTCACTTTGAAGAGTTCTGATGGTATTCCATCTGAGCCAGGCGCTTTGTTATTTTTCAGTTTTTCTATGATCATTTAGATCTCACCCCTGTCTGATGGGACTTATTCCTCTTCCGCTCCATGGGCAGGCAAGCTTTGGCATGCTGTTGTGGAGCTTTGTCATCAGCTTTTAATAAAGTTTGGCAATGTTCTTTCAACCTAGTTTGAACATCCACTTTAAGCATTAGGGCTCTTCCTTCCTTATTCCTTATCATGATTCCCTAGCACTGTTAATATTCTTATAAAATTTCCTGATCTCGTTATACGCTCTTGCATTCTCTATTGCCTTAATTTCCTTATTAAAGGCCTCTCTTATTTTTGCAGCGGCTATAACATCTTTGTTGTCTTTCCAATTCTGCCTTGTGTTTCTTCTGAGCCATCTTATTCTTTTACAATTTCTCAGGTTTACTGCGTTTTTACAGTCGGTATCAAACCAGTCATTCTGACCATGTCTTGGTTTTTTCCTCCACAGATCTCCTTTGTATCCTTGATCAGGGTTTCCTTGATATTTGACCATCTGCTCTCTATGGTTTTGTCTTTCTCTGTCTCCTTAGGGCATTCAATGATTCTATTCTGGAATAACTTTTTTCCCTTCTCTACTTTCAGGCATTCCAGATTCCATAAAGTACTTTTGTGATTGTTTACCTTTAAGAGTCTACTGGTGTACTCATCGATTTCCTTCTCAGTGACTGAGCGATATTGCGCTCAATACTTAGACTGTCTCTGAGCTCTCCAGTCATTCAGAAAATCCTTCCTTGCCACACTTCAGTAGCTCTGGATTCTTGAAAAGATTCTAAAACCAGGACAGCAGATGACACTTTTTAAATACCTTTCACCATTTTGAAGTTATATGCCAATTTATATAATCATACACACTATGCACACTATTGCACTCGCCTTAGTTTTAATGAAAAAAAAAAAAAAAAAAGAACACAAAGGGAATTTTTTAAATATTTTTAGCTTCCGTTTAATAATATAAGAAAGTAGTTTGTGTTAAAAGGCAGTATTAGCCACATTGGAAGTTTTTTGTTTATTGCGCATTATGCTGGGTAGGTTGAACCAAACCATATAGGACCTCTGAATGATCTGACAACGCCGACACTACTGCCTTTATGATGAGGATATGGTCAATTTGATTTTTTGTATGACCATCTGGTGGTTTCCAGGGATGCTTGTACATGTTCTTGTGAAGGAATGCAGTTATGTACTATCTGGTATTGCAAATGTGTTATTGGAGAACTGTTGCACCACTTCAATAAATCAAAAATGTAGCATACCTCCTTTATTATTTAAAACTGTATATCAAAATTTTCTCCTGCTAGCAATAATGCCCTCATCCAGTAGGAGTAAGAAAGTTATTATTTTTTTTTAAGGGCCTTGGTATAATGATTTTGAAATACTCGATATCTTGCTTTATGATTCCAAAACACTCGATATTTTGCTCTGCACTGAAATTTGGAGAGTAGAGTTAAATATTTTTTTTAATCGAATGTATAGGTTCATTATTGAAAATTATAAACCAAAATACGAAGTTTGTGACTGGAAGAAAGTGATATGTACGACATATATTTTATTTTTTGGAATTAAACATTAAACAAAAGTTCATAATGAATAAATTTTTCACCTATTGTAGGAATAGTGGATTTTAGTAAAAACTAAAAAAGTGCCACAATGACAAATTTAAGGCTAAATATCTCAAAATACACTTTTGCTGTTATATGGCTCCTTCATCCACTAACCCCTTTATTATTTTCTTTATTCATTCTCGTTGGTTTTTATAACAAAAAACTTACATATCCACCCATCACTCATTCCCAATTTACCTCATTTTCCGGGAAAATCTCTCTCTCTCTTAAGCTCCTTTATATCTGTTTTTCACATACTTATTAAATCATCATATACTTTTCTTATATTAATCCAAATTATACTGTTAAAGCATTTTCTATTTTGTTAAATGTAATTCCTTAGTTTTTTCTCATTATCTCTATTAATACTTATATCTACATCACTTAATTATACTTTTGTCATACAGTAGAATCTCACTTATACGAAATAATCAGTTATTCCCATATTATTCAGTTAATTCCCTGGAAAATTTCATTTAGTCCTATGTAATTAAAAATATACTTATACGATATTCAGTCATACGAAGGAAAATTCGATCCCCAGGTATAAATATTATTCAGTTATGCGAAGAAATATCATATCAAAATTGACAATGTTGACATATATACATTGAAAAAATAAGTCGATTAATCCAAATATAAAGGAAAATCTAATGCAGATAAAATTGGATAAAAGAACATGGTCAGGCACAAGATAAATTTGGAATTTATACTGTTGATGGGAAAACAATGAAAATAAGCTTAAATAATAAAATTGAGGGTAGAGTACAAAAAGAGGCCAATATCTGACAATCAAAAATAAAGATAATAAAAACAAGTCAAATCTAATTTTAATTTTTTTTCCCCATTTATAATGCTCTAAATGAACTTTTTCTTTAATAAGTTTTGTTTTATACATATGAGGAGAGTTGACTTGAAGATTTGAATACATTAATGCAAGCAAACAGTAAAGCGATAGGAAACAGTCTTAACAGATTCCACGAACGTAGCTCCTAGGAATGTATAGTTTTTTTTGGATGATATGTTTCCATGAATTGAAAGGTTGTTAGTTTTACTAATACGGATCTAATTTTTGCCTTAGTTGCATTCCTTTCACGCTTAAGAAAACTTGTGAAAATCTTTTTCTATCAAAGAAAAATTGATTTAATTTCTAAGTTCAACAAATCTAATTTAAGCCTAAAAGATTTTGCGCTGAGTGTCTGAAAACATATGCACTTCAACATTTTGTACTATTATAAAGTAACAGGGTGAGAATGTTTCCATACAATGACGGAACCAATATGAAAAAGATTAGATTTTACATCTGAAATGCATTAATTATACCTAAATAGACAGACATATTTTAAACACCAAATAAACATTTTTATTCCGTGCTCTTTTGAAGGGCTAGAAGAAAAAAAGAAAAGAAAGAAGATTACTCTAAACCAGGAATAATAAAAATTTAGATTTAAATACTTTTTTTATTTGTAGTTTAAATAAATTAATTTTTTTTTAAAACTATTTCTGAGTTATGGCGCTCATTTTTCCTGGGCTCTAGGACAGCGTTATAACGAAGTTTTACTGAACACAGTAATGAAATTAACTATATAATATTGTGCGCCAAAATTTCATTACGTTTGTTTTATTTCTGATCATATCTCTGGCCATCTTCTCCTTCATTTTATCAATGGTATCAGTCAACTATGTTTCCATTATTGAATATCAGAGGCCAACTGTATCTCAATTATTTTAATGAGAGGAACAGAAAGTAATGTCGTTACTTTATGAGTTTCACAACAGTAGTGAGAGTAATGTAACAGTTGCTACCAAAATCATCGACAATGTTTTCCAAGTGCATTAGAAGTTTGGAAATACAATGGTTAAGGGTGGCTACCAAAAATATTTTACCTAAAAAACTTTGGTAAATTTTTAATACCATATTTACTGTCAAAATATGGTATTTTCAATTTACTGCCGAAAATAAATTATTTTCAAGGTCATATTTACTGCTGCCAAAAACATTTGCGATGTTTCCCAAGTTGTAAATTTGGACTTACAAAGGCCAACAACTTTGTTAAGACCGGAAGTGGAAGCAAATCTGTGTTAGACAATCAAGAAACTGTCTAAGACTCATAACCAACCATGATCGGCAGCAGACTGGTAAAGTGTGCAGATCTGGTGTCTGGGTCCCACAAAGTCTGTCTGAAGAAACAAATCTAACCAATCTACCATATGCAACTTACTACTTTAACAGCACAATACAGAACCATTTTTTGATCTCTTGATCACTAGAGATGAAAAATGGGTCCAGTAGGATAAACCAAAACGCCATGAGGCAGAGGCTCTCTCCGAATCAAACTCTACCAAGTATTACTAAGAGCAAGGTTTATATTCCAAAAATGTGCTTTTGTGTGTTTGGTAGAGTATTCGTGGAATCGTTCATTTTGAAATCCTGAAAGCTGGATAAATTGTGATCGCAGACTTTAGCAGTGAACAGTTAAAATGAGTGAAGCAATCTTTAACTGAAAAGTGTTCAACGAATATTAACAGAAAATAAGTTGTTCTCCAAGACCGCACTGCACGAGATGAACCCTTGAAAAAATTAAAGAATTGGGGTGGGAGGTACTGTCTCATCTACCATACTCACTAGATATTGCATCATTGGATTTCCATTCATTTTAATTGCTATAACACTTTCTATATATAGCTTCTATAAATTAAGCAGCTAGCTAAATAAAGACAAAAAAATTGAAAATGTAGATGATACCCAAAATGGCATCTCCAGATATTTTGCTCAATAACCAATTGATTTTTATCTATATGTTATCAAAAATTTGCTCACTAAATGGCAAAAGGTTGTTGATTATATCATTGATTTAAAATAAAAACTTGTAAAAATTGATTTGTTTGAATTTTTTGAAAAGAAAAAAAATAATACATTACTTTCCAGCCTTCCCTATAGATTAACGGTTACTATATCTCTTTTATCGTACATTAACTGTCAACTACATCTCCATTATTGTAAATTAACGGTCAACTATTTCTCCATTATAGTATATTAATATCAACTATTTCTCTGTTATGGTTCATTAACGATCAACTATAAACTCCTTAGGGATTGATCAATTAATTGCCACTTCTATAATTTTGTTTTTATTGAAAACTAGTTTCGAATATTATACATTCATCTTCAGATATAAAAACATACAAAAATTCAAAATACAGTTTGGTATTATTATACATATTAAATTAAGTGTAATATAAATTAGTATTATAAAAAATTTATGAATTTAATTAAGACAAGAAACCAAATACATGTTGGTACTCACAAATACATGTTAGTACTTACCAAGGTTGAAGTAGATTATATCAAAGAGAAAAGGTTGTGCATTGGTTTGTTCTCGCACTGAACAAGTAATGGAAACGCCTGTGTAATGGAAGAAAGGGGTGTTTATAGGTAAATGGTACGGTTTAGGAGTCACGGTTTTTCCAGTAATTCCGGTGAGTAATTGTTTTTTCTGTTATGGATGGGAATAAATTTAAGATTGGACTATTGGAGATATTTATTTGGCCATTTAAGCAAAAATCTGGATTGGATTTGAAGGATTTTATTATTTCAAGTACAGCCAAATACATGGGGAAAACTGGGAGGATCACTAAATCAGAGATTAAAGGAACATATACATGCATATAATAATAACCAACTTTACGATTCATTTAAATGAAAAAAACAAACAAAAAAAACATGAATTCATCAAAGACTCAGTAGTTAAATTAATACACGTTGAAAACAGTCTCAGATTAAACATATATGAAGCACTTGAAATAATAAAAGCCTTCAAATCCAATCCAGATTTTTGCTTAAATGACCAAATAAATATCTCTAATAGTCTAATCTTAAATTTATACCATCCATAAGAGAAAAAACAATTACTCACTGGAATTACTGGAAAAACCCCGACTCCTAAACTGTACCATTTACCTACAAATATCCCACCTCCATTACTAGTTCAATGAGAGAACAAACCAATGCACAACCTTTTCTGTTTCATATAATCTACTTAAACCTTGGTGAGCAGCAACATGTATTTGATCTCTTTTCTTAGTTCAATTCACAATTCATAATGTTTTATAATACGAATTTATATTACATTTAATTTAATATGTATAATAATACCAAACTGTATTTTAAATTGCTTAATTTTGAATTTTAGTGTTTTTAGAACTGAAGATAAATGTATAACATACGAAATTATATTTCAATAAAAACAAAATTATAGAAGTGATAATATATAACAAATAATTTATCAATCCCTAATTAGATTGATCCTTCTATAACATCATGCATACTATAGGACATTAACTAACTATATCTCCATTACAGAACATTAACGATCAACTATATCACCATTAAAAAGTTAATGATATCTCCATTATTGCAGATTAACAATTATACTGATAGTCATAAAATGCTAATTGAATAGTAAAATCTATGACAAATAAATGAAATTTTAAATAACCTTATAGTTTTCTTATTTTACTGGTTTTATCCAAATGAAATATCAGTTTTTGGGAGCATTAAAAGAAGGAGAGTAAAAATGTAAAAGTTTGATGAATAATTTATAAATAATTGATAATTAAACCAGATCTTAAACTGAAGTATAAGCATAGTCCCCAATTCCACGATTCAATTAATAAATATTACTTTTTAACGCTGATCCTACAAGACGACCTCCAAGGATTAAATTTTAAGTTCTTCAGAACCCACCAAACCACTGATTACCACTAACTGATACCTTGAACTATATTATAACAATCCGAGTGTTTAAACAGTGGATAGGATAAAAAATGACTTCCAAGAATTTATTTCTATTCTTACACTGATTTTTTAAGAAGTGGCACTTAAAAAACATAATCATTAGAATAACTTTATAGAAACCAGAAAGAGAGCAAATTTTGTTTAACACAATCAGTATTTTACTGTCATCTCAAAAACTTGATATTTTATGGGATGAAACCAGACAGAACTATGTAACTCCACCTTCTTTGACCAATATCATATAACTAAGACATACGAGTAGATTCTTAGCACATATTAAGTTAATAGTTAGAGTAGATTCATAGTTCATATTAAGTTAATAGTTGATCACGAAGGCAGTCCGCACACAGCTTGTTATCGAATCGAGATTTGTACGCCTAGTCTTTTAGCAAAAGTTAATGATGCAAAAACTGCTAACAGTGTCAAGCAATCTTCTCATTTCGATCGTTGTACAGCGCATTATTCAAGCACGACTACTCGTTTTGCTGGTTCCATGTGAATTTATTATGAGCTAAATTTAAGTCTATAAGGACATTATTATATCAGAGTGGAATACAAGATTTAAAAGAAGAAGCAATAATTAAAAGTTTAAAATCTGGACCAAACCAGTGAGAAAAAAAAAAGTTTACGAACTTTCCTACTCTACTAATGTTTTTAGAATGCAGCTGTGAAGAATTTTATGAAAAAGTGAAAGCTGAAATATCGCATCTAATGCCCTACGCCCTAGACCAGCACAAAATTTGTTTTAAATAATATTTGAGAATCAAATCGTTGAATGAACTAAACGAATTATTTTTGATATAAGCTTTGTCATCATTTTACTTGATTATATGTGTTTAATGATTATTTCATGAAATAAGTTATTTTATGATTGATGAAATAAATATTTTTTTTTAATTCATAATTTTTACACTAAGAAGTTTTTATCTAAAAACATTTTAGTCTGTCAAGAGACTTCATTGAACTTGAGTTGAGTCAATTATCCGAGGGCAGATTACCCAGGTCATAATTATTTTGCATATGAAATAAGTCAATCTTTTCATTTCCTTTATTTTATATATTATTTTTATAAGTATTAGCAGGCAAATAGTAGTAGGAAAGTAGATACTATTTATGCTAATGTACTTGACAAGAAAATATCAAAAAGTTTTGTTAATTCCTATTTTGTTGATTATTAATATTATATATTTCCAGTATACTTGGATTTTAAAACCCAAGTATTGATGAACCCTGTGCAGAAGTGAAACGAGAATAGTTTTTTTCCGCATGCTTGAAGAGTCGAAAACGCATCTCTCACACATCGCATGAACAACAACTAGTGTACGGACTGCCTAATACTTCAAAAATAGCAAGCAATTTAGACTACAATAATTTAATTTAACATTCCATTACAAAGAAGCATTTGCTTCTGCCTACTGACCCACCAAGGCCCAAAAATAACAAGTAAAAAAAAAAAAAAGGGAATAGAACAACAAATTAACATTATTATTAACAATGATCCAACCTCTGAAAAATCTGAGATAAGAGAAAGTAATTTTTCAATGACCAAAACCAACTAAGTGAGACAGAAATAATAAAAATTATGCTGATTTATGGTTCAATGTGTATACATAGAATTAACTGATTTCACCTTAACTTGGCATAAAATGAAAATAATTTGAAAGAAGAATAAGAACAGCTATCCATGCCTAAAATCTGAGTGCGGAACCAATACCTGGTCTCGGAGGGAGCCGCCCACTGGGCTTCAACTGCGGTGACGGTTGCTGTAGCGGGCGACTGGTGGGTCGTAGGTTGGGGGGTTGGCTGCTCAGGGGGAGCGCCACTCTGACCCCCTGGCAGTGGGGGAAAAGCGTCAGCCTCAAGGTCAAACTGCGGACCTGGGCTACCTGGCGCTCTGCTACTGCCTTCATCCTCTTTTCTCCTCCGCCTGTTTTTTACACAGAATCTCTTACCCATCCAATAAATATTTCTTAACAATAATTACATACCTATTTTACTCAGAACTATAAAAAAAAGGAAGTACATATTTCTAGAAAATTAAAATTAATCGCAAACAAAATAAATGAGAAAAAATAAAAAACGGACAACCTACAAAATGAGTAAAGGAAAAAAGTAAATAAGCTTTCGAATTAACATAATTTATATTTTTACCTTATGTGAAAGCTGGAATCAGAGTAATTTTGTGAGTTAATACCTGTAATGAACTACTATCCTTAAAAATATCATGAAAATCACAGAATTAAGATTATAATAGTTCTAAAAAAAAATTTCAGAATTTTAGTTCAGCCTCCTCATGTATTTAGAAAAAAAATTTTTTTGGAACGTAATATTTTAAATTGAGATCATTGTTAATTAAACTGAGGAAGAGTGCAGGAAACCTCAGAAACTACTGAAGTACATAATACTAAACATTAAACAATGAAGGGTAAACTGAATGGCTACTACAATTAAGTAATAATTTGAATATCAAGGCAAATAAAAAGATTATATTAAGAAATAAAAATTTTAATTAAGAAAGGTAGATTTGTATTGGGAACAGAATACTTTAACTACCTTTTAACAGTAGGCGTTAACTCTATGACCAGTACATTATAATTAACAACATACATCTAATTTTTCAGTGATAATAATTCAGTAGAGTTAAGGAGAATGATAGAACTGGGCCAACAAATGACAACCAATTTATTGGGGCAAATGCTGGTCGGTCATACATCCACATCAAACAATTAAGGAGGATTCAGCAACAAGCAAGGAATTTGGTATTAGTGAATCCCATTTGGCTCTGAAATCTCGTTGAAGGAACTACCATTTTTTTTAGTGTTGATATTTGGTCATTTATAGCAAAAATATGTCGATAGGGATTCTTTTTTCTTTTTCACATCATGCACATTACTTTCAACCAGGTCACTTATTTCCCAGAAACCATCAAATCTTTTCAATTTATTTTTGTATTCAGAGTTAGGAGGGTCCCAGAAACATTTCCATTCAAGATAAAAATCTCAGCAATTTCCAACAAGACAAAATTAAATAAACATCTAATGAACAGCCAAGGCTGATTACAAGTGAGCCAACAAACGATCCTTTTGTTCACAATAGGAGAGTAGACCAAAGCCACTTTGACTGCCAGAAGTCTGAACCTAAACCAAGGCTAACCGCCGGTTCATTAGCTCTGATTTGCCTCCAGTTCACAAAGAATTTCAGCCAAAGAAGCGGATGGTTGTCATTCGTTGGCAGAGCTTTACTTAGTGTAAAACCGCCTTTAGAAATAACGAGGGTTGTTTCTTAAGAACCATTTTTTTTTTTATTCAGGAATTGGACCCAAATACATTTCTTTATTTAGTGCCTTTGATCCTTAAGCCTTTACTGTATTACTACAATATAATGAATCGATGTAGCTAAGCAGTTAAGTCCCCTGCCTGGTGCAGTGAATACATCTGAGAGGTTGAGTATTCAAATACTCAAAATTTATTTAGTAAAATTAATGATTTTCATTTAAGTAATAAAAGCAATAATTCAAAACAAGTACAAAAACCATTACAATGAAATTATAAGAAAATTCCTGAACAATACCTCGAGTCGCTCAAAGACTAATAAGTAAATAACTAACCAGTCAATGTTTTGCCAATTCAGGCATCATCAATCAGAACCTATAAATAACATGATTACCTCATATTATAAGGGAATAAGATACATATGGAAGAACGAAGATTATGTATTTAAATAAATAAAATAGAAATAAAACTAGGATGTTTTGCAACATATGCAATTTTTAGACACAAAATAGAACAGTAAAAAAACAACTAGAATTACGACTACTTTGAACCAAAAAAAACCTACCTTCCATTCAAACATTTCTCTACCAAATTAAAATATTGTTAAAGAAAAAATTATGAAAAAGAAAGAAAAGAAAATGAAATTAGTCGAAAAGAGAACAAAAATCATTAATCCTCAATTTGACCAGGAATTAGAAAATTCTTGATACAGAATCGCAATATTTTGTGATACAACAAATATTTTGCAATCAAACAGATTGCTCTTTCCGCTCGAGGTAGAATGCATTGAGATAAAACACTAGAACACTGAAGTATATGGGCGACTAGAAAGGTACTCAGAAGTTCAAAGGTTTATTAGAAGAAAATGCTTAATATCAGAAACAAAAGTGAAAGCCTATTTTCACAGATCTATTGTGCCCCATGGAGGGGGTTAATTATTTTTTGTTTCATCTTTTAATTGAATGGTTATTGATAAAGCAATCAATTTTTTTCGTAATATTAAACTTCAAAATATGATCTATTAATATAATTTTTAAAATGCTTAAATAATTAAGTAAAATGACATATGAATATTCAAGTTTTATAAAAAAAATAGAAAATTAAGATAACAACCTCGGTGGTAGTGCTTGGTCCTTTGAATGTGGTGTCCGACAAGAATCATCTTCATGGCGCTGGGTCTCCTGACCTTCGAATCGCCCAGTCTCTTTCGTAGGCTTCCTCAAAATGCCCGAATCAGACATAGATGTTCTTGCTTCTAAGCCACCACCTTTTTTCTGCCTACTAAGCCATAAAACAAACTTCAGTTAACATATAAACTCCAGTGACATATGCTTTAAATTCTACATAAAAACGAGAACAATTAAAAAAATTGAAAGGCTTTAGTAACTAGATATATAATTAATACTTTCTTTCAGAAGGCCTTCAACTTAAGGTAAAACGATGGCACACATTAAACAGTATATTACACAACTGAGCGTTTCATTTCCAATTACACCCCAACCACCATCTCCATGAATTAAAATTAATATTTATAATGTTTATATCCCTAAAATTCATTATAATAATATGATTTGTTTATAATTTAGCAGTGAACAACTTCCTAAAAAGTTGATTAAAAGAGAAATGACTGGTGAACGTCGTAGGGATAGACCAAAATGTATGTGGAAGGATTGTGTTAAGGCTAATCTTGCCGATTGGGGTTTAGAAGAGGGTTGATGCACAAACTTATGTAGAAAGTGATTGGTGATATTGGAATCGAGCTGTCAGGTTTGCTAAAACTTTTGGTATTAAAAAAATCTAGTTTAAATTAAAATTTAAAAACAAAAACCTTTTGTCAGAAAACAAATATCGGGTTTTTAGTAATATAAAAAATATCTGCTCTCATGGTTGCGGGCTATTACATATTTTATGGAAATAACTGGATTTTAAAACCCGCCTTTTCAGTTTAAATAATGGCTCATTTATCTTAACCACTTAAGGCCGCTGAAGAGCATTGCCAACTCAGATGGTTGGATAGTACGGACACCATAATTAAATACTTTACATCCTTCATGCCAATAATTTGGCAGTAGAGGTAGAATAAAATAAAATAAGGCTGTCTACAATAGAACAAATATAGAACAATTACAGGGTGCCCAGTGAAAAGGCATGAAAAAATTCAAGCATAATTAAAGGATTTCAAGGTCGTGAACTGTAAAATTCAAGGTGCTTTTGGTAAATTTAAAACAAAATCGAAGCCATAAAATGCTGTATTTTTTCGGCTTCTGATAAAATGAACAAAGTCGGACTTGAGAATGAATTTGAATAATTATAAAGGCTGTATCCCTGTTTGATAATCAAAAATTGTTACATAATTTCTTACACTGTGGGCTCAATGCAACGCAAAAAAAAAAAAAAATAAAATAATTAGAAAATAGACCACAGAAACAATAATTTTAGGAGTAAATAAATAATATTCACCTATTCTAATTATTTCACGATTAAAAAATAACAACTTATAACTGAGCTGTCAGTGTTAATGTGGTATAGTGGGCTTTTAATAAATAGCCTATTAAAAAAAAAAGATGAGCAGAGGGAATTTTCTGTGGAAACTGCTGAGAGGCGAGAACAAAATATTAACACTTCCTGAAAAATTACTTTATCGTATTAAAAACGCCATATCACTCTTAAGAATAAATCCCTTATTAAACCAGAAATACAACAGAGAATAAAAAAGAATAATTTCTTTGATGTGATCACAGTGTTGTGGCTTTAGGTATTAATTAATAAAACGGTTGTCACATCTCGGTGAAGAAAATGTGGCTGTCCACGTTTATTAGAGAGGTGTCCATTACAAAGGGGGTCTAAAGTCTTTTACTTCCAGGCTGGGACATTTCCATTACATCCTCTAGTTCATTTAGCGACAGTTAGAGCGAGGCGTGTAAGGTGAGACAGAAAATAGAAAGAGTGCGTGTTTGCGACAGACAAAGCTGATGGACGAAGTTAGCGGAAGGAGGCTTTTTCTAGCTTTCTTGTAATTAGAAATAGTAAGGGAAACAGCTAGGACATCAACCCTCTTAATGCCTGCTGCCAAGCACTAATGGAAAATAGAATTATTAGATTAAAAAAATAAAAACTCCCGATGAATGGCCGTTTTCAAGCATAATTCCCGATATTCAAGGAATTCGAATTCAAGGTTGCTGGACACCCTGAATTAGTATCGGTTCAAGACCATGATGGTCGAGCAAGTTGGAGTGAGTGTTCAAAAGTGCCCAGTACGGAACGGTGTGGGTTCTATTGAGTCAGAGTTAATATTTATTTTGTAGTGGTCCCGAGAAATGAATCTTAAAACTCCCACTCTAGTTATTACGGGATGGCAACCTATAGGTAGCCGTCAAGGGATGCCAAAAAGGACCACTTGCCAGACTACTTCCTCCACCAATAACAGTATCGACCTAATGAATGAATGAACATGCTTTTAATACTAATACCAACATATATTATAACACATAGGGTCCTTGTCTTTTGGTAGGGCTGCCACAATAGACCACACAGACTTAATCTATTATCTGGGGCGAATATCTATGGGAGTTAGCTAGAATACTGTATGTGTGCTCTGCCTGTGTTCCAGTGCGCTGAATTAGTGTACTCTATTTGTCTTAAGACTACTGTTACCTCAACCTTGAGGTGCAATTATTAGACACAATGATAACAGACAGAACAAAAAAATAAAATAAATAATAAAAAAACTGCCTTATTACTATTACTCAATAAATATGGTACCTGTTTCGTGGAGTGAACCTAGTTGTATGTGATTTAGTAAAAGGTCCTTGAGGTGCGAGGCCATTAACCGAGAAGACAGAACCAATATCAAAGTAGGCAGGGCTCGTCGGGCCCCATGTTGGCAACATACTAGGGGGATAGAAGGGTTGATGTTGCTGAAACTAAATAAATTTAATTATTTTTAATAAATTTGAAAAGTATATAGCAATGATATATTTATAATATAATTATTACAGACAGCAGTCAGTTTCCTACAATCATAAATATGTACTAATTAAATATTGACTGGGTAAATTACAACAGCATAATTTTGAAAGTGACCTTCATTGGTTTAGACTAATGAAATTGGGATATACAATGAATAGTCTAAGCATTAATAATTTTTAATAAAAACGGCAACTGACAACTTAAAATGAATACCACAATGATGATCTAGTAACAAAGAGTAAATTTATTACTTGATTCAAGTGTTTGTTGTGGCCCATAAAAGGAAACAGTGACTCAGGAAAAAGGAGCCTTGGCTCACTGAACTGACTTTCTAGCTCTTCCAAATTAGCAATTTAATTAAATTTTTTTCCATATCATCTCCTGATTTTTAACAAAAAATTTGATATTTTTTTTTTTTTTTATCAAATTCTCTACATTTGTTTTTAAATGAAACATCAGTTTTAATCCACTTCTATCAATCTCATTAACACCTCTTAATGATTCAAAGTATTATTTTTTTTTAAATACTAAATAAAAGATCCTTTATTAATTACCACAAGCTATAGGATAGCCTTAATTTTTGACAACCCTTTGAATGATTTAATAAATTGAAACTAGCATCAATGTGGAAATTCATGTAATACTTCCATCTGGGATTAGGCTCGCTATATCACTACTAACATTATTCAAAACCTCAATTTGGCTAACCATAGGTTGGTGGTTAGAAAAGAGATGCACAGCTGTTTTTGTGATGAATGGCTTTTCCTTTCTTTAAGAACCTTCCTATTGTTGAAAATCTACCTGGATCCTCAATGAATCTAATTAATTATAGAAATCATATTTTAGTACTTTTTTGGGCCAAAATTGAAATATATTTAGCAAAATTAAAAATAATTCTGCAAGAGTTAATTCCTGAGAGGGAGGTTGTTGATGAAATTATAAGGAGCCAAATTTATCGGATAATGTAATTGGTTAAGGAATAAAATAAGAGATATCAGTTTTTTTTTTTGTTTCATTCCTCATTAAAAAAAATAAAATATATATAGGTTTCATTTAATAGAAAATGCATTATATCAATAAATTATCCAAAATTCTATCATAGTGAATAATTTAACTTACTAGAAAAAGAAATATAGTATTTTTGAAATCATTTCTTAAGTTTAGTACACCTTTTTATAACAGTTGTGAGTGCACCCAGGAAAGGTTTATCAAACAAAATAAAGAAAAAATATCAGGTATAATATTATATCACATGATGGCTATTATTCAATTAAAATAATAATCGTAATTGAAAACTCGATATAATGTAAATACTCACGCCGCTTACATATATCTGAACTTGACTGGGAAAGTTGACATTGTGCGGAAGGGAAGATCCATTAGAGTAAAGGTACCTCTGAGCTGGCTGCGAGAAAGGGGACGGATCGAAGACACCTGGCCCAGTGGAAGCAGGTGCTGGTGGTGTCCTATAGCCATTCTTTATGCCCATCCCACCACCGATTCCTGGTGGCAGCGGCAGCCTGTTCATAGGCTTCGCTTTTATCCTAGCCATTATTGGCTTACCCTAAATAAAAATTTTATATTAAATATAATATCATTAATAACAATAAACAAAGACAGTTTATTAAAACTGTCTAATTCACCAACATGCATAAAGTACTAAATCGTTTGCATAATGGTATGATAATTTATTAAATTAATCTAATAACAACAAAAAAAAAAAGCTTAACATACACCATGCATATACTTTAATATCAACGCTGGATTTTAATTAATAAACCTCATGAAAAAAAACTAAATTCAGATTTATAAAAACAGAATATGGATAAATTTATGAACTAAACAAATATTCCTACAAACCAAATGACAGGACAAATACAATAAAACATTATTTCAAGTGATTTTTGGTATATGTGCCATATATAACCATGATAAGCAATGATGTAAAATATATCCTATCAATGATATTATAAATTAAAAAAAATATGTGATCACCATTTAGCCAATGACTCAACAAATCACATTTAAGTACTACAATGTTAAAAATTCATTTATAAAAATGAAATAACAGAAGAATAATCTATCCAATAACTTCTAAAACCATGAACTCAGAAATCAATTCAATTAGAGTTGCAATTTAATTGCCCTAATGGCTTTGCTCATTTGTTATTTTCATATAACAAGATTGCTGCCAATGAGAAATACAGCAGATCTGTCCGGCTTCTCATTAAAAAAAAAAAAAAAAAATCAAAACAAATTTACTTTTTTGTGATAAAAAACAGTCTTGATCTTAATCCTTGAAATGGCATTGGACAAATATATTCATGAAACCTTAAATATTTAAATGATTTTCAATAAGGATGAGAGGATGACAGAATAACAGTTATTTAAAAGACAAAATATTATGGATTTAACAATATTAATAAAATTAACAAAAAAATTATTTGGAACGTTTTTTTAATTAAACTGAATGACATACATGAGATGTATGCAAATTCAAAATATAGTAAGACAACACTCTTTATTATTTCATTCATCATAAAATAAAATAAATACTTTTAACTCCAGACAAGACAAACCATTGACATAAATTTTTATTTCTGAATTCCCTTAGTACAATTTTGAATAATTGTGCAAAAAATAGAAAAATTATTGTCATGTAAAATGCCTTGGGGAGCATAAAAATAATTAAACATCAAAATTGAACTCAAAAACATTTGTTGATCTAGCATCATCCGACACCTGATTTCATAAACAATATAAAACAAGCTCTAATAAGATCCTTAAATAACACTTATTAATAAAAAAATAAGATTTTAGAAAAAAATAAATAAAATGCTTCGCAGCAACTCTACGATGCATCAATAAAATGAGAAATATACTATTTATATAAACTGGGTAATGGACTATGTGGTACGCTTAGCATTTGTTTCATAATGGCCAAACTTCTTATTCCAAACCAATCCGTAATATATTTCCCTAGAAATACGGCACAGAAATTTGAACAACGTAATCATGCACCAAAATGTTCTCTGCATCATCATGGCTGTCAACCATTAAATAACACAGTCTGAACCTCCACTGAGGTATATGCTTTTTTTTAGTAATGGTCTATCATTTTGTTATATGAATTATCTTTTTTCTTATATATTTTCAGAATTTTTAAATGAATTTCGAAACTGAAAAGAACCTATTCATTAAACAAAATAAAAAATTATTAATAAATGTAGACATCATATAGGTATTGTATTGTAGAAGAGTAATGGAAAAATTACCCTAATGGAAATCTTCATGGAAGATTACTCACCCTTAAGGATATATTCATATTAAACAGACTATTCAATTATTTTATTTATTTTTTTCATTTTGGGAATGTTAAATAATTCCTTCAGGTTTGTACATACCTATGTAGAATCCATTACTAATTTGTAAATTTTAAACCCGAAAATTAAAAATAAAGTTTACTATTTTGTGTGGCTTGTATCATAGGCTCATTGTATAACTTGTCAGCATTTAATAAAACAATCATATTTATTCATACATTGATAATTGGGCAGTTCGTTAGCCCGGCAGGTTCAGTAATCTGGTGGGGACTCTGTCAAACCACATCATATAAAGAAACAAGTTCTCTCTTATACTCCCATATCATTTTCCTTCTACTCCTTCTTTCGTAATACAGTAATCTTACCATTATTCCTCTCTTCAACAAAACAATATCTATATGATGTAAATATTTAAAATGAAATGATTCATCCAACAAAATGAAAAATTATTAATACAAAAGCACATGCTACATTGGAGGTTCAGGCTATATAATGTCACTGGCAACCACAATGATATAGAGAGCATTTGCGTAAGGGCTTACATCATTCAAAGTTCTGCCATATATTTCAGGAAAATTTCAGAATACAAGTCATAGGAAATAAATGATTTCCGATTATAATTTAAACCTCTGAATAATTATTATTAATTAGAGGTTTAAAATCTACTGAAAAGAAAGACATGATTTAAATACACGTTTATACGATCTTGTATTGTCTATTTTTTATTTATTAATTTTGTAAGTATGCATTCTCTATAATATAAATATTATTTGTAAACATATGCAATGCTGGACCAAACTAATAAAATTATGGCAATCTTTTATTAGTGTCCAAAAAATTAGCATAGGTTTAAAATGGAGAAATCGTTACGTAGTACCAGTCCTTCATAACCAATAAACAGAAAATCACCCTCATCTGATACGTGTAGCTACAGCTGATGTCTATGGGCTATGAAAAGATGGAAGACTTCAAATTTTTATCTGGCAGATTAGAATAACTGTTTTATTTAATTTCAATCTCGATAAATTGAATAGTTTTTAACAGCCATAAAATTAAACAATAATAAGGCTTAAAGAACCCGGAGGATCAACGCTGATATTAGCAACAATTTTTTTGCATGAGCAATAGTTTCCTCCAATGAACCCCCATTAGAAAACTAAATCCACAAAATCAGGCCTCCAACAACCTTCCCACTTATGTCTTGGTCGATTCCTGTAGTAAATAATAGTCATAGTGAACCCAAAAGAAGTTGGATGCAGATACCACCAACAATTGTTACTTGATTTATCAAACTCAATATTTACTATAGAAGAGATTTAATGGTAACAAAAATGAAAAGGGAACACTAACCACAAAGTGATCACTTCAACATTAATCGATAACCAATACTGATCATTTAAATAATCTCACTTTTTAGTAATAAATTAAATGGTTACTAATATTGAAGAATTAAATCTCACTTTTAACTAATAACTTCTTCATTCTGCCAAAAATACATCTAAATATGTTGAAATGATATTCTAATACCACTGAAACAATATACACAATTTGATATCAATAAATGTTCTCCACTATTAGGTAAACTCAGATTTATGAAAGAAAAGAAAATGCTACTTAAGTGTTTATGTATTATGTCTTCAAATAAAATGTGAGACATTCTCAATTGTAATATTCTATATAAAAATAAGTATGAGCATCACATGAAAAATACCTGAAATTCTCTAACTTCTTCTCTTAAAAACCTATATGCTTTTTGAGCATCTTCGTCATTTTCAAACGTAACATACCAAGAATTATTGTGAGCAAACTCACAAGAAATCAGTTTTGGACAGCCTTTTCCAGAAAAGAGGCCCTGCAAAGAGACATACATTAATAATAAAAATGTCAACATTGATACTACATAGTAAAATAAAAAAATATAGATTTGGAAAAATCATAAATTGAACTCATACAAAATAATGTGAGGATAGCTGGATAAAAATTAATGATGAGTTTCAAATTTATGATAATACAATTAATGATAACATATATAATTTTTTTTTAAATATGATAAAAACTGAATTTGATACCAGTAAAATTATAATAAATGTAATATGTAACATAAATATTTTCTTCTATATATGTTAGTCAGTTGAATATCTTTAATTGAGAAAACTACTCAAGACATACAGGACAACAGGCAAGGAACACTACTTTAACATGATAGAATATCGATTAATAGCAATCCACAATCCTGGCCAATATATTCCATTAAAGCATGTCAATTACATTCTTCTAGCATTGGTTACTTTATTTGCATGGTTTGTAGGCATATACTCTGAACTAGAATTGTTTTTTGATTATAAATGAATTATAACTAATACTATTTGTTCATATGCCATCTTTACAAGATACTTTTAAACATTTAGACAAATCGAAGACAATAGAATTTAATCAATTTTCTACCATGGTACTCATTGTGACCATGGTAAGCACTCAATTTGCCGAATTATCGTGGCTAATGGCCTTAAAGACAAATTTTAAATAAATAACCATTACACCTCAATTGATAAAATATACTGATAATACACTAACCTTAACTTCTTCTATAGGAGTACTATCTGGAATTTCTCGGAGGATCACAATGCACCGTTTATGATTCGGACGCACTTTTTGCCCTTCGTCATCAACTTGAACATTGGGAGACTCTACAAAAATAAGAAAAGAAGTATTTTTTGGACAAATTTTAATCCAATAACTCAAATAATATGTTGTTTATTATCATATCTGACTTACCTCTGAGTACTTCAGTAATCAATTTTATATCAGTAGTCAATTTTTTAACTTGATTAAAGTTCGCTACAGTCCAGATGGGTACGTATTGGTCATTGTCCATCTGAGAAAGTAGGTATGTGTCATTGGCTAAGTTTTCCCTGAAAGAAAAAAAAATACCAAAATTAATTCAAAGAATTAAATTATCCTAGAACTCTTAAAATATTAATCCAAATAGATAGAATTAAAATAAATGAAAATTAACCAACATGCTTACACATATACACAAATAATACTTCAAAATTCATTCAAATAAAATCAAATCTTTTAAGTTTCTGCAACATTACTAAGCTTAAAATGAGATTTAATGAGGCATTCAACACCTTGACTGCCACCTGATTATGTCAAAACAGGCTCCATTTGTCACTAATCATTTTCACTTACTTTTTTGTATTAATAATTTATATTGATAAGTAAATATTTATTGATATAAATATTAATTTATA
Source organism: Rhaphigaster nebulosa (assembly GCA_948150685.1). Taxonomy (NCBI): domain Eukaryota; kingdom Metazoa; phylum Arthropoda; class Insecta; order Hemiptera; family Pentatomidae; genus Rhaphigaster; species Rhaphigaster nebulosa. The sequence goes on from OX411308.1 coordinate 18,723,403, forward strand.
TTTTGTATATTTTTGTTTTACTTTTAATATTAAAACAAACAAGAGGTAGAGAGGAAGAACACAAGTTGAAATTGCGTGTGCCGAATTCATACAACCTAACATAATACAAATAAATTTTTAATTTTTGGCTTCCTAATTTTTCATATAAAGCATAACAATCGCTAGTTTTAGTAAAAAAAAAAAAAAAGTTTTTAGGAGGCTTTTCAGTACGATCCCAATTGGGAACAATGGCTGCCGACGATTAAGCTTTATATATATATATATATATATATATATATATATATATATATATATATATATATATATATATATATTTATACTAATGAAATAGAGGAGGTTCAACAGGGAAAGATAGAATAGACAAATTTTAAAATATATGCTTACTAATCGGATTGAAACTTTTTTTTATAAAAATAAATTAAAATGAAAAATATAAAAAGGCATATTTCACGTACTTCGAAAAACCACCAGTAATTCAAATTTGAAATAAGTGCTCAGCTTTTGCATCCAAAAATAAGTTTTGATTTTATAAAAGCAAATAAAAATATTGACTGAGTGTTTACTTTAAGATAAACATTTTTAAAAAATTTCAAACATTTTTTTTTCCAATTGGGCTCATCGGCCACTAAAAGGTTAATGAAACACAGAGGAGATATACACAAAAAAGTATCCGATTTGACAGGTAAAAAACATTACTACAACAAGCTTCAATTTATTGCAGAATTACTTTTATGAAAGTTATTCAATAATGTTATTGTTAATTTCAATTACTAGAAATTTCTTAAATTCAGAAAAATAATCTCTCTGAAATGTAAATGAAGTAAATTAAATTATCTATGATTGACTATCAAATACAATTATTTGCATATATATGATAAGCATTAGTAATAAATTTGAATTTCCACCCTTAAATAAAATTAAATTTAACAGCAGGGATGCATGTTTTATGAATTATGATATTTCTATTTAAAATAAAAATTTACCTTGAAAAATAATATTCCAGCTGGGATGAGAGCATTTGCTTGAGCTGGTCTAGCGGAATGGGAGGCAAGGGGTCGGGGGGCTGCTCTGCAGCCGGGCCCGCCCCACCCTCGCTAAACGCCTCCAATCCTTGGCTGCCTTCAACCTCTGAAGCCCCATTCAACAAACTGAAATAAATCTTAATAATGAATAAAAAATAATTTTTATTATGGGATGTGTCCCCGGAGAAAAGCAAAATTGCAGATTAGAGGTACATTAATCTGACTGAGAACACAAACATAAACTGGTCGACATGCTATACTAGAAAATTTTACTATACAGATCAATCATGAACATTCTTTTACATAAATATACATTTAAAATAGAACACCATTTCTTTAAATAAGTTATTCCATTCTAAAACATGAAAACAACTATGTGTAAAAATATCTGATTTGGACAGCCCATAACTTTCTTGTACGCCTATTAAAACTATAAATCGGTGGGCCTAAAAGTGACCCTGAATTTGGTTACTAGTTTCCGAAGATAGCAGTATCTCAAAAATGACACTAGGCGTCGCGACGTCTATCTAAGGCACATACACACAAGCTCTTGTTTCTGGAGATCTCATTCCGTTATTATATATCGTTTTCTTTCAGTTGGTAACAAGTTCCCAAGAGATTTCTTCGTATTCCTAGACAACACTAGAACTTTCTATGTCACTACATAAAGATTGGATATCGACGGTTTCAACATTTTAAGCGGAAAAAACAGCTTAACTTATATCTCATTCTTTTGCTGCAACTTGTTCAGCTCACAAATGGGGAGAAAAGAAAAGGATTTTACACTTAATTTTAACATTTAAAACAAGTAATAAAATTGTTTAATTAGAATGGAAAAAAAATCGGGTTTATAGACTTTACCACGAAACCATATGATCTCTGTATTAAATGTCAAAATATACCTTTAGATGTAAGTTTATATGACCTTCAAGTAAAGCACCCTTTTCGGCTCACCAATTTTAACCAAAATTTAGTAAATACTTTCATATTGATATAAAAGTCCTATTTACCAAATTAGAGTGAGATGTTCTAAATTATACTTTGATATAAGTTTTGATGAAAGTCTAATATGACCCTCAAGTTAAGTACCATTTCCGGTTTGCAAATTTTAACCAAAATTTATTATGTTATTTATATTAATATGCTAGTCTTATACACCAAAATTTGAGAAGTTTTGCATCATATTTTAATATAACTTTTGGTGAAAATCAATAATCCTAAATACAAAATTTTAACTTTCTACGGCTAACCATTTTTGAATTATGCGAGATATGTACGAACGAACATATGTACAGACGTCACGACAAAACTTGTCAAAATGGATTCAGGTATGGTCAAAAGGATATTTCCATTAAAATCTGAAAACCGAAAATTTTGCAATTACAATACTTCCTTTACTGCATACAAGGAAGTAAAAAACATAAAAAAAGTAAATGTAGGTCTTAAAGAAACCTTATTAGATTGAGTTAATACTTCTATGTAAAAAATATAGAACTAGAGCATAAGCTAATAAGTTCCTCAGTTGAAAAACAAAACTGTACAACAGACATGTTAAAATTTATCAGAAATAAAATTTAATTATAATTAAAAGTGAAGTTCGACAACCAACAAATAATTTGTCATAATTCATAAAAAGAGATTAACAAAAATGATGTCATTAGAACTTAAGTCTAAACAAAACTGGAAAGCGAAGTCAGAATTTTAAATACATAAATTATACTATGGCGGACAAATGTACATTCGAATGGCTTACAATATTTCTAATACAAATAAAAAACTAAAAAATAAAATATAAAGTTAGATTGCCACTATTTCACCATGAATATGAAATTAAAATAGCATAATGAAAACATTAAAGCATTTACAGTTTATTTTTATATAAATGGCAAAATTAGATTTCAGGAAAGCACACTTGGATTTTTGTTAAAATCAGTCGATGCAAACATAAAAGTGAACTTCAAAGGGATTTTTCTCTTCTTTCTTTCAGTCTCTTTGAACAAGTCCCCTCGAATATGCGGATGAGATATAAAGAAAAAGATAATAGAGCCTTAGAGACAATAACTGATAAGGCAATCCTGAGAAGAAGATTAAAACTACATGCCGTTTGGTCTTTCACAGAAAAATATATAAACTTTTTTTATAGCAGCTTCACTACTTTTTACAGAATAAAAAGGACGCACCAAGGATCCCAATAGTGGTTTGTTAATCTCTTAAAAGGGTATAGCAAGTGGAAGTAAAAAACTATGATCAATGTAAAACAATAATTATGTTCTTCTTAAGTGTCATGTTCTAAGCTTTTAACGGCTACAAGCTAGAGTTATAAATAGGCAAAATCACCTTAACAGTTCAGAAACATTTATTCACTGCAGTGATTTGGAGATCACTCAACCCATTGATTCAGTCAATTAAGCAACAACACTTCTTTCCCCGAATTTATCGATAACTTCCACAATTAACAGAGCTTTAATTGTTTAAGTTCATAATCAGATTGCCTGCTTTAATAATTACAATACCAAATAAAAGTATAAAATGAATCTCTCTAAAGAAAAGATAAACTCATTCAGTAAAATAGTTATTTTATTATTGTTTAATTCAGGCAAATTTGTTCATCAATACCATACCCCAATGTAATATTCTGAATAATTTTACAGCTATAATTAATTTTAATTGAGCTGAGACACACCTAGCTTTTGCACAATGGCTACCTAATCCTTCAATGGATGAGAATGATCTTGGCTAGATCACCTCCTTGCATATCCATTTGTCAAGTAACAATACTTTCTTATCACAAACCATACCCTAAGACCTTTCATGCCATGGCCTGTAAAGGTACAGATTTTTTTTTTTTAAATGACTGTTTTTAGAATAAGTTAGGCAATGAAACCAAATCAGACAAACTTACAATAAATAGATGAAAATTCTACTAGAGGGTAATATTAAATTACTACTTAAGACAACATTCTAAAAATAAAAAATTGAGAATATAAAACAATTTTTATTTATCAAACATGCATAATAATAATACAGAATTTAAGTAAGGGCTAATGATATAGCACAATAGTAGAACTTTGCTAGGATTATTGATATTTTATTTGTGTACTTGTATTGGTTAAAAATTCATAGAAATTAAGATCAATAATTTCTAAAACAAGAAAAATAATATTATTAAATAAAATGTTGCATAAGGTCTATTATCTGGCAAAGTTTAATTCAATGATTTTCTTAACAAATTTCACAAAATAAAAGGACGAATCTACAAAATTTATCATTCATTTATTCCAATTTCATACCAGCTTGCAATAAAAATTAATAAAAAATATAATTATTACAAAATAAATATAAATTATATGTTAGATTTCAGCTAGTCATTGGGAAATAAAGAAACAGTTAAGGCAGTGAAAATGCCAACCAGCAGGCAAAAGTTTCAAGGCCAAATAGCAAACAAAAGTTGGTTATTGCAATTAGAACATTTTTTATAATATTAAAAAAGAAATAAAATGCAAAACTTTTAGATTAATCCATTAGATATGTCAGCACAAAATAAATGAAATTAGCATAGGAATTTAAGTTTAAAACAAACAATTTTTATAAAGTTCATCCATGCAGATATTCACATTGCTGTTAGATTAATTTGATTAAATAAAAATATAATTAAATCAGAAAAACGTTAGTTAAAATTAGCTTTAATTTATTAAATAGACATTGCTAAAAATAAGGAGTTATACTATCTAGAAAAAACTGCATATAGGGCATGGACATGATTTTAACTAACTAAGAACCATTATTACATTTGATAATCCTGGTTATTTGGCCAACATGGTAACATGATAAGGTAATGAATCGTTTAGAAGTCTATTAAACCTTTAAATAAAAATTATTTAGCATGGATGAAAACTCACCTAAATTCTGGTGTGGGAGTTGGGGGGTGGGGCTCAGGGGAAGCAGTAAAAACCGCCCCTGAAGGGACTTTCCCAACGTCCCCATTCATGTACACGCTCCCTGAAAAGAATGGAAAAATATATTGTAATTAATTTGTATAATTTTTGGAGTAATATATATCTTCACTTGAGTGTAACATTGAATACATAGTTCATTAAAAAATAAGGAACACTACATATGAAAGGAAATAAACACAGTCAAAGTTATAAAATTGGTAACAGATAACTCTCTTGAAGTTGAAATATCAAACAAGTGAATAATATTATTTCATCGTTTTTAAAAATAAACCAATAGTTAAAATATAAATATAATCAAACGTTAGTTAAAATTTAGTATCATGCCAAATTTAAATTTTTATTAATTGAGGCTCTATCTCTTAATCCTATAACTACCATATTCTGACAGTTTGAAGATTTAAAATTTCACTAGGATAACTGATAGGAGACAGACGAAACACAAATAATAATGTAAAATACAGATGTATATATGAGAAAGAGAGAGAATATCAAGTAGTTACAACTTTATAACCTCCTCTAGATCATTACTATCAGAATCATACCCAATAAAGCTTCTGCATGACTTGTAATAATCGAAAAATAGGATATCTTAGTTTATAAGTGTTTAGAAACCCTGAGTAAGGATATCCCATCACATAAAATAGAACAAATTACAAGATAAATTAATCAGATATGAAATAAAAGAATTACGAGTTATTTTTTAAATTTTAAGTAACTGCTATCTCTAAGGTACTTTCCTAGAATAATATAAAAAGCAAGAATATTAGAAATTCATTTTTTAATGCCATTCCTTTTTGACAATCCAGAAAATAAGAGCATGTTACTTGTTCAAAATTAAGTATGTAGCTAATCCTGTTTTCAATTTGATGGTCAAGGATTAACTGAAGTACTTAAAGAAACAATGTAATAGGATAAAATGACTAAATAAGGTATTTACTAGAAATTTAGATAACAAAAGGTGTGAATATACTCTGGGAAAGTAGGCTATATTAAATATGGCTGCCCCTAAGAAGGTTAGGATTTTCTAAATATAGTAAAAGTAAAATTTAAAAATGTTCAAAATCACAAAATAAAGGATTAAATATTGCCCCAAAAAGATATTAACAACAAAAATATAAGAAGAGTAACTTTAAGCTCAGCACATAAACACCAAGGTGACTGGTCAAATATCATTCAAAATAACACATATATTGGTAATACATCTCTATAAATTAAAAAAATCTACTAATGTAGGAGGCTAATCGAATAAAACATAAAAAAAGAAATATGTCCAAGGAAACATAAATAAGGTTAGGAACATCTCTTCATAAATATTGACTGTTTATCAGAAAAAACCAAACAACACAAAAATATGACAAAATAAAGAAAACGTAATAATAATGTGTTTTCACCTTAGGATAACCAAATTGTTTAATTAACACAAATGTGACCTAGGCAGGCTTTATAAGAGCAATGTGATCTGACATAAATTCTTATATAATTGATTCCATGTAATTTTCTAAAATACAATAGTGACGTAATAGTTACCTAGGACAACTGATACACGAAATATGCAAGTCAAAACAGCTATATCAAAAAGAAAATATCTGTTTTGGAAGAAATTAGTCAGGAAACCATGTGCACGAGGCTTCCTTTACCAAAGTTGTCGAGCAAGAACACAGCAGACTAGCCATACCGAAATAGGACACATTCACTACAAAACACAATTTCGCCGCACAAATATTTGATTACTTCATCTTGCCACAGCGGTCAGAAGAAGCGTGTAATTGCCAATTTAATATGATGTGAAGCCTTACCAGTAGGATCTATTTCACTAACTTTATGAAATATCTCGGGGAAACCTTGGAAAATGGACGACACCAAAGGCACATGCCAGAGAAACATTGCATCATGGGAACTCAAGTCGATACTCTCCGCGACATCTATCGGAATTCAGAGTAAAAATATAACATATGTTCCAGCCGAGGTCCATCATTAACCTTTTTAATGCTTAAATTATGGTTAAAACAAATCTTATATAACCACTTGCATAATTACTATTCTACATGAAATTACAGGAGATTCCATAAGTTACAGAAATAATCCTTAGCTTCCTATTTTCTTTTCCAAACATTACACGGTGAACTAATTCTCTCTACTAATTTGAAATTTAACCTATTTCAATAAAAATTTAAGAAATTACTTGAATCATTGACAACTTGATTGATATGGCTTAAACTAAAAAAACGTTATTTATTGAAAAAAATAAATTTGTAAACATGATTACTTACTTTAATTAACTAATTCTTCATGAACAAATTTTAATTTATTATTACGAAATGATTTTAAATCGAGAATTTTATATTTAATATTACAATACCCTCTTCAATGATATAACTAATTCATGATTACATTAACTACAAATTTATGAACTTTATATCTCACGTAAATAATACTTTTCATTTCCGTTTAGACAATGATGCGGTAATTTTTTTTATCTCTACTTTTAAAAAACTCCGACCATTGCTAAAGATTTTATCATTGGATAAAGTAATCAACATTGTCTTCCGATCTTCAATCTTAATCACTTCTGTAAGAATTGGCTTTGATCCTGTTTTAAATCTAACTTGTGAACAATTGATAGCTGTTGCCATGGAAGCATTTGACTCTTTGAGTACCATTGAGCCACAACCTCTACTTTAAATGTTAAAATAGTCTAAAATTGCTTAAACATTTCATTACCTTCAAGTGGAGGGAAATCTGACTCAACCATTTCATAACTGTCCGGCTCCGAGTTTTTGGACTTGCTCTCAAATACGTCAGCGTCAGGATTTAAATTGGCAGTTAATGAAGGCGTTACCTGCAACAAACATTTATTTTAAAAAGATATAAGTTGCCAAGATTTATTCCATATTAAAATACAACATTAAGCAAAACCAATAAGTTAATCTGCTACCTGAGAATTATGATAGATACTTATTCAAAATTATAAACATGATGATTGCTGGAATAAAAATTTCATACAAAACTATATGGTGGTATTTAGCAAATAACTTAACAATAATATTTTCAAATGTCATTTTGATCTGATCATTATTTTTTTCATATGGCAGTCCTAAAGAAAAATGTGAAAGTGAAATAGTAAACTGGTCTAAGCATATAGAGACCAAGAATGAAAGGCCGACATATCCTAAGCATAACAGCATAACATAACAGCAATCAACATAGCATAACAAGCATAAGCATAACAGTGATAATTGTTCAAAAAACAAATAATAATAATAAAAAACGCTTAAATATGAAAAATATCGTGTTTGTGTTGGTACAAAAGAAAAAAAATGAAATTAGTGAAAAATGAAATTATCAACTGCCCTTCTGAATAACTGAAATTACTTATTTTATATGTATTTAAAATAATTGAATACGTATCTTGTCATATAAAGCTGAAATTCTATTAAAGGCGTCACAATTTCAAAGCAGTTTCCACTCACTCATGCATTACGTATTATTATATATTACAATTGAACCTCTTAATAAAGGAGAGTGAACAAAGGACAGCTATGGTGACTAATTTTATATGCCTTTTAATGAGTGCGGTATCTTTAGGATAGAGGTATTCTACTTAGCTACATAATTATACAACTAGAATACGGAATAGAAAAAAAATCATTTGAACGTATTATTTCTTAAAAAATAAATTTATTTCTGTTTTCGTTACGATCTCAAACGGTTTAATATATGGATCATTTTCCAATAAAGTGACACTTTTAAAATCTGAATGAGTTAAAAATTATTTTTTAACGTAACTGCGTTCTGAGTCAACTTTGCATGCCATGCCAATACTTCTGAAAACCTATATGTAGTTTATTTGCCAAATTTTAGATTTATTGAATTTTGGCAGCCCATGACACTTTAAAATATGAGACCCTCCAAATTAGAGAATTTATTTTCTGAGTAACTCTAGGTTATCATCAGAAATAAACTAGTTTATAATAACTAGTTTAAGTTATTATTTTTATTAGCATTTGAAAAGTAACAGACATTTTAAAATGTTCAATATTAACAAGAGAAAAGGGTCCCAACGGACCGTGGGGTTTCGGGTCCGGACCCAGTAGGCCCATGGGGGTAAAAGAGGGCACTATTTACTTACAACATTAATACCCTATACTTTACCATCTAATACCATTACGGTAACGTAATGGAGGTTTCGGTAGATTTGACACTAATCCAATTAATTATCAAATTTAATTAACTTGAGAAAATTGTGTCCATGATAACAATATTTCAATAATATATGGGGAACGAATCACTTAATTAACTTGAAAAAAAACGACGGTAACGTAATGGAGCATTAAGAAAATACACACCAAATTTTCACGGAACCGGGTTGCGACGTTAGATGAAGTGAATAAATTTGAGCACGTACTCATTCCTCAAAAAAGTGAGCAGGTACTCTGATTCAATGTGAATAAATAGAAGTTGCACAATGAAATACTTAAATACTCTATTATTATCTATTTAAAACCGACTGTCGTTTAAAACTAGAGAAAGTAAAATAGGTGAGTGTGAAAACACTTTAAAAAAAAAAAACCCAATCTTAAATACATAAAATGCACATTAATATTTGGGGCACCTGAACAAACAGAGGCCCAACAAATTTATCTTCTTTACCTCTTCTTTGTTGGATTTCAGTAAAAAAAAAAAAAACTTACATAAAAAATTATATTAAAACTAAATACAGAGATCATATGGTTCGGCGATAAAGGTTAGAAACGCGATTTTTTTCCACTCTAATTTAAAATTTTATTGCTTGCTTTAAGCGTTAAAATTGAGTATAAAATAATTGTTTTCCTCCCCATTTGTTAGCTGAACAAGACTGCAGCAGGAGAATAAAATTAAAATTAAACGAACTCTTCCGCTTAAAATGTCGAAATCGTCAATTTCCAATGCTTTATCTAGTGACACTGACAGTTCTAATGTCACGGAATTTTTATACGGAACAGTCTAAAAAAACAATTTTTTGGGATCTTGGACAGTTTTTTTGATCTTGCACCGCTGCTATTGAGCACAGAATGCCTGAATTGGTACATAGAGACAAAATTATAGAAAACAAAAAAATAACTAATAAAATCGGAGAGATAATGTTGGCATAGCCGCTCAAACAGACATCTCAATGGCCGAATATGTGATTTTTGGACTGAAGGGGGTCTAAAACGCATAGATCCGTTGAAACTCCTCATCGAAAATTATACCCGATTACAATACTTTCCTTACCCAGGTGGTAGAGCAAGTAAGTATATAAAGATTTACTTCATTTTATTTATGTATTGCAGATTCCTTGAAAATCTTCCAAACTGATTGTTAGGTGAGATGGGGTAAGTGCGTTATTGGGGCTAGTACCTACACAGGTTCTAAACGGTATAATATTAGTACTATAGTGTTAAAATGGTGAGCAAATGTTTATTGATTAAGTTTATAATTTTTTTTGGCACTATTATATGGGGCTAATACTATACCGTTAAGAGCCCTACTCTACCTTGCCTTAAATCAATTTTGATAATTTGTGCAAAGCATGAGATGATTATTATCATCATCATGATAGATAGATAGATAAAAGAACTTTATTCTGGGACTAGGTCCCTTAAGAATAACATGAAGGAACAAATAAAACAGTAACATTATCTGGCCATAAGACTATAGAATACAGACCAATTCATTTTTACAATGTCTTCAGTAAAATAAATAAGCAAATAAATAAGTTTTTTTTATCGAAAAATATAATTAATTTGAACAAAACAAAAAAAAGAGAAAAAAAAACAAGAAAAATGTAAAAAAAAACAAAACAGAGAAAATGAAAAATACAAAAATAATGAATTGATTAGCAAAGTTTGTACATTAAAAAACTATTATTCACTTCTGATCCAGATGTTAATCCTAAACTGAAATTTCGCAATTAGAGAGCATCATTTTGGAGAGAAAGGTGTTGGAAAAGGAGGGATTTGAATGAGGATAGAGAAGAAGCATGGCGGATATTAGAAGGAAAGGAATTCCAAAGGGTAGAGGAGCGGTCGAGAAAGGAGCGTTCGAATGTTTCGGTTCTGTGGGAGGGAGTATGGAGGTCAGAAAGGCGAGATCTTGTTTCCAGTGCGTGGAACGAGGATTTGAATTGTAGGAGGCTGTAGATGTAGGAGGCTGTAGATGTAGGAAGGATGGTGGGTGGTGATAGTTTGGTATAGAAAAGATCCGAAGAAATATTGTCTACGGTTGCAGGGGAAAAGCCACTCTAACTCGCCGTAAAGGTGGGACACATGGGCCCGTCTCGAGGCGCTGAAGACAAATCTTAAAAAGCAGTTCATGATCCGCTTCAATCTGTCCTCGAGCACATTCGAGAGGCCCCCTATGATCATCATCATATAAAAATCAGTAATCATCAGTTAAATAATAACTAAAGTAATATATCTTCTTAAGATATCATAATTATAATTAATATATCTTCGAAACTCGATAATGTTCCAATAACAGCAGATTAATGCGACCTTACATTCAGGGACCATGTTACAACATTTTATTGGGAGAGGGGAGGCAAAATCTAATATTTTCCAACAATTTTGATCGGATTTCACAAATATATTAAATGTTTTAAAGGCTTTCTGAGGATATCGTTTCTGCCGAGATAAAAATTTTACTTAACGTATAATATTTACCTTCGTTAAAATTGTTGATTTCTAAATAATGTCATTGATCCGTTTTAGTTGAAGCTAAGGCTTCTATTATAACACGAAATTAGTAGAGACTTTCAAAAGGCATTTTACGATCCTAAAACTTTACTAATATCGGTTAGTTGAAAACCATTAGATTGAACAAGTTTAAAAATTAAGTTCAAGCTTTGAAGTAAAAATCGTCTCCCAACTCCTTTTTTTTCTAACTTAATTTTATCTTTCTCACAATTTAATAATTATCCTTTTGATCTTTTGGGAGAAGGAGGCAATACCCTCTTCATATGGCCATGCCCATATAATGAAACCAGGAAACATTACCCTGCTTGTTCTATGCTCTGGTAAGTAAACTGTGATTTTTGGAAAATACTCAAAATTCCAGCAAGATCGGAATTTTTGGCATGTGTTTTCACAAAGATACAAATACAAACACATATTGATCGAAGAGGACGTAATAGCGTCCTCTGAGACGTAGTAGACGTCTCATAGCCACTTATAGCATGCAAGAACATGATATGCTTTTAAAAAGTTTTGTTTTAACAGTATGCATTGGAGAATATGATGAGAACGCTGTCGCTTTCTGATATCCAACAACGAAGAGGTGAAAAAGATAGATTTGTTGGGCCTCTGCTTGTTCAGGTACACCAAATATTAATGTGCATTTTATGTATTTTTATGCATATTCCATGAAGTTTAATATCATGTATGGCCATAAATAGCGTCATCATGGAAAGTTTTTATAGAAATCAGACGTGAAGAGCCTTTTAAATCGCGTTTTTGCCACTTTCGGGGAATTGGCCTCATTATTAGCGGGCTATAGCGGCTTTATGGTTGATAGTAGAGTAATATTTTATGGACATAAAGTGTAAAGCATTTTGTCTACTTTAATTTGGTATAGAATGGTCTTGTTCGAGTAAAATACGTTTCCAAGATATAGATGAAAAGCCAAGGTTCCAGACAAAATATCTGTCAAAAAACCTCAGATTTAAGTCTAGAGACCCAAAAAACTAAGATGTGCCCAAGTCTTGGTCAGCAACAAACCTTTTCCCTTTTCATTCCTAATTTGTCTGCACCATCACTTATATAATTTTAATTTTGGTTCACTGTTTTTATATTTCATCTTCAAGCACTCTCTATGAAGAATAAAAAAAGACCACTTTTCGCCCTCCCTCCCCAAAATGTTTTACAAAATACGTAGCTTGCGTCGTTACCTCTCCCCCATTGTGGGCATCGGCAAGCGTTGTAAAAATGTTGGACACCCCTGATATATGTTATAGTATCGTGGTAGTATATAATATGAACTTATATCAGATTTCAATGCAATAACAGATTTAGTTTACAGAATGTCCTGTGATCTGTGATAGAATAGAGTTGAAAAAAATCAGATATATTCAGCTTGACCAGCGGATTATTGCATCAGGTGTTTTTGTTCACAGCTTTCAATATTGTATTCAAATGTTCAAAACTAGTGTATTCATTGACTAGTAAACTAGTTTTTTAGTAATTGACCTTTATCAATGGCGTATCCAGCACAAAACATGAAGAGGTCCATGGTGCCACACAATAATTAAATACAGCAACATTCAAAATAATACAATTTATTTAAAAAAAAAAAAATTAAAACAATAGTTTGCGAGGATTAAGTCCGAAATTGTAATTGTTTTTCACATTTGAAGGGGAGAAGCTGCCAAACCTTGTCCTTTCCAGGCGATGCCAGCCCTCCTGAGCCTCTCAATATTAGTAACAAAATAGACTAATGGTATTTACAGTCGCTAATAACTTTCGTTACAATCGATTGCACTATCCAAAGCTCTCCTCCAAGCAAATAACTAAATTACCCTCAACCTTTATTTCCAGGGTTGTATACTTATTAAACAGCAACAAATTTCAACGGTGCTGAAGCTAAAAATAAAAATTGAAAATCTTATTTAAAGATACAAGCAGTTAACTAATTTATAGAATTTTTCAAAGACATTCAATACATCATGATATTTCTAGGTCCTTTTGATTTTAATAATTTACTTGACGTTCCTTTAAATTAATTATTATTGGCAATAAAACATAAAAACTAGCTATGAAAAAACTATAAATTATAGTTTTACGTATACTGTTTCTACCTTTAGCTTACATTTCAATTTTTATTTTAATTCCGTTAAATTTTTTTGCAAATACATTCAACGTTGGGAATAACGGCAGAGAGAGGATAATGAAGCTATATGCTTAGAGAAGAACTATCGATTGTGCAAATGGATATATCAAAAATTATTAGAAATTGTAAATATCTATACTACATTTTTTTCTAACAGTGAGTGGTTAAGGGCCGATCAGTGGAATACTGACGGAAGGGTAAAAACAAAGAAAGTAAGAATAATTGAAAGATATTACCATGAACAACAGATAGAAACAGTTAAATAATTTATAGTTTTATCTGCAATGCTAGTTAGGTTTTATTACCAATAATATGTAACTTTTCGGAGCATTAAGTAAATTATCAAAATTTAAAATCAATAGGTACTAGCAATATCATGAATTCATACTGTGGAATATCTAGTAGAAGAAATGAGCATTAGTGTCAATTTATATATTTAATAAAATATATTAATTTCACATTGAGAGGCTATATATGCTATTATATATAATAAGTTCAAGTGCATGTTATGATAAAATACATTTATGATTGAATAACATCAATAATTAATTATGATAATAATAAATATAAAACAATCTTAGGTTTAATGGCAATGGCTAGTTAACTAAAAATAAAATATCTGATGTGGACAACACATGACTTCATTGTACGCCTTGTAAGCTATAAACAGGTGGCTCAAAAGGTGATCCTGAATTTGGTTACTAGTTTTCCGAAGATTGCAGAATCTCAAAAACGACACACGGTGTCGCAACACACACACAAGCTCTTCTTCTGGAGATCTCATTCGCGTTTGTAACCATTATCGCCGAACCATATGATATGATATAACCCTGTATTTAATTTTAATATAATTTTTGATGTAAGTTTATGACCTTCAAGTAAAGTACCTCTTCCGGCTCACCAATTTTAAACAAAATCTAGTATATTATTTATATTGATATAAATCAATATATGAGTTTTAAATACTAAATTTGAGAAACTTTGGATTATGTTTAAATATAATTTTGATGGAAATCAATTATGACCTTCAAACAAAGTACCATTTCTGGTAATTATGTAGTGACCAAAAAGAGAGGTTCACAACTAGATTTTACAGCGACCCTAAATACAAAATTTTAACTTTCTACGGTTAACCGTTTTTGAGATATGCGAGATACGAACGTACAGACGTCACGATGAACCTAGTCCAAATGGGTTCAGGGATGGTCAAAATGGATATTTCCGTTGAAATCTGAAAATTTTTGCTATTACAATACTTCCTTTACTGCGTACAAGGAGTAAAAATTGTACACTGGGCATTCAACTAAGAGAAACATCTTTTTTTATGCAGTTTGAAAAAACGTTTCTTCCAAATTTACTGTTTGCAATTATAAATTGTTTGATATTAATATGAAAAAATCAAAAGTGAACTCAGGTCAACGAATTTCCAACGAAGAAAGACGAGACAAGGCGAAATACATACTTTGCACCAATATTTTTTTCAGCTCTGCAGGAGTTTTGGCAACAAACCAATGCCACCTAAATCCTCAGTCATAATATAAAGAAAGGATTAGCGAGCAATAGAATATCTGAACAATTATTGTAATCTTTCGAATACGATTAATTTAAAAATAAATCGTAAACACGAACGATATTAGTGCACAGACAACAATAACACTTAAAAGAGACTAATACGAATTGATCCGGATGATGTTTTTAAATTTGTTAAACTTGATTATAGAGCATCATTTTTATTTGAAAACACCATTAATATAAAATATAGTAATTTTATGATTTGATATGGCGGAGGCGTTCCAGGTTGCACAGTGGGAAGATATGGCCTTTTTTTGGGCATCGCAAACAAATTGAAAACCAAATTTTTTAATTCAAGTAAATTTTTTTAGTTCACATTAGGCTCTAAAAACGAGCAATAACCATTTTTTCTAAATATTTTCTGGATATTAATCTTACTTGAATTATACTATTCGAAATACACGTTTGGCGATTTTCTGCAGAAAACAGTAGTTAACTTCTTTTTTTATTATTTCAGACTTTACACCGTATTTAGTAAACACATTCGTAAAATTTCGCATAGGAACCATTTTTTTTATAATGAATTGGGATTTTTTTTTTCAAATCTTAGTTAAGATTGTCGCTTTTTTATTATTAAAAAGAAATTTCTTATTTGTTCGTGAAATTGATTATGTTCCACAATAATCATAATCATAACTTTAACCAGTAACTGTTCTAGTTTATAATTATCCATGAATTACGCCCGACCGCGTCCGACTGTTCAATTTGTATAATAATTTTACTGAAAAAACGTGCTCGAAATAAGGTTTGTGCGCTTTATTTGTGAGATTTTATTGTTAATCCATGGTAGGGAAAATATGAACCAAGCAATATCAACAATTGGACGATTGATGGAAGTAGCCCAGCAGGCCAGGATTTTAGGACATTTCGGGAATCTATAAAGAAAAAAAAAATAGGGAAGATTCGAACAAAGACGTTTTACACCATCTTTTGCTGACATCAGATCCCTATATTTCCTCATAAAATCAATTCCGCCTGTTGTAGTTTTTAGGCATTTCAGTTGCCGGTTCCAAGCCCGGGAAAAGGAGGAGGGATTTCTCCCTGCAAACCTGAGGACAACACTCGAGAATGTCTATCTCAGGAAGTAGGAAACCCAGACCAATAGGGATCTGAAGCAGTGGGAAGAGGGAGTGCATAGTCTTCCGCAAGTGGCAGCCCTACAACTGTGCTAGGGTCCTGAAGGTTTATAACCTCCTGACCTGAATCGTTTTAATTACAAGTACAGAAAGAAATAGAGCCGGACGGATTTTATGGAACCCGACAAGGCGTGGATAAAGGTTTTTAAGATTAGGAACTTGGAACATTAGAAGTACGAATGGTAAAGAACATGAACTGATCAGAGAAATGAAAAGGGCCAAGGTAGATATACTTGCCATAGCGGAAACAAAACCGGAAGACCAAGGCGAGATAATGCTTGATAGACCACCTCAGATTATGCTAAGGAGTGACCACACAGGAGAGAGCAGCGGGAGGAGTCGGCTGTATTTTCCACCAAAGATGGAAAGAGAAAATCATAACATGGACGCCCATTAATAATAGGCTTATGACAGTGATGCAGGAGGAAGGCGGACGGCAGCTAAATCTAATAATAGCCTTTGGCCCAAACGAAGATACTAGCTTAGCAGACAAAGATATATTCTTCGAAACTGTGCAAAACAAGATTGACAACTCGAAAGGAATACCCATTGTAGTAGGAGATTTGAATGGAAGAATGGGAAGAAATGCAACCGACTGGCAAGGAACAATCGGCATATATGGAGAAGATATCATAAATAATAAAGGAGGCTTAAATAACGATCTTATAGCGGCAAACACTCTCAAACCACATAAAAGAATCAATATGTATACAAGAGCCGAGCCAAGCAGAGGCGAGAACTCCATAATCGACTGTTTCATGATTCCAAGAAACACGATAAAGGAGTTGATAGATATTAGGGTTAAAAGAAGCTATGGAATAGGAAGCGCCATTATCTACTATTTATGGACAAGATATGGATGGACCAGCATACAACCAGAACCTGAGTTCCTCTGAAATTGGAAAATGAAACATCTAGATAAACGAAGAAAAAATGAAAGTAATGATGATTGGAAAGCTCCGGGATCATAACTTGTTTATAGTCGGTAAAAATGGAAAAATAATAGAACAGGTGGATAGCTTTGAATATCTGGGAGCATACCTAATGGAAAATGGTCTTATAGATAAGGCATGCGTAAATTATTAAAAATTATGTATTAAAATAAATACGGAAATTAGGGAAAGAATACTGTCGACCGGAAAGTTTTTCAATGTTATCAAAAGGGGCTTCATAAACAGGAGAGAGGTATCAAGGGAAACAAAGGTGGCTATCTACAAAAACGCATTCATTCCGATACTGATATACTGCAGCGAATCTTGGGTCACTAGGACAAAGCAGGGGAGTCTACTGCAGAGTTCCGAGATGAGATTCCTCCGGAGAATTGAGGGGAAAACATGGCGCCACCGAATAAGGAATACCATTATAAGGACGGACCTCAAAGTAAAACTTGTAAAAACAGCGATTGAGGAGAATCAACTTCGGACATGTCAGCAAAATGAATGAAAGAAGGATGGCCAGAACAACCTATGTGACAGTAGATGGTCGAAGACCAAGAGGAAGGCTAAGAAGAAGATGGGAGAAAGGCATAAAAGAAGCCTTTGCAGCAAGAGGAATGGACTGGAGAAGGAGAAGAGAATTGGCAGGAGAAAGAGATCTTTGGCCAGGCTCAGTAAAGGAAACCTAACACTGCAGTAGGTAGGTGATCGACGAAGAAAGAAAGAAGAAAATCAACCATAGTTGAAGAATAAAAATAGAAAAAGATGTGCCCAGAAATTTTAGCATTGTTCTCAAGCCCCTATGATGTTCTAGACAGCTGCGATGACCTAGAAGAAAAAGATTTCGATTAAGTATGATGCATTAAAATTATGTAGTTTTGCTTTTATACATTTCTAATTATCTGATTATTTTTAGTGTCTGAGATAGTCAAGAAAAGAACTTGGATAGTACCAAAATAAATAGGTACCTACATAGTATAATAATGTTCACAACTTTTACAAAATTTCATTTTAATTAATTTATTTCAATTATCTAAATTTAATTTGGTAAATTATGTAGATATCCAGATACCCGATGCTATACCATCTTTTTTAATATGAGTAATTTTTTTGTTTCAGTGTTACCTATTTATTAATAATAATAATTATTATATTATAGAATAAAATACTGGCTGGTTCTGGTTAGGAGCTTATCGAAGCGTGAAAGGCCGCAAGACGTACCATCTACAATTCATAAAATAACTCTACTTACACACTAATAGGTCTAAAATGTAATTATGTTTCATAATATTCATATAAATAAATAAAATAATATAGATATCTACTAATATTTGAATTCATCCCACTGCGCGTAGTTAGATTTTATCGCGGGTCGGCTGGTTTGTGATGGATAATGTTCGTAATTGGTTTATGGAAAAAAAAATGTTAATATTAATTATTCATCTTATCTTTCTAAAATCGTGATTTTGGAGCTCTAAATATTAGGAGAATACACTCGGCTTGAAGGGATTAAAAACAATTTACAGTCAATTTCGAACAGTACTTGCTCTTTTATTAGCATCCAAGTGACCGGGAAGATTGCGGTTAGCCTTGAAGCTACAATACCACGATTCTGAAACGCTTCTTGTCGCTAAAACATATAAAACTTGAGGAAACTGGGATGTGGGATTATACAAATATTTTAAACCAGAGGGAAATTTTAATTTATAATATTTTAATTAAACGACTGGAACATTAGACAGGAGATAAAATAAATATAAATAAAATATATCAACAAAAAATTCAGAGATAACAGAAATGAAATTGAAGGGCAACTTTCAATCAAGCTCCGAATGAAGTTTGTTTAGTGACTTTCATTTTGTTTAAGGGTGGTTTACTTATTTGATATTTTCAATAATGAACCGTAACCTACCAAAAAAGCACCTCTCAAAATTTGAGGTTTTACGTTTCAAGATAGAATCGAAAAATCCAGGCTGATCCTTGGAAGCACGACATTACCATCCACCATTTGGTTTCAAAATGGCGGCCGATTAGAGATTTCATATGGTCATATTTCGGCCATCTATGGAAATAGAGGAAACATATATAGTTTATTGAAATCATTATACCAAAGTCGTGTTAGTGGAGACACCAGCTATTTTTAAAACATAACTATCTATTAGGAAGTTATTAAAAACCATCTTATTTTTTTTCTTTATGTTTACATCTTTTTATGACTTATGTCCTCCATCAAGCTTTTATTCCTTAGACTGTTATCTACTCATAGCAGTTATGAAGTATTCAATTAAGAATTGTATTTTTTCATTTAAATAATGATTTTCCTCAGTTAAACTTTGTTTACCGTTCAACAAAAACCGTATATATTTTTTTTTTTATTAAAAGCCCTTCACTTTTTTTTTTTTAAATCCCCTTGCAATTAATTGTGATAGAATCAACTCTGACTTCAGAGGAACGAAAACTTGTGTGCTTGGGCGAGATATGCCACGAGCTTATTCCTAATAAATTACTTTATGAATGATTACTTAATTATATTTATATACAATTAATCAGCCGAATTGTCATTGATAATGATTAATATTAAGATGTAATTGACAGGTAATGGATTTCACACAAGATAAGGTTCTGTGATTCACATATGGAGCTGTAACAATGACGCATGAAGTGCCACCTCATCTTACAATCAGTACAATAAATAGCTTCGTTAGGTATAGTTATTTTTTTTTTTTATAATTAACAACCCAAATGTAAAACTATTCACATTCTATTTGGAGCGATAAAAAAATATAAATGAACAGAATAAATAGTGAAAACATATTTTCTGTATAAGTAAGAATATAGAAATGAAATTAGTAAATAGTTTTCATAATAAAGATAATTTCTTGGTTTGGCATAAGTCGAGGTAATTCATATTAATTAATGATTATTATAATAGGTAATTAATTTAACAATAAAAAAAAGTTGTTTTTTTTTAGTTTACATTTACTAACGTTTTGATAAAACCATTAAGACTATTGCCAGGGCCAAAATTACAAACAATTATACCTTAATTAATTTAAAAAAAATAATAGGTAAGGGATTATTAAAAAATGATAGACACAGAAATAAATAAACAAATATATAATAATAAAACTCGGAAGCACCTGAAATAAAGATGGCTCCGAGATATTCGTACATAGAACTGTCATTAAACTGCTAACTATGTTTGTTTCTTCACATGTTATATAAGTCTCAATTAACAAATTTTTAAAAAATATGTGGGTGTAAAATATATTTATATTTTATATTTCTAATATATATTTATAATTATAGTTGACTACAAATGGAACAGTTAATTTGCACTATATTCTACAAAAAACGTGACAACCTTAAAGAAACAAAAAAAAAATTTACTCTTTCCCTGTTCGAATTGAACCACTGCCCCAATGAACTTTTCTGTTGTAGGTATACTATCACTTATGTTTCGTGCATCATTTACATTAAACTATATATATCTTTATTTATATAATTGCTGGTGCTTCTGTTTGTGGTCGTGTAACTTCTGAATGACATAACCGATAATGTCATATTCACACCAATATATTTGTGTATTCGAGGCGATGGAATCCCAATTTCGATTCTTAAATTCTTACTACAACTTTTTTAATGTGTATTAGTTATTCAACAATTAATAAACGTGTACAAAATCCACAGCTATTCAAAATTCAATAAAAAAATTGAATAACGACAATCCATTAAAATATTATTGGCCCACTCAGTCGAATTTTGAGAGGCAGACAAATTAGTAAGAGCTCATGCGATATTAATACGTTTGCAATCATAATTTCATGAATACTCGATTTTCTGCATCAGAATAACAGATATTTAAATTTAAAAAATAACTTTTGGGAACAAAACCGCTATCATTGCACTTATTAAAATCAGTAACAACAATTGAACCCTGCCAATCAGTGGAACGGGTCGGCTGCCATTAGGGCCGGGTTCGTCCACATGGACAACCTAGGCGGCCGGCTCACGGTGTCGCCGAGTGTGAATTTAGAGGGACAAACGTCAAAAAATGAAATTCGAGATCCAGACCAGAACAGTACACTAATCACTTACACTCAACATAAGGCCAGCTACAGAACACATCTTAGGGCGACCTCCCCTAGGAGATTTTTCCTATTAGGAAAGGGTATGTTCGATTACCCTGAGGGGCAGTCCCCCGACTGAACTAGGAGTGGACAGGCCTTTTCCCTGCCCAAATAATTTTAAATATTACGAGTAATGGAAGACAAACAACCGAACAGCTTTTTTGGAATTCGACATGGCGAAGAAAAGTGGTTTTACGAATGGCAACTTGGAGCGTGCGAGGATTGAGGGGGAAGGAGTATGAGTTGGTGGAGGAGATAAAGAAGGCAAAGGTCAATTTCCTAGCAATCATTGAAATCAAGAGAAAGGGGAAAGGAGAAGAAAGAATTGGCGATAATATTCTGCTTTATTCGGGGACCACTGAAGACAGAATAGCCAGCAGAGGGGTAGGTTTTATGTTTAAGGAAACCATAGTGAATACGGTGATCAAGGAATGGAAATTTGTAAGCGATCGTCTGATGGTGGTTGACATGAAAGAAAAAGAAGATTCCCTGAAGTCTATCATCGTGGTCTATGGACCGAACGAACCATTGCCACAGATAAGGAAAACTTCTTTGACAGTATTTAGAGAAAAATAAATGATACACATGTAGAACCAATTGTCGTCGTAGACTTAAATGCCAGAGTTGGAAGATATTCCCAATTGTGGCCGGATGTTTTAGGTGTCCATGGAGAAAACGATAAGAACAATAATGGAGAACGAATACTCCAACTATGTGCAACCAATGGAATGGTGGTTGCTAACAGTAAATTCCGTTACTAATTCAGTTGTGTATCAATATCGTAAGTGAAACTAGTATTTTTCTAGTAAAAAAATAAATATGGATCTATGAGAGAAAAATTGGGATATTTTCAAGTTTTTCAAACCGTTATCACGTAGCAGTATTTAATTGTCAAATGCAATAATAAGTATTATTAAATAGGTAACATTTAAACAAAAATTAAGCATTAAACATTTAAAAAAAAAAAAAAGTTTCAACTTAGGCCATAAATTTAATATTTTATTTATGGATTTGCTTGATTATTTTATAGATGGATTTTTGATCATTTAGTTAAGATATCTTAAGATCTCCGCTCCTGATTATTATAGTCCAGGATTCCATGCAGAAAAGTGTGACTTATTTTACACAAAGGTTCACCTCTTTCAGACAATTATGTTCTTGAAGAATAGCTAAAAAATAGACGTCTGTCGTCACGAAGCCGTCGGAATACAAACTGGAAATAATAGCACCGCGGCGTTTGAAATGTGCAAGTAAACTTGAGGATCAAATCTATACAAAGTTATTATCACTGAACCGACGGATATACCTGCGGAGAGTAGACCGAGACATAGGTGGATACACATTTACGTAGGTGGTCGACGGCGATTGGTGGTACACATCTGCATCGAATTTTCAGGGAAACCAAGCCTTTTATTTATTTAATTATTTGCTGAATGGTTTGTACGCATCTTATCTCTCATATTTGAATAGATTTCCAAAATATTCTTTATATAGAAAAAGATCCCAAATTTAGTACAAACGGGCTTTCCATTTACTGGAAGCCTCGTGGTTCTATTTTATTTTATGAAACGTAGATATCTTTCAAAGACTACCACTGTAGACCAGGGGTAGGTCCCTCCCCCCTGTCCTCGGAAGGTTATAATTCACGTCTAGAAAGTACTACCCCAGTTGGTTATTGAGTTTGGTTATTTCAAAAATTGTAACTATCGATATTATCAACAAATTGTTAATTTCGGGTCCCTCTCCCGGGGTCGGTGTGTCGGTGGGTACAGATAAGGGTCGGTCCCCCCTCCTCACCAAAGTTCTCGGACATTCGGGCCTTATGGACGGTGCTGGCAAAGTTATTCTCAGAAATATACAATTTTAATATTTACAATATTCCGAAACATAATATATTAGATCGAGAGAATGACGAAAATAATTGAAATTTAAAATAATTATAATTTCGAAAATATAGTAGAAATATCTATAAAAGTTGAAGAAACAACTAAAGGAATAACCCTGTAAGAAAACAAACCATAAGATGAACCCATATATTTAAAAATAAAATTAATTAATCAATATTTATACACCTATTTATCCATCCACAAGGTGGGGGGAGCGGGAACATGGTTCGGAGTTCCTTGGGCAGATTGTAAATTAATCAATGTAAAATGCACTCATTGTTTTACTTTAGTAAACAGACAATCGAGTAAACTGACAAATTAATAAAGTACGACTTATATATAAAAAAATAATTAAAAATTGGCGAACAGGCTTTAAAATTAAATTAGTCGCCATTAGACGATTTCAAACTGTGTTTTGGAGGTTAAACATTGACTATAACTTTTCGTGAATATAAAGAATATTCTATAGCAGACCAAAAATGTTCAAACACTAAATTGACCGAAGAATAATAAATTCTAAACAACACGTGCTTGATCACTAATTGATTTTGGTCGAAAGTCTAATATATTTCTGACGTTTTTTTCTTCTGTATACACGTGCTTATTATACAGTTTATTTCATTATGTTATATATTCAATTTTCCACATCATTAATGATACAAACAAGGAACATTAATAATAACAAAAAGGCAGATAAAACGACATATAAATATAAATAGTACAATAAAAGCAAAAATAAAAAAAAAAGGAGGAAAAATCAAAGAGAAAAGGAGGCATCAGGTATTATAATCAAATCGGATTTCCTATTTTAGGTGTAGCTTATTCTTGCATGGCTTACCTCTCCATAACTTCATAATTATACTAATATTCTTACATTTTTTTTGTTAGTAAATTCCTGATAAAAAATCTTCAATGTTCTTTAGTACAGCAACAATTAGACGTAGTATTAGTTTTACAATCATTAGTATCAAAGAAATCAATTTTATTATTTGGATCCGGTTTTATTTCTAATTTTTTCCTTCCTGGATATTTAATATTTGTCCAATACCGATAGAAATACCCACTGCATGTCATGAGTATTTAGGTTAGTTCACGTCCCATAATGGATAAAAATTTCAGTAATCGACCGAATTCGGTGATAGAGCATAACAGATACACTTCTTTTGGAAAATGCATTCACAATATTCTAGATACACCTAATTCAAGATGGAATAAGTATAATATCATTATTAATTATTTTAGGTGGTCCCCGGAAATTCCATATGTGAGTAGGGATCGAAAATGTAACAATTTACGTATTTTAATTGGCTGTTGACGCCAACGTTCGATCAAACTATGAAGCTCATCTTCAGGGGTTAGAGATGTTCAGGTAGACTAAACAACTGTACTCAAACAGTAAAGGGCAAACAACTATCATATGATCATGGTCAACATCACTAGTCCGAAACGTTGTCTAATGGGATAAAATCATTTTTTAATTTGTTGTTTTGTTAATTTTTAAAAGTTAGATGATTTTAGGGATGCAGATATTAGTGGAAATACGAAATATAAGAAGGTTACGTTATTATTAGAAAGTAACCTGCATCTGGAGTCACCAATATCTGAAATAAATGAAATTCAAGAAGAAATAAAGACAAGATTAAATAAAGACTTGTTATTTCTCTAGCAAAAAATTATTCAGATCGCATCAACCGTCCAAAAGCTTGAAAGATACTATTTACAAAACTATTCTACTTCCTTCTGTTTTTTGCGGATGCGAAACGTGGCCAATAAAGCTACGGGAAGAAAAATGCCATTGTTTTTAAAAAAAATAATGTATGACGTAGAATGTTTTGATAGAGAAAAGTTGAGCCGACTGCAGAAATTAGAAGGTTACACAGGCGGAATCGCGTGACATGCAACAGGTAAAAATAATTGAAATGATAGTTTCGCGGCGACTGAAATTGGCGTTTAAAGTTGTTGGGATGAGTAACAAATGAAAACAAGAATGATAATTAGCGCTAAACAGATCGGTAGACGTTCTGGGGATTGACGGAAGCTTAAATGGGAGGATTTTGTATGTTTTGATCTTCGATATGTTGGTTTTGATGGGATTCAATAGTCGGGGGTATGCAGGCAAAGGAATTGGGTGTTATCCCAATCGAATATAGGGTTGGAACATCAAAAGAAAAATATCGATATTCGATATTTTTATAAATCGCAAAACCAAATATCGATATCCACCGATAATCGGTAGAAAAATATCGATATATCGAAAGGAAATGGATGAAAAAGCAAAGAAACCGTGCATTAAATGAGTGTAACGTTATGTGACGAATAAGAGATAGAAAAGAATAATACGAAAAGAAGAAAAAACCTGGCTCCTATTTCATAATAAAGTACGAAAGTACAATTGCGAGTAGACCTATGATTTACTGTGCATATGACACACTGTGAAATGCTGAGTACAGTAATATTTAAAACTAGTTGTTAGCATCTACCTAATATACCTCGATTCCTATTCTTGAATATTCTTCAACATCCCGTGCAGTCACCATATCTGGAGCACTTGTGTGTTCACTCAATATAACGCTGATATGAGGCCGAATTCCTAGGAAACGTTGGACCATGTAATATTTGCTGTTCCATCTGGTAGGAACATCTGAAATTAGCTTGCATTTAGTGCCACCTTCAGTGGCTTTTCTTAACTGGTCACATCCAACAATAACAAACCAAGTTGTAATGCTACGAAGCTTTCTAAATAATTCTTCTAAATAAATAACTCTGGCACAGACACCAAGGTCTTTTCGCACACTAGATTTGACAAGTGAGCAAAACAGTGTACATGTTTGGCCTGTGAGAACGTATCCATTGCCTTCACAATGTTTGCCCCATTGTCAGTGACAATTGTTTATTTATCATTAATTACAAATTACTTGTGACAAATTACTTTTTCATTTGAGATGTTTAAACGTCGGCACACATCTTCCAAAACATGAGATATGTATTGGAATTTGCCTGTCTGTGAGTTCTCGAAGTTCCAGGAACACTGAGGACATTTCATCATTTGTTTCTAAAATATAATGAACAGTGACACCAATTAAACTTTTCATCTAGTGGAACTCCGTCCATATGTCACACGTCAATGTCACTGAATTTACTTCATTCAAATGTTTTTGAAAAATATAGCGCAGTTCTGAGTATTTTTCATTCAATAATTTTTTTAATGTATTTTTAGAAGGTACCTAATATAAAGGGGCTAGAATTTTAACCAAGCTGAGAAAACCTTCCTTTTCAACTGTGTAAAATGGCAGAGTTTCCTTACAGATAAAATATAAAATAGCATCATTAATTTTTCTTCGTCGTTCGTCTCCTTCTTTAAATGATGCGATATTTTGCAAACTACTTCTTATGTCAGAAGCTTTTGACGGAGGAATTATTTAATTTGCTTCTGATTTAGAAATAGATGGTATTGCAGAAAAATCTGACCCTGATGGAGACGAAAAACCGTCCGAATGGAAAGATTTAAGGTGTGACTGCAGGTTTGTTGTGTTTCCCGATGTCCGAAATATTTTGTGACAATATTTGCATTCCGCACTTTTACTGTCTCTTGATTTAAAATGTTTCCATACTTCACTTTTTGGCGGTGACATTTTAGTTTCTATTTTCACTTTAATCATCACACTAACAACAACAACAATGAACAACGTGAGCTAACTAGAGGTAACTGACCGTTAGTGACGCCTATGAGTTAAAACAGTAAGGACGTTACAACATGGAATGGGAGGTCCTTGGGTCCTCCACTGGAATAATTTGAAATTTGTTAGGCAAAGTAGCAGTATGATAAACCATTCAAGCGTTTCACAGGGTAACTATTGGACAATTTCATATTAATTGCATTATGGGCTGTAGAAACTTGAACTTTCCTGTCAGTGTTTGCCAAACTAAAATGGACCCAATGGCTCGATATATGCCAGTCTCTGTTTTAAACCGGAAAGGGAAATACAGTTTTATATTTTTGTAGTATTTCTTTTTCTGTGTGTAAAAGGAGATGCCCAAGAGCACTAGTAGATGTTTGGAACCTAACTCCAGTACTGGCTCAAGCGATGATATACGCGGATGATATTGTACCCATAGCTGACTCTGAAGAGGATTTCCAGGCATCCTTGGAGGAATGGAATGAGGAGCTGAAGATTAGGGGTTTACAAATAAACCCTAACAAAAGTAAAATCATGTATGTCGGAAGAGAAAACGCAGAGCCTAGGATTGTGTGTAATGGTGAACCCCTTGAACTTACAAATACTTATACGTATCTAGGAACCATAATAAGTAAAATGGTAAAATAGACCAGGAGGTTCTGAATCGAGTGAAGAAGGCCAATGGAGTGTACCATCAGCTCCAAAACTGTTATAGGCAAACAAGAAGCAAGTAGAGATGCCAAAATACGAATTTTTGAATCCGTGTTCCTCCCACTTTTTCTGTATGGATCAGAAAGTTGGACAGCCCTCGACAAACACGTAAGGGGGATAACATCTGCAGAAATGAGATTCCTCCGTAGAATAGTTGGCAAGTCCAGGAGAGACTGCGTCAGAAATGAAAGAGTTAGGGAGGATCTGGGTGTTAGATCAGTGCGCGACACCATGCAAGAGCGGCAACTAAAATGGTATGGACACGTCTGTAGAATGGACGATACCAGAAAAGCCAGGTGGTATTTGGAAGCTATGCCGGAAGGAAGACGGCCTCGTGGCAGACCCAGAGGCATGTACTCTGATTACATTGAAAAACTGGGGGCAGCTAGAGGAGGCACCATCCCGGAGATGAAAAGATTAGCCAGGGACAGGGACCAGTGGGCTAGATGGACCGAGACTGCAACTCCACGCTTAATGGCACAAAGGAGGTAGAGGAAGAAGAAAAAGTATTTCTTTTTAATATTACGCACTGATGTTACAAGGCATTGTTACATTTTAAGTGCAAGAATTTATTTTACATAATTATGCCATGTTACGTCATGGATTGGCAGTAATTTGAATAATTGTTTTTATTTTGCATTTGCCTGAAGGCTCTGCATTATGATTTGTTTGAAAAGATGGTTGGGGGTAAATATTGGACAGTTGGGGCTGCTTTGGACAAGTGAACAACGTATCCCCTTGAATGTCCATTCCATACCTTCTTCTAATGTTACATTTCAGATTTAATTGATAATTAAAGCTGTTTATAGCTATAAAACAATTTTTTTTGCACTGAATAACGATTTTACGAATGTATTTACTAAATACGGTGTAAAATTCTGAAATAATAAAAAAAGAAGTTAACTACTGTTTTCTGCAGAAAATCGCCAAACGTGATTTTCGAATAGCATAATTGAAGTGAGATTAGTTTATCCAGAAAATGTTTAGAAAAAATGGTTATTGTACGTTTTTATAGCCTGATGTGAACTAAAAAAATTTGCTTGAATTAAAAAGATTGGTTTTCAATTTGTTTGAGATGCCCAAGAAAGGCCATATCTTTCCACTGTGCAACCTGGAACGCCTCCGCCATATCAAATCATAAAATTACTATATTTTATATTAATGGTGTTTTCAAATAAAAATGATGCTCTATAATCAAGTTTAACAAATTTAAAAACATCATCCGGATCAATTCGTATTAGTCTCTTTTAAGTGTTATTGTTGTCTGTGCACTAATATCGTTCGTGTTTACGATTTATTTTTAAATTAATCGTATTCGAAAGATTACAATAATTGTCCAGATATTCTATTGCTCGCTAATCCTTTCTTTATATTATGACTGAGGATTTAGGTGGCATTGGTTTGTTGCCAAAACTCCTGCAGAGCTGAAAAAAATATTGGCGCAAAGTATGTATTTCGCCTTGTCTCGTCTTTCTTCGTTGGAAATTCGTTGACCTGAGTTCACTTTTGATTTTTTCATATTAATATCAAACAATTTATAATTGCAAACAGTAAATTTGGAAGAAACGTTTTTTCAAACTGCATAAAAAAAGATGTTTCTCTTAGTTGAATGCCCAGTGTACAATTTTTACTCCTTGTACACAGTAAAGGAAGTATTGTAATAGCAAAAATTTTCAGATTTCAACGGAAATATCCATTTTGACCATCCCTGAACCCATTTTGACTAGGTTCATCGTGACGTCTGTACGTTCGTATCTCGCATATCTCAAAAACGGTTAACCGTAGAAAGTTAAAATTTTGTATTTAGGGTCGCTGTAAAATCTAGTTGTGAACCTCTCTTTTTGGTCACTACATAATTACCGGAAGTGGTACTTTATTTGAAGGTCATAATTGATTTCCATCAAAATTATATTAAAACATAATCCGAAGTTTCTCAAATTTAGTATTTAAAACTCATATATTGATTTATATCAATATAAATAATATACTAGATTTTGTTTAAAATTGGTGAGCCGGAAGAGGTACTTTACTTGAAGGTCATAAACTTACATAAAAAATTATATTAAAATTAAATACAGGGTTATATCATATCGTATGGTTCGGCGATAAAGGTTACAAACGCGAATGAGACCTCCAGAAACAGGAGCTTGTGTGTTGCGACGCCGAGTGTCGTTTTGACATTCTGCAATCTTAATAACGATTTTTTTTTTTTTTACTTTTGTTAATCCCAAGCGTGCTTAGTGAGTGTTACTGCTATTCAGGATAAATTATTTTTTTATTGTAATTTTCCGCATACTTTTCATAGATACGCCTCTATAGTATAGCAACCATTTTTTTCTTGTTCATTTTCGATCTCAATTGTGGTAGTTACTTTTAGTTTACCTTACTTTTTCAAATTCTTATAAATAATTTATATTATTCATATAGTTTCTCATTGTGTTGCTCTGTCCAAAGTAACTTCCATCTCAGGCCCAATCTAATCCCACCAATAAACTGGACACTTTAAGTAACTGTATATTTTAATTGTTACAAATTTAGCAAATTGAAGATGAACATCGTTTAATATGCTGTTAACAAGGTAGGGGTTTTAGCTAGTAAAATACACTTTCTTGATTTTACAATGTATAAATCAAAGGTGGTTATTGAACTTTAAAAATGTCCATTGTATCCCCGCTCTCCCACACACACACACATATATATATATATATATATATATATATATATATATATATATATATATATATATATATATATATATATATTGTCACTGATAAGATGCTGTATCATTGGACCGGTTATTGATACAGAGCGGTTGGCCTTGAGGAAGGTCAGGAGATCTCTTTCAAATAACGGACTCATATCACTGTCACAGTCAGTTTTTTGTTCAGCACAATAATCCAAATTAATTATTCCATATTTAAACTTACTCTTAGCTTTATTATTTCTTCAATACATATATTTATATTATAAAATGTAAAACGGATTCTAGTATTATGACATTTTTATTTTGTCCTTGAAAGAGAGTCGAAGCATGAAAAAGGTCTAATTGTTTTATTTTGCACGAAGTGATTTTATAAAAATTAGCATGATTTTTAGTTTTCTTTTTTCTTTTTGAGTTTTTATTTTTAATGAAATTTTCAACTGATTTTTTTATAAAATAATAATAACATTGGTCTACAAAAAAGAACTATCTTTCTTTCATAAGAATAAATATAACAGATTCTAGAAGTATATTTTATGTTGAATTCAAATATCCATATTCAAATATCATTTCAGTTTTTCTCCATCAGTTTTGTTCAGCTTACTTCAGATTGTTTTTTAGACAGGTTTGAACCCCGAATCAGGTCATCAAGATCTGGTTTATTGGGAAAGTATGGTTCTGATATGCAGGAATATTTGTATGTTCCTCTGAAGCATTTTCAGTTTGAGCTAGGTCAGAATCAGTCATCGCTTAAGATCATACCTGCATATACTAATACAGGGAACTGTTCATTGTCTAAGGCAGGTCTCATCCGCAGATGGCAACTTCGGATATTTAACTGTATATTTTGTTTTAGAAGTGATTCTTTTAATATTTGTTACACAAAAATAACAATCAGTCAAATGATAGTTTCCCTCCAAATCATGGGAATTGCAAATGGCATATGATGTGTACCATTTTTTCACCCAGTCAACTGTCCTATATACGAAACACAGCGTATATTTGGAACCCAGTTCTTGTCAAAATCACCAACTTGTCATCCAAAATAAAGCTTATGACAATTTTTTACAAGGTCAGCTAACCACAAATATGTCAGAGATTATATGCATTATGTGTACACTTTTTTTGGCATGATGAGAAAACAAAACACTACAACACAACATCCACAATGCAATTATAAACAGAAAGGAAGGTTATATTAAAAGGCTCCGGTGACAGAAATCAAGGTTATATTAAAAGGTTCCGATGACAGAAATCAAGGTTATATTAAAAGGTTCCGATGACAGAAATTAAGGTTATATTAAAAGGTTCCGATGACAGAAATGAAGGTTGCATTTAAAGGTCCTAGCTAGGAGAACGCTAAAATCAGATTTTAAAAAGTGGCTCTCACAGGAAAGCTAAGCCTGCTGGGAAAATTCTGAGTGCATATCTCAATTCAGGATGAAAACATACACTAGAGTCACTTATCAGATTTCTTATGAAGAAAACCTAGACGACCAGTGTAATTAGAAAATTACCAATAATAAAAATGGTATTTTAATGCGTATGTTCGTTGATCTAGTAAGAGTGTGGTTATCCGAAATCATTTGATAAAGTCAGTAATTATTATTATCAGGAATTTGGTGTTTCTTCGAGGTTAGAACAATGCGAATTTCTTTCCCCTGTTTAATTTAATTTTGCACTAGGTGAAGAGGTGGAAAGTATAAAAATAAGCACAACAACGTTAATAAAAAACGATAAAGTACCACATATTTATCTTAATAATTACGAAAAAAAAATATGGTTAGTAGTAAAAAACATGACGATTTCGTTGATATACATATAAGAAGAAGGAATACGTATGAATAAATAGATTTTAGGTTTTAAAACAAGGTATTTGGATGCTACAATAACTAGAAAAAATGAAATTAAAGAGGAAATAAAAGCGAGGTTAAAGGCCGGTTTTACTTGTTATTTCTCATTTGGAAAATAGCTTAGTTCTCGACTTCTTTACTGAAATTTTAAAAGTTAGAATTTACAAAGCTATTATCTTTCCTACTGTCATTTGCGGATGCTAACCAGGGCCGGCCATTTTGAAGGAAAAAATAGCCTTAGAATATTTGGTCCGAAGAAGGATAAGCCGACTGGAGAATTCAGGAGGTTATACACGGCGGAATTGCATCCCGTTAATATAAACGAAGTGATATCATCGCGACGGTTGAAATGAGCATGTAAAGTTTTTGGACTTAGTGACGGATGATTCCCTAAAACGTTAATTAGCGCTGAGCCGATGGTAAACGTCCGAGCGGTAGACCGAAACGTATGTGGGAAGATTACGTTAAGGCTGATCTTGAGTATTTGGGATTTAATGGTGGTCGGTGAACGGAGGTGTATAGGCTGCTACAGGCAGAAACGGCATCAAATCTCCGGGTTCGCTAAGCATTTTATTATTATTCTTTCTAAATATATTTTGATCAGGAGGTCATACCATCATAGCGATGAGTACACTATGCAATTTATGGTAAGGAAATTCCCTGAGGAACATGCACAGTAGAGTCTAGAGGTAAGTACCGAAAAAACGGAATAAATGCCTTTCAACTCGTCTGTGTTGGCTCTCTGCATGAGGACTGGACGAACCCACAAAGTATTGTATTAAAGTACTTCGTTATTGTGTTCGGTACTTCGGTAATGCATAGGATCATAATAATTGGTCTTCTCAAACGTTGTGCTGTGGAACAAAAAATGTTTTATCCTAACAAAAAAATAGTCTCTGTACATGGATTTTTGAAGAAGAAGCTATTAACATATTTAGGTAGCAGAGCAGTGTGAAACTATCTTTATAACTCGTTCTACTTCACCTTAGCGACCTTTCATGGCTGATTTTTGATATATTAATGGTCTCCGTGCTCCGTAATGGACCAGTTTGGTTTGAATTTAACAAGACGATTATGCACTTAGTCTCAAAACGTACTTGCCCACATTACCTTATTGTTTCTTTTTTGTTAATCGTCCATTATCCATCTCGTCAACTTCAAAGTCCCATTTCAATTGCCCAGATGCCATCATCCCAATTATATTTATTGGGTGAATATCACGCATGGCACAGTGGTATGTAGGAGAGAATCTTCAAGGGGTTAAAAGGTTCATTAAAGATTTTAAAGAATTTTTTTTTCCAAATGTAAAATGATTAATAAAACAATTTAAATGAGGACAGTTATTAAAGAATCAAGGATTAAAAGTTCGGGATCTCATAGTAAATTGAAATTTAATTTGAAAATTTAAGGCCGGGTTAAATGTGTTATAAGTAATACAGAAATATTATTTGTGATCCAGAAATAGTAAATTTTAATCATATTATATAATTATATAATATTAAAGAAAAATACCACTACCAGTTGTTTTTTTTACAAATAAATCATAAGTAAATTTTAGAGTTATCCAATTTTTGTAAACGATTCTGTTCTTCACTGTACACGGCCTTACTCAGGTTGTCATAGCAAATTGAAAATTAATTTGAAAATTTTAGGTTGGGATTAAAGTGCTACAAAAAATATTATTTGTGATCCAGAAACAGTAAATTTTAGAGTTATACAATGTTTTAAATTAAACAACTCTACGGAGTGAAGTATATTAACCGATTTTTTTAAATAAAAATAAATCGGGAACCCTTCATACCAAATTTAGGTTGTCGATAAAGATTCTTAATCTACGCGGTTTGCTTTAACTGTGGATTTTCTACGTATTAGAGAACCAACGTTATCCACAAAAAGCCTCAATTTTGTTTTTATTTGGTAATCACATTTTTTTACACAGACCTTATAGATAATACAATAGCTGTTTATATTTATGGAGAGAAGAAACTTTCATCTTTCTAACGAGTCCAAGAAAATCGAAATCGAATAAACTGAAGACGAGATATAGAACTTCAAATCGAAAGGTAATTTTGTGGCTTACAAATTTCGAATCCCTCGAATCTGAAAAAAAATAATTATTTTTTGTTTTATTTGATATTTTTAACATAAAGATTTTTTGGAGAACTGAATCAAAATCTGGCGTAATTTTTGGTGTGAAAAAATTTATAAGGCTAGTTTACCCAATAATCTAAATATTTGTTTTCAATTTATTTGTCTAAAAGGCAATTATTTTTTTAAGTTTGTATTTTTCTTTTAATATACACTGAAAAATAAACATTTGGGTGGGAAAATCACGTCAAAATCTTTTTCCAAACTCGAGATAAAAAATAAAGCAGTTTCAACGTGCTTTATTTTATTTCTCGACTCCTATGTCCCATTGGAACACAAACACAAGTGTCCAATATTTTTGGATGTAGTATAAATTTAATCACCAACAAAAAATTTGGTTGAAATCGGTGACCCATTGACTGTGCCGTCCCCTTGTAAATCCTAGACGAAAAAATTTTCAATTTAGATATGCAATGAAATATTTTAAAATAATACACTACAATTCCATTAGGACAATGTTAATGTCCTTTGTTTGTTTTTTTTCCTATGACAATTGCGATTAATGATGCAAAGTACAATTTTTTCGAGAAAAAGATTTGAAGGTACATAATTGTGAACTTCAAAGTAAATTATATAGGATAAGTACACACATGTATAATAATATGAAATATATTTCTGAAATAAATCAGCAGGACATATAGCAGTAATCCAGAGATTTACAAATGGCGGTCCGCAAGGGAATTTTTTACGGATCACAAAAAATTGTTTAAAAAAACAAATTTTAAAAATTATCAGAAAAATTACGGAGAATAGATCGTAAGCAATTTGCCTGTTTACAACCGCACCGTAGGTTCAAAGCTTTTTGTTTTATTTTTTAATTATTATTTATTTCATTTGGTCATTGCCTTATTCATATATTTTTTTCATTTGTCAAATATCATTTGTTCTGGGCTAATGAACACCATTAGAGGAATAATTAAAGTTAATACCAATTTTATATAAAAATGACGAAGATATTTAATAAGATGAGGAAACAATTTATTTTATGGGTTATATAAAAAAATGACATAAGGAAGCATAATTAGACCAAAATCCGTAGTGACAAGGGCAAATAGGGAGCCAGGGTGTCCAATATAAATCGGCACAAATGCTTATCACGGCCAAACGGATGATCTAATAAAAAAATTCCAGATCTAAAAAATACTACATCTATGGGCTTGACAATATTTTTGGTGATAAAAAATACATAAGAATGACATATCATGTCTCTAGACCCTAAAAAATAATAATAACGTTCAGAACACAAGATTCTAAAATGGTGTAAATCATTCATTTTTGAAAATATCGATGGAGTTTTTTATAACTATATAATGATTGAAAGTAGCTGCTATCTGCTATAGTAGCTGCTATTGAAAGTAGCTGCTATCTGCAAATACAAAGTTTTGGTCGCGCGTCAACCGCACAGATGTGAACACCCCATGACTTCCTTGTACGCCTAATCGGTGGCTCAAAAAGTAATCCTGAATTTGGTTATTAGTTTCCAAACTTATACGACACTCAGCGTCGCGACATCCATCTATTGTATGTGTGTACGCGCGCGCACGTGTGTGGGTCTGTATGTGTCAATATCGCGGCCAAAACTTGGTATTTGCAGATAACACCTACTTTCGAACACATTGAAAGTTTTTGAGCCACCGATTAGGCGTACAAGGAAGTCATGGGGTGTTCACATTTGTGGGGTTGACGCGCGGCCAAAACTTGGTATTTGCAGATAACACCTACTTTCAATATGTTCATATATAGTCATTACAAAGATATGAAAGGCTCCATCGATATCTTCAAAAATGAATGATTTACACCATTTTAGAATCTTGTGTTCTGAACGTTATTATTATTTTTTAGGGTCTTCTTAAACTGAAATCTTGGAGACATGATATGCCATTCTTATGTATTTTTATCATAAAAAATATTGTCAAGCCTATAATATGTAATATTTGTTTCTAAAAAATGCAAAAAAGTAAT
The DNA here is from genome assembly GCA_948150685.1 of Rhaphigaster nebulosa. NCBI lineage: Eukaryota > Metazoa > Arthropoda > Insecta > Hemiptera > Pentatomidae > Rhaphigaster > Rhaphigaster nebulosa. The sequence continues at coordinate 18,759,936 of OX411308.1, forward strand.
TTATGAAATGATCATTTCCTGAATTATGAAAGGGAAATTTATAGCATTAATTAAATTTTTTTATTAATTTAACAATAGAAACATTGTTATAGAAACTTTAATTTTTACATAAATATGCTCTGTAATTCTTTGAACGCTTTGTTCTGCTTACGAAGCATTGTGTATTATAAGCAATGCAATGTAAATGGTATTCACTAATCTCTAAGAGAACTAGTTATCTTAGGGATTAATTTTTATGTTGGTGGAACCTGTTTGTTCAGGACATTAATTTTCATTTAGTTGCCAGTACGTTTAATACCAATCTCCAAGATACACAGCACTATAAACACAAAGTCAAATTCTTAATGTGATTATGGCATTCGGAGAAATTACAATTGTTCTGTGATTTTTTTATGTAAACCGTGTATGCATATTTTTTGTACTTTATTATTATTATTACAATTGAAGTCCATGTTTCCATTGTTAAATTAATAAACATTTTGAATTCATACAACCAATTTCCCACTCTTAATTGTGAAACAATTACTTTAAAAACTCCTTTTTGCATTTTTACTTCCTTGTACGAAGTAAAGGAATTTCGCATAACTCAAAAACAGTTAGCCGTAGAATGTTTAAATTTTGTATTTAGGATTGTTGTAAAATCTAGTTGTGAACCTCCCTTTTTGGTCACTGCTTGATCACCGGAAGTAGTACTTTACTTGAAGGTCATAATTGATTTCCATCAAAAATTATATTAAAATACTATACAAAACTTCTCATATTTAGTATTTATAATTTATATATTGATTTAAATAACATACTAGATTTTGGTTTAAATTGGAAAACCTGAAGTGGTACTTTACTTGTAGGTCATATTAGACTTTCGTCAAAAAATATATTAAAATATAATGTAAAACATCTCAAATTTGGTAAATAGGACTTTTATATCGATATAAATGTATTTACTAGATTTTGGTTAAGATTCGAGAGCGGAAAAGGGTACTTTTCTTGAAGGTCATATAAACTTACATCTAAAGGTATATTTTGACATTTAATACAGAGATCATATGGTTTCGTGGTAAAGTCTATAAACCCGATTTTTTTTCCATTCTAATTAAACAATTTTATTACTTAATTATTATAAGCTTACATCAAAAATTATATTTAAATTAAAAGAGAAGTCATATGTTTCGGTAATAAAGGTTATAAACGCAATTTGGTTTCCAATCCAATTAAACATTTTTATTACTTGTTTTAAGTGTTAAAATTGAGTCTAAAATACTAGTTTTCCTCCCCATTTGTGAGATCAACAAGACTTCATCATGAGAATAAGATATTAGTTAAGTAGGTTTTTCCGCTTAAAATGTCGAAACTGTCCATTTCTAATGCTTTGTCCAGTGATATTGACAGTTTTATTGTTGTCATGGAACCTGAAGAAATATCATGGAAACTAGTTACCTACTGAAGGAAAACGACATATAATAACGGAATGAGACCTCCAGTGACAAGAGTGTGTGTTTGTGTGTGTGTCAATAGATGGATGACGGGATGCCGAGTGTCGTTTTTACTGCAATCTTCGGAAACTAGTAACCAAATTCAGTATCACTTTTTGATGCCACGGATTTATAATTTAATAGGCGTACAAGGAAGTCATGTGTTGCCCACATCAGATATTTTTTAATAGTTTTTCCCCATTTCTCCAATTAAAGAATGCATTTAAAAAAATGTAATGCATATAAACCTTCCGGAAGGAATTCTCCAAATGATAGTGAAAACCGCCTCAAAATCGACTGACTACTTTATTGAGTTTTGCGAGCACAAACATACACAACCTGAATTGTTATATACATAAATATCAATCAAAACATTTTTAACTGTAATTAAAATAATCTATTAGTTTGAAAATGGTGGGAAAGGATAGAAATCTATCTAATGAATAAACAAAACTTAAAACTAATTTAATATGTGACCGTATGGTATTAATGAGCTGTTTTTATTTTTAATTCTAGTTTTGATAGCAGGCATTTACTATTTTATGTTTATATGTTATCCCCTCCGAGTACCTAGGGTCCTTTTTATTATTTCCGCATGCGGCTCTTTTAGAAAATTTGGTGACTCTCCGAATATTAAATATTTCAATAACAAACCATTCCAAATTTTAGAAACGATTTTTTTAAGGCATTTGATCCCTCTACACATAATATACAAAATGCCGCAGAATAAGATAAAACAGGCACTTCCATGTTTTTTTTTCGACATAGATTTGGCTCTTTGTCACCAAAAGATTGGCGACCCCTGGACTAGACCACAATGTGCTACTCAGGTCACCGAAAACACTGATGTTTGCACAGACGGTAGTAAGGACAGCGAGAATACTGGATGTGCATGGCTATTTCAAGCACCAGATGGTAACAATGTGGAACAAAAATACAAATTGGAATCCTATTGGTCGAATAACTAGGCAGAAAAATTTGCCGTGCTAAAAGTGACTGAATGCATCAGTAACGACCCGCTACGAAGAATTGGTGATTTCTTGTTGGCTTCACTTAATTTTTATTTAGTTTTTTTGATTTAGTTTTGTTTTTATTTTGTTTTCGTTATATATTTTCTTTTTTATTAATTATTTATTTTCACTTGAATTGTGTTAAACTTCACTGAATATGTAAATCTGATTATTCTTACTATCTATTTATGTAGTATGCCTTAAGGCATGGAGCAAGTATAAAATAATAAACGGTCCTTATGTGGGATTACCATGTAAGGAAAATATGTAAAAAAAAAAGATATATATATATTTCTTTTTTTTTTTTTTTTTTTTTTTTTTACATATTTTCCTTACATGGTAATCCTACATAAGGACCGTTTATTATTTTATACATGCTCCATTCCTTAAAGGCATACTACATGAATGATAAGAATAATCATATATATATATGTATGTATATATATATATATATATATATATATATATATATATATATATATATATATATATATACACGTAGGTTCAGGATTTAACAACTGAGTAAATATGAACGGTACTGGATGAGAAATCTATTTTAGGGAGCCATAGCCCATGCCATAAATCTTCTAGAAAAATTAAAATTAGAAGATAAAATTAACCCTAAAATACACTAATTAAACTTGTAATGACGAGAACCACTTTGAATTACAGCCGTCTTTCCCCACCACGTTGCGTGACATTTTATCTTGTATTCCATATCCGTTGAGGAACCTGCGACATGAGCAGTTTGTATGGCGACAGTTCCATATAAGGAAAAAATGTCCTGCGTGCGCCTAGACTTGTCGCCACACACGTGTAAGGCAGCATGGAGGATTTCCAACTTTTTCGATGAGCCACATTGGCAAACTGAGCCATAGTTAATATTAATAAGCACATTTTCATGAAATCAAGCAAAAATATCAGAGGTACCATTTAGGAATAACAAGCAAGGTTTTAGTTTTAAAAGATTTAATGATTTTAAGGAGTGGAGTAGCTCAGTGTGTTAGGCACTGGCACTCTTCGTCCCACTCATCAGTTGAACTTCGTTCGACTAAAAATCAAAAAGACAAAGATATCAGCTAATTGATAGGTAATTGCATAGACTGGCGTGAAGTCAAAACATCTACACTTTCTGTAAAATTAAGAAAGAAAAAAATAGTATAATCAAATACATTCAAAACATTGAGTTTTACTGATCGAAAATCTTGTCTTTAATAATAATATCAATTAAAAAATAAGTGTTTAATCATAAACAAATATTTGTTCTTGTACCGAGAACAGACTATAGTTTGCTCAGAATGAAATGATATTAGATCTTCAATGATGATATAAAAAACCAACCTCGAAAACTATCGAAATTATAAAAATAATTCATCAAAAATAACTGGGACATTTGACGACATAAAAAGCAGATAAACGGTTGAAATAATTCCTGATATAACCTCAAATAGCGTAAAATATAGCTTATCAACTATGAGATAGCGGTTTCTATCTAATTCCTATCAGATAAGATAAACCATAAAATAGTTTCCTGAGGTAGCAGAGATTTATCACGCATTGGCCGGCCAATCACAGTATCATCTTAATGCAACTATTTCATCAGATGAAATAGCAATTTAAATATTTAATCCCTGTAATTTTAAGCATAGAGATGTCAATTTCATAGTCAGGATTTGCTTTCAAGTTTATCATTACTTCTTCAGAGATATTTTATTTGAGTTGCTTATTTCCAAAATGAACCCTAATTGATTTTTTCGGAAATTGAGATAAATATTGATTCGTATATTAAAACACCCAAGGAATTACATGGTGTAGTTATTTTTTTCCCGAAACGAGCCTAAATATTAGAAAAAGTGGTTTAAAAATACGTAAATTTCCAAAACCATACTTTATTTTGTTCCAGAATGTTCCTAGATTACAACTTTATTTCATTCCAAACCGTGCCTCAAACCACAGTAAAGTTGGACATAAATCATTATTTTCTTTCCAAAAGGGACCCTAATTTTCAAATCAATCAACAGGTGGTCCTCTCCTCTGGGTTTTTTTTTTTTCTGAAGACTGTAAATTAATTATTTCTTGTTTTAATTCGCGTAGTTTTTCTGGTGGTTGATAAAGCGTTTTTTCGAATTATTATAAGCGTTATTTCTAAAATTTGTCCGTCCAGATGATTTAAGCTTATCAAAATATTTCAACCGGCAATTCTTTATCACTCACTATCGATGTTGTTTTCGTTTGGTGCTTCGTAAAGGTTTTTTTTTATATATATTTTGTGAAGAAGCCAAAAAATAAATAATTTAATGATGTCAGATGAAAGAGACGTGAAAAATGTGAAAATAACCGAAATCCTGATAATGACACAAATTTTATATTACAGAAAAAACATTTTAGCTGCTGAAATAATTTTTGACCAACTATTATAATCTGTTCACTGAATACTGTTTTTGTTTTTGAAACTTAAATATTAGTATTATTTATTTTACGGGTAATATTATTGTGATATATTTTTTATTGTTCTTTTGTTAATACTTTTGATGTATAGTCTAATTTAAAAAAATACGTTTTGTTTTACGTTTATCTTGATTATTTTTGAAAAATAAATTATTCAAAAGCATTTTTTAACCTTTTCATTCGAATAAAAATAGTAAATAAATTGATCTTATAGCACCTTTATAACACAAGAAATATAAAATTATTGAAGTTCAATGTCAATAATTTTTTTCGTTCCAAAACGAACCCTAATCAATTTTATTTGTTCCAAAACGAACCCTAATCAATTTTATTTGTTCCGAAACCGGCCTTGAAGTTTAATTTGTTCCAAAACCGGCCTTATTGAAATTTAGATAATCTTTAATTAATATTAAAATAATCAAGGATTTCTAAAAATATGTGCTACAAATGAAGATTTTTTTTACTTTATTAAAACAAAAAAAAAATGGTTTTGATATCACCATTGGAATAGAAAATATAGTTTTTCCCGTTTCCTGAAAATTTGTCAATGATGATTAGGATTCATTTTGGAAATAAACGACTCATTTATAACCGATTCTTTATTCAAAATCTCATTACTGCTTACAGATGTTGATGTATCCATTGGTATATAATACACTACTTATATATATTGTAATATGTATAAATAATACATTTATTATTATATGTCATTATACTTGTTATATATTATTATACTATAATATGTATTATACTGTTTATTTTTCATTTATCGGAAATAATCAATGAAATCGAAAGATTAGTATGTCCTCCACAACAAGGTCTACAGTAAGATAAATAAAATGTTGGAAGGAGGACAATCAGTTACTACCCAAATGTAAAACTTTAATTTTAATTTCAATTGCAGTTTACTACTAATTACTATTATTGTCATCTGATTGGCAAAATAATTATAAGTTTTCGTCTGTTTTATATTTGTAATTCTCATTATTTTTTTTTTTTAAATTATTTTTTTGGGGTCCTCTCTAAAGATGCCCATATACGCCCATGATATCGATCGGTTACAATTAAAAGCGCGTTTACAAAACATAAAGTTACTCAAATTTTAAAGCCATTTTGAAGGAGAGGTAGAAAACAATCATAAGAAGTTGGGGATATTTTAAATAAACAAGTCTATTTGATTTTATAGATCAGCAGGGGTTTCCAGATCATGGTATGCGTGCTATCGGTGGTATGCAAGGACGTTACTGGTAGTACGCGAACAAATAAACAAAAATCATGAATAAAATCATCTTTTTAACAATGAGGGATAAAAATTTTTTAAAAATTATTATTGAATGTATCAAGTATAAAACGAATAAACAGAATCTATAATTAATAAAAATGATTCAGGATGGTTGCCATAGTAAAGGCGAAAGCATTCAGTGTTTAAGAGGACTTTAAATAATCAAGTTGAGCTCCATGAAGCCAGACATTGATGCTCTGATTGTAAATAAATAATATCCTCCAGACTGAAAAATATTGTCCAAATTTCATATTTTTTATGGATACACTTTTATCTGCAGAAGTTTTGTTGTTGTTAATTTTACTGTTGCTGTTGTTATGCAATATCAATTTAACTTTTGATTTTGGATATTTGAGCTTAATTTTTCGATTTACTATAATATTTATTGTTTTGTTTGTTGAATCTTTTGTAGACAAGTTTGTATTTTTTTTTTTTAATAATAACAAGATCAGGTTGTGTTAAGTTCAATTATCTGAAAAGAGGACGTGGTACGCAGCTAGTCTGGAAAACCCTGCTCGAACTAGTTAATACTTTCTTTTGGCTCACAGGCCTTCAATATGATTTCGGTTGATCAAGTTAGTTATTGTGATTTTGTATAACATAATGCCAGGGCGCTAAACAAATATATATAAACATATATATTAATAACGAAAAAATGAATATGATCAGTTAAGAAAATTCTTTTAATTTTTATACAGGACCATTCCACACCAAATCTAAGAAATAATTTTAGACCCGATATTATTATGAAATGAGTGAAACTTGGTATTTATGTTCTATGCATAAATATAGTTGAACAATAAGAATTTCATATTTTTCCCATTTTTAGTTTTTGAGTTATAAATTTAAAAAATAAAAAATCGATTTTTTTTTACACTTTTGAATCATTGAAAACCTTATAACTCCAAAACTATTTGCTCAAGAAACCTAATAATAGAGCCGTTCTCATCAGAATTACACGAGTTTCAATTTAATATGTATCTTGATTGGCAAAAACCAATCGTAAAATATTTAAAAAAAATTCAAAAAGTTATTTTTTCAATAACTCAAAATCGAAATTTTAATTTTTATGAAAAAAAAATATTACATATACATGTTATAATAATGTATGGAAAACATTTCAAGATAGGGATTTTCAGAATTCTGTTATAAAAAAATAAAACCTTTTATGCCAAGTTTTTTTTTTTCAAACTAGAATGGAGATACACTGTATAGATCATATTTAAAAAAATTAAAACATTGAATTCTGAGACATCAAGTTCCAGAACATTTGTTGATTTGACATGGAATGACTCTACAGTTTATTGGTCTATGCAGTTATGGTTTATTGGGATTGTCTGTAGTTCTGGTATGAGCTACAGTAGGCGTAGAACGTATGACGCAGGCCTATCGAAGGCCGCCGCTCGGTTCAGTTTTACGTTTCTCAAATCAGTGTAATAAGTGTTGGCAATAAAATAAAAATTGTCATGATAAAGATCATTTTCTTGAGGATAATTGCTGGATTGATAGACTGACGTGAAGTCAAAACATTTACACTTTCTGTAAAATTAAGAAAAAATAAAAGTATGATCAAATACAGTCAAAACATTACGTTTTAATGAGTTTTACTGATCGAAAATCTTGTCTTTAATAATAATATTAATAAAAGAATAAGTGTTTAATCATAAATAGATATTTGTTTTAGTAGCGAGAACAGGCTATAGTTTGCTCAGAATGAAATATCAGATCTTCAATGATGATATCGCCACCTTCTCACCCAATGGTACGAAGGAGACGGCAAAAACTGTTGGACCTAGGAGAGGATCCAAACTTTAAATCCGGAACTAATTATTAGTTGTTAGTTGACTTACAATGGACAGAGCAGACCTAAACGAACAAATGTCTTGCTAATTCCTCCTAGAGAGGCAAAGTCTCACGTATCACCTGACTATAGTTTCCTTAATTTTACGTTCCCACTAACGAGATTACTTAACGATAAATTCATTATATTATTTACAAACTGAGATAGAGACTTCTGTAAAAAAAAAAAAGAAACGGATGATAAAAATAAGCGATTCAAAATTAACATAGAGGTGATAAAATATTACTCCGCGATGGGAGTCAAGCGCCTGGGATTTCCCGTTGTTATGAGCTGTCACTTTATTCATGGTTATTCACAATCGCTAATATCCTCAGGCAATAACAGCTTTATCTTTTCCTTTTGCTATCTTCTAGAAACAGGCATGGAAATAATCGTTTCTTCTATCAAATCATACACTATGTACGTTGGACAATAAATTGCACCTTTTATATGTGCATGATAATCAGTGTTTGGTTAGGCTAGATCTCACGATTAATAACTAGGAACCAAAGATAACATTTATTATAATATAATAATATATTATATACACAGAGCATTCATTAACAAATCTGACACACAACCCAAAAAATTAATTTCAGATTGTAAGTGAAAGCTAATGACGCCTATTCTAGTTTCCTTCATCAAGTGGCGTTTTGAACATCCAATATGGCGGACCTAAAATGCATCGAAATCATCTGACAAATACTTACTACATCAGAAAGCACACTAGTAAAATAAAAAATACATCTGAGATACTTTCAATATTCATACCGGCCGGAGTCTGGATTTTTTTCTAGAGGTGGGTGATTACAGGGCGGAACTAAGGGGCACTTGAACCGGACGGCACTTTCGAACGAAATTTTATTTTTAGGTCAATTGAAAAATATTGGTTTCGGCTTTTCGATGGTTTTAAGCTTAATTCAATCAATGAAATGAGTTATGAGATGATGAAGTTCATTTTGAAATATATTACCTAAAATACTCTTATAATAATATTGACTTTCATTGCAGAGGGAGATATTGAACGAAGGGATGGCAAATTTAATTTTGCCCTCTGTCCTGTTAAAATACCTAGGTTACAGCACTGGCTGGTGAAGAAGTGTCAATCAACTTTGTATTCATTCATTCTTGTATCCATATTTTTCATCGATCCCAGCAATATCACATAAACTTAATTGTATCTGGACTAATTTTGAAATGTTTGGCCGCCATTCTGAATTTTCAAAATCAGTCAGATTTAGTCACCCATAAAAACTCTGAAAACTGACTTTCAAGCAAGTCGGTCAACTGGAATGTTTCGTAGCCTTAATATTTAAAAAATATTTATTTTAAATATCACATTGCGTCAAAGCTACAAAATAAATAAATAATGATAATTAGAAAGCATAATTTGCAGTGCTTTATATTCTTTGCGCTGGCTGAAGAATAATTATTTAGTGAATAAATAATTTTGCTCAAATAATATTTATAAAAAAAATGGAAATTTAAATCGAATATTTAAAAACAAATATTTTATCGTCTTTGACCATTAGATTGGATTGTGCGGTTAGTGTGGAATGTGGTAATGGATAGGGATGTGGTTAGGACATCCATCAACAGATAATTAGGATACATACTCCACCATGTCCACTATTTTGTGAGGATGAAGGATTTTCATTAAGTTTTAGTAATAAAAATAAAGCATATAACAATAATGGTACATATAGCGGAGGAGGTAGTCTGTTCGATAGAGTTGTCCTGGCGATCTCCTAACCTTGCTCAAGGTCGCCCTTATCAGCATCCACTGATAACACCGCTCCAGTCTCCGATCTTTCGCATACCTCCTGATATTTGATAATTCGTTACAGTTGGCATTTCAATCTGTCTACTATACATGTACTTAAATGATATATATACATATATATATATATATATATATATATATATATATATATATATATATATATATATATATATATCATTTAAGTTCATATATATTGAGAATCGCGGTGTGGTCTCCCATGTGTGATACCACGTCGGATATATATATATACACACACACACACATATATCTTCAATATCTATTGTTCTATATATATATATATATATATATATATATATATATATATATATATATATATATATATATTGTTGTGATATATATATAACAATTCGGTATAAAAAAAAAGATAAGTGATAAGGTAAATTAAAATCTTTCAGGCTCACAGAAGATCCCCTGGATTAGAAATTATTCTAACATTTTTATTTTTTTAAAGAAGAAATGTTAAACAGGAAGAAAGAGTGAAAAATTGTTTAGCATATATATATATATATATATATATATATATATATATATATATATATATATATATATATATATATATAATCAATAAGTTAAACGAATAAAAATTGAGATCAACACTATTAGACTGTGGAGGAAGTTCACCTACCGCTCCGTCAATCATGAAGGTTAATGATCTTTGACTAATGGAGAGCACCTTGTCAGGTAGTCAGCGCCGATATTTAATAATTATTTGGCAAATCGTTCAATGAATGTACAAAAATCTCTGAAATTACTCAAAATAGAAAACAAAGCTCATAAAAATAATTGATATTGCTTATTCATTGAGAATTGATGCAATACAATTCTCTTCAACCACATGAGTCATTTCCGCTATGAAATAAATTTAGAAAGCATTATAAGAATTAAAAATGAAAAAAAAAAAAAGGAATATAATTACAACAAAAATTAGTTAAATTACAAAATTTTGAAATTTCTAAAATTTACCTAATTTAAATTATAGCATTAAGAAATAAGCCAGGTATTGAGTTTAGAGAATTTAAATGAAGCTACACCAAATACGGACTTGACTGGACTGGAGTTTATTTAATAGGAGTCAAGTCAAGTGTCCGCTCAATTCCGGATACAGGTCCGCTACCAGACTCCAGTCAAGTCCATATTTGGCGAGGCGCACCTTTATTTTACCGGCAGTTCAGGATATTGAAAAGGAGATATTCTTTATGATCCAGGCACTCATGGAATTGATTGAATAAAATGCTTATAACGACTAAAATACTTTTAAAGACAACCAAAGAAAGAAGACTTCTTGTTGTCTTATTTAAAATGGCAAGATTAAGACCAACACCTATTCCATTTTTCGTAATTTTATCAAACATCTCAACAGAGTCCACAAAATTATCAGTTGACATCAGCATGATGGTATAGAAGTATCAATCTCTAATCACAAAATAATCGTTCAATCTTTTTTCCTTTGAATGAAACGTAAAATTTTGGAAATAAATAAGGAAAGCGAATAACACGAAGGTGTTATAAAGTTAAAATATTGTGGTATCATACAGCATTGAGTACAGTTTTTCACCACGTAGTAATCCAAATAACGTATTCTTATGCCCGAGCTTGTCAAATATTGAAAATTAATATGGATATAATAAAAAGTTAGTAGAATCGGCGATATTGTCAGTAATAAGTATGTAGGATGAATACGAAAGTAGAGAGGTTTGTTTGAGTCTCTTCTTGAGTCTTCAATATCTAATAGAAATGAAATTCAAGAGGAAACTAAACCAAGATTGAAGGCCGGAAACCTTGCCATTTCTGTGTCACAAACAACCTGCATACTTCCTACTGTTCTCGGATGCAAAATGTAGCCGCTTTCCGGAAGAGATAAAGTACTGCGTAGAATATTTTGCTTTAAGAAAGATAAAGTAACTAAAGAATTTATAAAGCTATTTTCGAAGGAAGAGTTTGTTCAGTAAATATTATTCGCAGATTGAGTAGTAACAAGTGTGCATCTATTGTGAAAGAAAAAAAAAATTTGTTCTTAGATTCATTTTTTAGAATGTTAAGCTGGTGTCTTTTCATTGTCATATTCCGAGAATTCGATGAGGAACAAGTTTTCCTCCTATTCCAAGGAACCTTTTGTTTCATTAGGGAATAACATTTGGCAATGATTTTCATCAATTGATGAATACTCTTCAATGCATGAGTGAACTCGATTTAACAAATTTGAACTACCTAAGCAATGATAATAATTAAGCCAATCCAACACGCAGATTCAACAATTACAGTTTCCTATATAACTTGGTCTACTGAAAACCATTAAACACCTAAACTACAGCATCGACCTAAAATGATTCTCCCAACTATATCTCGATCTGGTCTCTCAAGATGTTCACCTGTTCGTTCTAACGAACCGATCTTCAACCAGTCCAACAACATTGCACATACATTTCAATCAAAATGATGCTATAACACTAAGTACATTGCCTGATTGGAGACAATTCAACGTTGTTTAGCCGTCTACATTCTTCAGTCCGAATATCTGAATGCTTTGTTTTCTCATAACATCATGACGCTCTTTCCTTAATTCAAGATAGATAGAAGAATTTTACAACAGAAAAATAACTATAGTCCGCTCGTTAAGAGAAGGCCGATGAAACGTTCGAAATATTAATCTAGCTTGGCTCCATTTCCATTTAACTTAAATTAAATAAAATAATATTAAATTAATATTATTAGTCTATTAATATAATAGTCTAGAATTTGAGTCTGATTTGTCTTGTTTATTCGTCCTATAACCCAATACTCAACGGCGTTCTTTCGGTGAACGGACTATAGCTTACCTCCTTTCTAACTTCCATTTTCAATATTATTTTATTATTTTCAAAAATGAATCTTTGTAATCGGTAAAGAAAAGAACAAAAAAAAATTAATCCCCGCCTCTCAAAATTTGAGACTACCGAAACCCGAGCATACTGGACCTTTTTTTCTTTTTTGGTTTATATTTGACAACAAAGCTACAGGTGACCCCAAGATGATCCTTGGAACTCGACACTACCATCAGTGGTTTTATCCCAAATTGGCGGCCGATTAGAGATTACATAGTCCCATATCTCGGGCATTTCCGAAGATAGAGGAAAAACATAAATTGTTGTAGGATTATTATATCAAATAAACAAAATAAAAATAATATTGATGAATCAATAGGTATAATAATTTTTCTAATTATTATTATTTTTCCGAGATACTTATTATTATATTATATTATTGTTTTTTAGGGTTATCTATCTGGAAAATATAAATCATTGTGTAATAATTTAAAGAATTTTTATTATCCTTCGATTTTTTTTTTAGTTCAGCTATTTTAGACATATTCATTAAAACTTCTCACCAAGTTTCCTAATATATCTATAGCCAAATCAATTTGGAATCATTTATTTTACTGTATGTACATTTATTTCAGCACTTTATTATTAAATAGCACCCGCCAGCATTTAATAGTTTGAATTTCATATTTTAAAGGTCGTAAGTTATTATATGTTCATTAATTATATTATAGACTATTAACTATTATTAACTACATACTTGCTCTTGAACATTAAAAATATTATTTTTTAAATATAAATAATCATAATAAATTCCACAATCAATTTAAGTTCTTGTACGTCGGTTACTTTCATGTGATGACACTATTAATTCGGCTAGAAAACATATGAAGGATACAGGAGAAAAACAATACCTATAACTCCATTATTTTTTTTTTCAATTTTGTGATTTTGGCGCAATATTGTAGCTTTAAGAAACGAATCGAATAGTGTTTTCTTTACTGTTTTATTATTTATCAAATTATTTATTTATTATTATTATTTAATGATAATAATCTTATATATATATATATATATATATATATATATATATATATATATATAAAGATCATTATACATTATATATAATATTATTCTTAGTATATTTTTGATTATTATTTATTTGCTGTTTTATTATTTATCGAATACTGTTCAGAAGAAAACAGTCTAAACGCCTAGTTTTGAAACAGTAAAGAACAACTGGTCAGGGGAAAAACAAAATAATTTAATAATATAATTTCGTTCAATTAATGTTAAAAAAAGTTTTGAAGAATGAAGTTATACTGTACTTTCTCCTGTACCCTTCATCTTACTATTATATAAAAGGACAGCCCGTTTTTGTCTATTAGAGCTAACTGCGAAAACTATAGAACCCATCTTTACCAAATTTTAATTATTTCATCTTTTGGGTTCCTAGATGTTTTTGTATTGATAAAATCTAGCGATATCGATATATTGGCTGCGCAAAAGCGGAAAAACCACTTCTCTGGAGTGTAGCGCCAATACACTTCCGAAGATTTTAAAGAAACTAGCTGAAAGTGTTTTCCTTAAAGTCCTTTACTATCCATACATAAACCATAACCCCGAAAAAAGATTTAAAAAAGCTATGACGGAAAGAATATTTTATTTGCGCATAACTCGAAAAGTAGACATTTTTTGCTATTACTGATTCGATGATATGAATGCTCATTTGAAAGATAATCATATTCTCTACAAAATAAAAACAAAAATAACATCTAATGCACATCCTAGGAGTTAAGAAAAAATAAAACACGTCGAAACTGTTTTATTTTATATCTCGAGTTTGAAAAATGATATCGGAAAAACAAAAAATCATCGAAATCGGGCTTTTATTAACAAAGATACAGCGATTGTAGCCACATTTTTATTTTTCTACCACTGCAGGTCTTAGAAAAATATCTGCGCGCAGCTACTAGATAAGGAAAGTATTGTGGAGTAAAATTTTCTATGTGCAGTTTTCAACTTTGCATACATTCCCCTGAGGAATATATTTTGGGCTATTGGTTTGTCTGTGTCACGATTATATCTTGATTGGATCAACTAATTATATTTTAAACTTCAATTTATTCGATTTTTTAGTACTATATTTATACATACAATAATTTTTATCAAACTTTCAATTGTTTTCATTTAACCTGTTCTCATATCACGTAATTAATTAATTAATTAATTAAAACGTTCCCACTCTGGTTAGAATAGGTTAGTAACCTGTAAGATAACCCATCCTGTATGCTGTACGTTAAACAAATAAATAAAAAAAAAATACTAAAATAACAAAAAATTTAAGTTAAGCCATAACGAAGCATTGCCGGGCCAGCTAGTATGAATCTAATTTTCAACATTATCATAACTTATACATCCTATGATGTTTAATAAAACAATAAATCCAAGTTTATAAACAATTTTTGGACGTTAATTTCTTCCATCGACGGTTGTGGCCTGAGAAGAGAGAAAGCAATTAGGTACCTTTACTACGAGCTTGTTCTCTCATTGGTGGTAATTGCTAACGAATTCACAGGTGGAACTGACCATTTCGTCTTTATCATTGAGTTGACCTACATTCGCCACAACCGCAATATATCACCTAGCAGCCACCATTTTAAACTTTCTTTCTCCCAACAGCATGGAAAAGAAAATTCCAAATCACCATTTCTGGAAGATTATTTATATTTGAGAATACTTCATAAATTTTTAGATTTTAGTCCAGTAGGTTTAGATTTTTACACTTTGGATATACGAAGTTATAAGATCTAAGAGTTATTATAAACATAGGAAAGGGGAATGATTAGCTAATACATGAATCAATGTTTATTAAATTCTCTTTATATACGCAAATGATATTTATATATTTTTTTTTTATAAAGAATTGAATTAATGAAAAAACGCTGCAAATTATTAAAATATAGCTTATTATATTTCCAAATGGTTACATATCCAAAAAAAAAAAAATTGGATTTTTTTATTCAATCTTGTAAAAGCTTGTATAACGATTCCAAAACATCTTCATACATGACTGAGTTATGGGCTTATGAAACCTTTCATCGGACGCTATTTTGAAACGCAATGACGCACTCAACGGTAATGTTGAGTTTCGATAATCACTCTGGGATGATCCTATGGCTTTGGTGCCATAGCTCAAAAAAATCAGTCAGTAACTCGGAGAAAATCCGCGGGCGGTGGACGGGAGGATTTTTTAAAAAATCAAATTTTGTATTCTTCCTATCTTGAAAATTTTTAGGGGGAATATTTGTTACCTTGCTCGATTACAAAACTTCATTATTGATAAAAATAAACCAAAAACAACGAATTAATTACAACAGAAGAAAATTCAATGGTAAATTATATACCATTATTTACACAATTACATTCATAAACTAAAATGTTTTATTAGTGATGAATGCTATGTACATTTAATTAACCCTATGCGTGTAAATTGTAAAAACTATAAAGAATATTTTTAATATGCTACCAAATAAATGATCTCTCTTCAGTAATGGTCTTTTAAATTAATCAAGTAAGAGTAATAAATTAACCTCCTCCCCAAAATTTGATGTTTTACTTTTCGAAATACGTATAATCCAAAATTTGAATAAAAAAAATCATTCCTTCGGTACGCCGTCCAACGTTCGGGACTTCTCTTCGATATTACTAGGCCAGGTTTTTATCCTTCAGATTAGGCACCGAAGTCGAAGGTAACCCTTTGATGATCCTCGAAACTCTACATTACCACCCACCATTTTGTTTCAAAATGGTGACCGAATAGAGATTTCATTCGCCCATATCTCGGCCATTTATGAAGATAGAGGAAAAATGTTAATTGTTTTGGAATAATTATAGCAAAGCCTATACAAACAAATTCAATAAATAAATTTTTATTTTATTTTTTTGTTTTGTTCGGGGGTAAGGGCGAAAGGAAGTATTTGGAAATAATAAACCATAGTGTAATAATTTGCAGCATTTTTTCTATTGCTAACATCAATAAGTCTAATTTATCAATAAGTATCCATAAGACTAATTTCGTCAATGGTTACATTATTTATTGGTAGTTATTATATAAAATTCTTAACTATTACAGTCTGACTTAGACTATTTTTAATGTTACAATGAACACATTCAAGCATTAATCTCCTACTATAAATCTTATTTATATTGTTATATTTTATTATATCCATAATTATTTTGAGTTCTATTTAAGAAATATAGATTAAAGGCTAGTTATTACATCATAGATTAACACAGTTATAAATTTTAATAAGAATTACTATCGGCTCATGATAACGTAAACCTTGATAAATCGAATTATTTGATAATACGATTTTTTCTCCTGATTCCTTAAGGAAACCTTAAAAAAGATGACACAAAAATTATTTCGGAGGAAATTGTTTTACTTCTAGCAATCGAGAAAATGCAATAATAATTTATCTCTGTAGAATTCTATAAATACCAACATTATTAAAAGCTTTATTAAAATGACTGCATCATTGTTAATTCAGTGCGAGAAGAAACCATTATAAACTTTTCTGTTTGATATAATCCATTTAAATCTTGAACTGAAGATGAATGTATAACATTCGAAACTAGTTTTCAATAAAACAAAATTATAGAAATGACAAATAATTTATCAATCCCTAATTAAAGTACTAATTTAAAAATATTGCCTTATAGCTAAAATTATATTATATAGCTAAAAAATGTCTAAATATTCATTTTTTTGAACCTATATTCATTTTGCTTACAATCTCCTCTAGTAGAATTTATTCTTATTTCGTTTATTTCTTTCCTCGTACAGTGGCGGGGTAACTGCTCTTTGTAGTACTCAAACTATACATGACTCAGTTATTCCAGTCAAAAAAAAAAAAAAAATTGTAGGTCAGTCAATACAAGTATAGCTTAAATTTAAGATATTGAACGTATAAAATATGCTGAAGTTATTGATATAGATAACTTACAATTTTGGTTATTTTTTTACAATTAATTATGTTAAAATAGATTAATATTAATTAAAATAAAATACATTTTTGGTAAATTTATAACTAAAATATACTAATTTTTTTTTTTTTTTTTGTGAGGGAAAGTAAATATTAAATTAATTAATGTTCTTGCTACTGTAGAAGCACTAATTAGATCCCATTAATTCTCAAGATTTATATTAATCTGCACATTGAAATATTTTTAGACTGTACATATTATAAAATAGGTGTTCATAAACTTTTTCTCTTATTGTGAAAAGAGTATGATCAAAATTTTCAGTTAGGTATTGTGGGTAGCGTACGCTGAATTTTTTTTTCGGAGGAGATTTAAATTTATTGGGGGGATTTAATAATAAGAAGACAAATAATCACCTAATAATCGCCAAACTGGGTGTGAATTTTAATGATATGCATGAAAATTGGATCCAAAATTATTATACAAAATCTAGTGCGGTGCGCGTATCACACAACTTTCCCTTACCATACTATAATAATTATCTTTTTAATATAATTTTAAAGAGTTCACATAAACACTGCTTCTAATAAACTCAGCAGCATTCACTTCTTCTCCCACTTAAGTACAATAATACAATTTTTTAAACAATTTTAGTACAACGATTCTGTACACTACCTATGCATTTCAACTTTGTCAAGTTGCAAATATATTTTAAAAGTTTCTGGTTTAGTTTCCATGGAAAAATTTTCTTTCCATGAAATAATGTGAAAGTAGAAATTATTAAGTTAATTTCCGCTTTTTTATTCTTAAATTACTTTATTACGAGCGTATTGTTTACAACAGATTGGCGGATTGGTGGGAGGAAGTTCGGTCGCATCCATCTCTTTTCAGATGCGCTCGGTTATCCATCTAGGGTCTTGTGCTCTTCATAAAATACACTGTATCTTTGATAATACTGGTCCGATTTTGATTTTTTTTTTTTGTTTTTTAGATAATTAAATAACCTATCATACAATTATGTATATAATTTACTATAAATTGCACTCAGTTAAGCGCAAATAAAATATTCTTTTCATCATAACTTTTTTCCTGCAATTCCTCGGTGAATTACTAAATAAATGAAAAATTAAAGACCTTAATGAAGAACAATTTAGGCAAGTTTCATCAAAATCGTTAGAGCCGTTTTTGAGAAAAATGTAAAAAAGTGTAAAATTCATGATATAATAGGAAATTCCGGTTAGTCCGATGAGCTGTATCTTTGCTAATACTGGTCCGATTTTGATGATTCTTTTATTGTTGTTTAGATACTTTAATTATCTTTCATAAAATTTTATATATATTTTACCGTTAAATGCATAATTTTTAAGCTATGCGCAAATAAAATATTCTTTTCATCATAACTTTTTTCCCTGCAATTCCTCGGTGAATTTCTAAATAAATGAAAAGTTAAAGACCTAAATGAAGAACAATTTAGGAAAGTTTCATCAAAATCGCTAGAGCCGTTTTCGAGAAAAATGTAAAAAAGTGTAAAATCGATAATATAAAGCGCTTCCGGCACTTCCGGATTTTGACGAAAAAGTTGATGTAACATCACAGCCATGCCTATCTTAAATACGTAATTTGAATATCGTACGACTTTTCGTTTTTGAGCTAGGCCGTTCACATACACACAGATACACATACAGACACACGGACACACAGACCATTTTGCGAGGCTTGGTCATTTAGACTCAGTGGACCTTAAAACGTGTATTTCCGTTAAAAACTCGAATTGAAAAATTTTCACGATCGCAATACTTCCCCTTACTATATACTTCGTATATATATAAGGGAAAGTAAAAATGGCTAAAATTATTACTCAAAATACAAAATTTATGTTGGCTGGTACGAAAATCTTATTTTTTCCTACATTTCGGAGGGAAAGAAGGTATATATATATATATATATATATATATATATATATATATATATATATATATATATATATATATATATCTTCAGATACCCAGCGTACGTCACTGGTGGGTAGCGAAGTTGGTAAATCCATCCTTCTAGCTCTCCTAATATTCAGAGATAATGTTTCTTATTAATGCTTGAAAATGTAGTATTTATGAGTTCAGAATAGTTTTAAAAATAGTCTGCAAGATAATGGGAACTACCTGCCGGTACAAAAATTATTAAAATCAAAAGTTGAGCGTATTTTAATTATTTTATTTTTTGCTTGCGGTAATAAATATTATATGAAAGAATATCCAAAATAACTGCAATGAGATAAGAGGTGAATCCACTGTTCTTGGCCTTGATTTTTACGAGAGTGTTATCTTTAAGCGACTAGAGACTAAATGAAAGCGTGCGATAAGAAAAATATTTTAATATGTTCATATCTCACATCTGAATAGGTGCATACAGTTTAAATGAAAGTAATCGAATCAATATACATTCAATCAATAGCATATTTTCTTTCCTCAAGATGTTTTTCATGCCTTCATTGCACATAATGATGCAACATGAATACATTTACATTTTTTAACTTTATTTGTTAATGACGACTATATGACTCTAGATCGGTATGAATAGACTGAATGAGCTCGGTGATACGGCTCAGGTATTCATCAACTGGCAACCTGTTATAATGTATAACCTTTAATTTCCATCTGTTCTTTGAAAAAGGTCAACCAGTCTAGAACTACTTCAGGGAGAAAAAATAAAAAAATTGTATCAACGAACTCTGATCAGTACCTGACGAATGAATAATAATTAAGAATGCTTTATATTAACACAAGGATTTTTTTTTTACAGTTATATAAGTTAAAATTTCAAACTTTTATCAGATAAAATTTTATTATATTTCCTTTCACTTTAAAACAAGGAAAACATTTTTAAAATACATCAACAAATTTTGCAGAAAAGCTTCAATAAGTATCATTCCATAATTTTTTTAAATAAATTAATTTTTGGCCATTTCATTTTCAATTTTGTTTAAAATTAATTTTTCTGTTTAGTTTCGATAAATAATTAATCTATTTTTCAGTGGGCCTCACCAAATTGACTATTACAGCTCTAAATTTTTAAAAAAAATTAACAGAGTATTCCATGTATAATATCTGAAGAAGATGGTGTTAATAAACATTACAAGTTTGAAAATAAGTCAAAACGTCACAACAAAATATGAGAGATGCTTTATACAGGAATAGCAAATCCGCCATGTCACCAATTTTTTATTTCACAGCTCGATAAATATTATACATACAGGATATTCTTGATATATAGGTAGAAATGGTTTATTTACATCCTATAGATCACATGATGATCATGATATATGTATAATTTGTATACGGTATATTATACGAGCTGTCAAATAAAAAATTGGTGACATGGCAGATTAGCCATTCTTGTATGGAGCTCCTCATATAATATATTTAAATAAAAAAATTGTAAAAAAAAGAATGTTTTATTATTAAATTAAATGATTTTTTCTTAATCTAAACTGATTAATATTATAAGCTAAACGTACATTTTTTAAATAATATTCTTGTTTTATTAAAACTGATTTTATTATTGCTTCGTAGACTACTTTTTAATTGGATTTCATCTCATTTTTTAAAAATATTCTTTCTATTTGAATAATTGTATCTGACTTTCCAAAAAAACAGCAATAAATTCTGCTAGGAAAAACATAGAAAAATATCAAAAATAATTGTAAAATTTAATAATAATTCATTGTATAATTTTATAAATTTTCCCCGCTCCTTCCCCTTCCAGAACTATTCATGATTTTCATATTCATAAATTTATTGAAAATCTCTTATGAGTTTTCAATTAGTTCAGTACCTATTTTATGGAAAAGAAAAAAAAACTTGTCAAAACGGTTTTTTAGATAAAATCTGCCAACTTATGCCATCCCATGAGCTGAATATGAAAACACTGACACATTTCTCTTCCGTCACACACGCCAAAAAAATATGTGAAATATCTCAGTATTAGAAAATGTTTGGGGCCCATCTTTTCATAAAATAGAAGCTCTTTAATATGATGTTAGTTAAAGTAATCAGTACGTATATAATTTTATTTGTGAATTTTTACTGGCTTCAACTTTAACTCCATTTTTATAAGTTCAGTTTCTTTCTGCAGAATGTGGTAGAATTAAAAAAAAAAAAAAAGCAACTTCCAAAAAGAGAATGTTATCATATTTTAGATCGTTTAAAAGGCTTGAACATGTTGAATTTTATCCTGAGAAATGATTTGAGCTAAAAGTTGAAGGAAACACTCACAAAAAAATTAAAATAAAAGTCGCTTTTTTTTTCTTTTAATGCCAACAAAAAACCGCCAAAAATATGCATTTCATCTAGAATTAAAACTAAACTGTATAAGTCGTTCAAGATAGATTTTGATGAATTAAGATTACCGTTATATAATGGATTTTAATATACCGGCCAATATATCGTATTTCGCCCATATCATTTTTTTCGAAACCTAGCTAGTAAATGAACGTTATAGAGTCATAAAACTTTTTCGAAATTAGTTGAGTGGCTTAAGAAAACGAGAGGACTTTAGAACATGGTATGAGGACAACAGAAAAAAATATTTTAATGAATCGTTTTTATTTTTTAATATTTTAACTTAGTCTAAAAATCTTCAAAATGAATTTTAAAAATACATGCATAAGCAGAATAACATGTCTCCTGATTGAAGTGATAACTCTTTTGAAGGATCATGCAATGGAAAAAACTAAACCAAAACGAACTTGTCATAAATCGAATATAAAGCTGAAAGAAGCTATTAATTTTCGACCGATAATGGCATGAAAATTACGTCAAACTCTTACTTATATACCTTGTATTAAACCGAGAGAATAACCACTCTTCAAATCACGCAGGACAAAAGCAATCCTTATGATGTCCTTGGATAGCACACTTTATCACAAATTGAAAAACTGCTCTTACTGACAATGATACTGCTTATACGATACTAAATATCATATAGTGTTATAAAGCAGCTCTGTGATTGGAATTAGACTTTACCCGAAAGGATACCCCCACTACCTTTTATAATAATTCCATGTAAATAAACTAACTTACATAGTTACTACATTAGAGTATTTACTAAGTAAATCGAGCCAATGATCAAGTTGGATTATTTAGTATACTATATATCATCCAACCCATTTTGAAGATTTCACCGATTTATGTAAAAAACAGCTTTTATAAATAATTCAAAACAGTAAGTGTAATAATTGAATTTTATAACATAGCGGGTGAACAGGACTAAATAAATTCCTTTTCTAACAACACTGAATAGTAAAAAATAACACTTGTTTTTATTTATTTTTTTAAAGGTTGCATCCATTCTTTATTTCTTCTCTAATCATTTATTAAAATATGTGGGACAAGATATAATAAACGACAAGCTCCTTCGACTTTGGTTTGATTGAAATATTTCAAAAAGAATAAAACCGAAGTGACCACAAACACGACGACCTTTCCATTACCGGAAACTCGCGGCGACTGGCTAAGATGGGCCAGAATCCGCTAGGTAGCAGCACTCAACAAACCGGGCTCTGTCAAATAAATGCTAATCAGGAATGTATTTTCTCAAGTTATTTTGCTTATCATGTATACAATATTTGTGTATTTTTTTTTTTAAATTGGAGAAAACAAATATATGTCATTTTATACTTTATAAGTTTTATACGAAAATATCTGGAGGTTTTTCTCCATAACTTTTGAACTGAATTCGATGAAAAAGCACTGATTTTGAATATCAAAATTCATTTGTATTTTTGAATAATTTAATACAGTTGTTGAAAATAACAATAGATTTTTTTAAAAATACCTCAAGAAGCAAGTAATCAAACTTAACCGGTCTTGGTAATTTTTTAAAATTTTTTTGCACATAGAGTTTCCACTACATTACCGGAAATATTTAAAAATGTGATAGTAGACCTCATGAGCAACAAAAAATTTCTTAAGTAACATTGTCCAATTCCACACAGAAAAGTAGGAAATTTAAGTTTCGTATTTTTTAGTAAATTGCGTTTTTTGTAAGTTGAGTAGGAAGCGATAACTCAAAAAGTATTCAAGATAATTAAGGTCCAATTGCACCATCTTAAACTATACCAAATTCGTTTTAAAAATTATAGTATGGGTTAGCTGAATCTATTCTAAGGATGCTTTAGAGAGAGACCAATAGCGAAAAGTTGTAATTTATTTTATAAATCGCATTTTCTTTGTGAATGTTTTTTTTTCAGCTTCCTACTGGGCTAAAGATATCCCACTTCTAGGAAAACTTCTACCTTTATTGAGCTCTAATTTCGTATAAATATAGTAGAGGTTTCTTTTGGTATTGGTCTAGATTTGGCTCCTGACTTACTAAAAAGTGTGGTGTCGAATTATGTTTCCCAGAAAAAGTGTTTTGAGAATAAAATTTATTAAATTCACTTCACTAGTTTCTAGGAATACAGAATAAAAATCATATTTGTGAAATAAACCAAAATTTTATCAATAATTGATTAGTTGTTTTTATATTAAATAAACCTATTCAATATATATATATATATATATATATATATATATATATATATATATATATATATATATATATATATATATATATATATATATATATATATATATATATATTACAAGTAAGATAAAAAGAAAAAGATAACACTAAATTACATAATACAAGTGACTAATGAAAAAAATAAAATAACAATGTAAAAATTAATTGAAATTAAAATAATGCGTTATTTACACAGGGAATGGTAAAATATCCGAAACCTATTAATTAATTAACCTATTAATTAAACTGTCAATTAAAATTAAAAATATTAATATTTAATTAATAGGTTTCATATATTTTACTATTCCCTGTGTAAATAACGCATTATTTTAATTTCAATTAATTTTTATTGTTATTTTATTTTTTCATTAGTCACTTGTATTATGTAATTTAGTGTTATATTTTTCTTTTTATCTTACTTGTAATTTCTGTTTTTATCATTTTTTACTGTTACGACTGCATCTGTCGTTTTTCAATGTTGTTGTTTTGTTTTTTCTTTTAGCCCTGAAGATGGCCTATACCTTAGGCCGAAACGTTGGCACAAAATATATACTTATTGTTTACTTATTAAAGGGTTACTTTTTTACCTCAACCCCCGTCCAACTTCTCCCTTAATGTATACATCTACGGTCAACGAAAACTTTCTCCAACATGAAAATAATTGTAGTAATAGATTCCACCTCAGCACATTGTTAGTCGGATTTCTTGATATTTAAGAAAAAAATGTTAGTAAAAAGTATACAACAAATTTGCTTTAATTTATTTTAAATATTTAATAACTAGGGACATGGATGACGATAGATTAGTTGCCGTCGGCTATTTCCTTAATGAAACAAATAGTTTTCTAGGAATAAGAAGAAAAATACAACTGAAAGAATTCTAGGAATATATTACGAAAAAGGCACAGACTTTAAATAATAGGAAATTATAAATATAACCAAAAAATTAATAATGTTTACAAATTATTAATTATATTTTTACCAATTTTTAAAAGATTTAAATAATAATTTGTTGATCAACTATTTAGTAATTTAGAGGAACGAAGAGGTTTTAGAAATTGGGGATTACACCAAAGAGTTATTAATTTTGAAACCTGAAAAAAATCCGGGGGACGCTCGTAAGTGAAAATATAGTCAGATCTCGATTTTTTTTCTTTACTTACCACCTAGGGAATGAATGTTTTGTAATCGGGTCCGATTTTCTAGTGTATTCTTCAAGGGATCCATGCTTGCCAGAGCCCTCTGAGTTCGAAAAACACATTTTCGACCATTCTGTCTGTCTGTGCAACGATTATCTACTTATCGGGTGGAACGATGTTTTGTCTCCTGATGCCTGAGTACCAAATTGGACACCTTGAGCCCATCATTTAATGGCGGTTGCGCGGTAGCCAAAAAAGCTATTTTTCTATTGACAGTGATATCAAAACGGCTTCAACGATTTTGATAAAATTTTTCTTAAATCTTTTCCTTAAAGACCTTTAATTTTCATAAATTGTTCATCCTCGAGAAAAATCAGGAAAAAGAAAAAAATGTTATAATGAAAAGAGCATTTTATTTGCGCATAACTGAAAAAGTATGCATTTTAAAGTATTGGTAGAGTATTACTGAAATATATTGTCTCTTGGAAAGTATTTAAATTCCCCAAGAAAAGAAACAATAATCATCGAAATCGGACCAGTATTAGCAAGGTTATGGCGTATTGAACTTCGTCCACATGTTTTTACTTTTCCTAACACCTGGGTTAGGAAATTTTCTATGTGCAGTATTCAACGTATACATTACCTTGGAGAGTAGAAAATTATGCCTTTATGCTTTTAAGTGGTGAAATTATATTACAACATTATACGTTAAAAGAAATAACACGAATAATAAAAAAGTACTATATCCAAGCACGTTGGAATGTTTCCGAAATTGAATGAATCAGATAACTTGAAAAAACATTGGCTGGAAGAAGAGGCAGAGCGAAGGAACGAAACCGCGGGACACCATTATCCTCTTAATTGCCATATCTTCTCATTACATCCACAATGGATCCCACTCTAGATTAAATCTCACCGCTGTCACAACACTTGTTCATTCCTGAATAACTAGTGGTACATCTTGCAAGTACCATATCTAACTTACATATGGACTAGGGGTTACGGTTTTTATGAGGAAAAAAACTGGCTATCGGTTATTCGAGTTATTTCACCTTCAATTAAAACTGATCGGTTTCAACAGACGCGAATAATCGGTTTTTGGGAAAATCGATTATTTTAAATAAACCAACATCCCATCAAAACATTTTTTATATGACGTCACAAATAACAGTTACTGGATTTGCTACAAATAACTAGTTTTTTGCATTAGTGCGAAATTAAGCAAATTACGCACTGACCTGAAGAAATAACCTAGAAAACCTTTATAGAAGTAGCTAAAAACTTTGATAGTACTTGTAGTGCATTACCAAAATCGTTTTTATGAGCCACTTATTATAGTAGTGTCAAATGAGAAAAAAATGAATTATTAGTAAATTTGCTTAGTGCATATAACTTAAAGAAGATAAAATAGAATATGTTTAAATTCCAGTCAACAATGCTCTAGAGTTTGAAATTTTTTATTTTTTTCTCTTCCTCCGATTTATTTATTTATAACAACTTACCTGCTAAAGCTATAAAGTTTAATAAAATTAGTTTTGCAAGTTTAGTTGTTAGCAATTTTCTCATGTTCAGAGCTGGGCAATTTTGAGTATTTTTTTTTCGATTTTTTTTTTTCAATCGGGGTATTCTCCGGTTTTTGGATTTAAAAAAAATAAAAACGATTATAATCGATAGTTTAAAAAAAGAAGAAGAAAAAACACGGTAATTTGATGGAAAAACACGGCTAACGATTATAACCGACTGATTATTGACATCCCTAAATAGACTACCGTTCAACTTGGAGTTTCCAATTTATAGAAGAATTTATCTTTTAAGAAAATTCCAAGGTTCGAAGGGGGGAAAAAAATAAGAAAGGGGAACAGTTAAAAGATGAAAAATTTACCCAATTTATATATCAGAGGTTCCAGGTGGTACGCAAACAAGCAAAACAAAAGTCAAGCATTAAATTATATTTTAAATAAATTCAATGAGGGATAAAAATTTCTTAAAAATTATCATTGACTGTATCAGTTATAAGATCAATAAACACCATCTAGAATTAATAAAAATAATCTAAAATTGTTATCGTAGTAAAGACGATAGCACAGATTCTGAAGTTTTCTTCTTCGACTTAAGAATCAAGTTGAGCTCCATCAAGCCCAAAATTTATGCTCTGATTGTAAATAAACTCCGTTGTCTTTAACATATGCCTACACTCTTATTAGCTCATATTTTTTTTAGTTTCCTTGGAAGAAAATAAACCTTATTATTTATTACACGATTTTTATTCAATAGATAACATTTATGTAATGTAATATAATATACATTGTCAGTAATGATCCGCATGATGGTATAGACGGATCAATACCTAATATACATTAACTATCCATTGTATATATTTGGGCGGAAGAGAAAGATCAAGGGATATTTAGGCTCTGACGGAGAGAAAAATATGGAAAATTTGATCGACCAGAAACGTAATTAAAAAATCTAGCGAGGAAAGGCTGCATACAACACAACAAGACGTGCGGACAGCTACTTCATGAATTTAAATTGAAAGAACAAGCTTAACAGTTATCTTAATTCAACAACAGCTTAGCAATCGAAATACTGTAAAGAAATATAAACGCCAGATAATAAAAAAAAATTCTCTAATGCAACAATTAGGTATCAATCTATTTCAAAAACTGCATCAATTAAGAAAAATCCAATAACGATGTTACATATTAATTTTGGATAGTATTTTTTATGAAGCAATTATCTTCCTCTAATTTTCTGTTTTATTTTAAATCTTTTATCACATATTTTTCGACGTTTCGGCGAATTTCCTCCCCATCTTCGGAAAAACACTCTAAAATTACTGGAAAACATTATAAAATTCACATTATAAACAACAAAACGCCACAAAAAAAAAATAATAATGTATATAAACAATTATACACTTATTAATTTATTTACCTTATGCATTATTCCTTAAAATCATAATTTTCATTTCTCCACTATTTTTTGTCATTTCTTAAAATCCATAAATTTTACTTATCTTACTTAAATTTATAAATTTTACCATCTTACTCGTATTAGTCACTATTATTTTAAAAATTAATAAAAAGAGTGTACATCTATACTCTGGTTATAATTGTCACAATGCAACATTTCATGGAATTAGACTTTATTCTAATCTCTACCAGACCTCTCTAAGATATTATTTTTAAAAACTATTGGTAAAACAAGATTATTAATTAATTAAAATTATTTAATTGTGGCTATTTTAAAAACAAAACAATCTAAATTATATTATGTTAGATTGAGTCCATTAACTATATCTTCATAATGGCAGCTGAGGTTTTTTATGCAATTCTTGTAATTTATCCTAAATTAAATTAAAAAATTTCCAAAAATATTAACAAAATACAAAAATGTTATATATTATTTTATAATTTTCTATCATTTATTAGTATGGTTTGGGGTGTAGTAATAAATGAAACAGACTGCAAATAATGTTTTATTTACTTAATTTATTAATAATTTTATAATTTATTTATTTATGATCTCCCCATAATAATGTTTTTTACAGGTTTACTACAGAGTACACTTGAATATAGATTCAATATTAGATGCTCATAAATTTTCTATTGGTTTAAAAAATAGAACCGGGGCAGGCTCAATAGAGCCTGTAATACTGAGAGGTTGTGAGGGTTTGGCGGGTTTAAACGACGGAGACCGTCGGATGTACTCAAGGGCTTAATTATATAGATGATAGATATATCTATCTATGATACATAATCATATTCCTTTTAGTTAAATATCTTCAATACAATAGTTTTATAATATACGTATGAAATTCGTCGAATGTTATTCTCATAAATCTTGATTTCCTAACCACAAATAAAGTACTTTCTAATTGTCAAGCAATGTCATTATTGGGAATCGCTAAAACGTTCTAAAGACATACTATTTAAAATATTTTTGTTTTAGCAAATTATGATTAATGGCGATTATTAGAGATTGATACCCACTTTCCTCTCCCCTCATAGAATCTAATTAGAGTATAGAGAAGAAATGTCTAAAAGAAAAAGCTAATAGTGACAGATCTCCGATAGTGTAACACTGATGTCGATTTTAGACATTTAAAAGTCGATTAAGAAGGCCCTAAAGTTTAATATTAAATAAGTGGAACATCTTTCCCTTTATGAACATAGATCTTCCCCAAGATAATAATACGTTTAGAGTTTTAGAGAAGTAAGAAAATATTCATTATTCCATGATCCGTAACCTAACATGGAAATGCTCGGATGAGCATAAGAGAATTAGCTCTCTCATTAGAGCTGTAGCTCTACGTTGTGTCCAAGATGAACTCCATTAAATAAGGGAAATTCATAAGAAGATAATATATTAACTTTTAATAGTAGATGTACTAGGATTGAAGGATTCACAGATACAAAGAACTACAGTAGAAAAATAGTTTTAGAAACTATTTTCAATTCGTCTATTATGATTTTATTTACGATAAAATTACTTATTTACGTTAAAAATTAATAGTTGATCTGACTCTTGCCTAGTGAATAGTATATTAAATAAAATAGAGCCCAATGGCATCTTGTAATATTTAATAGTTTATAACCTTTAATTATTAGACAGTTTTAATTATTTATTTGGCGCCCAAATAGACGCCCTTGGAAGAAGAAAACAATACAGATTAATTGTCAGACACCTGACTAATTGAGATTAGACGAAGCATTATACCCTTCGAGCGCGAATTTCACAATTTAGTAAGCATATTTTATATGACTCGCAATTAGTGCCAAATATAAATACACACTGATTCATAAATTGATCCTAAACTTAATTAACTAGATTAACTTTTAAAATTTATATTACAACAAGCTGTCTTACAAATCTTAAAAAAAAATAAATATACTTGACTGATATACGTCTACCACACACCCGCACGGTTTTAAAAGCGTTGAATTATTTACAGTGCAAATAATGAGAATCAGAAAGAAGAATATATAATTATGAAATAGCTATATCGTGAAAGTAGATCCAGTAATTGGTGACAAATTTTATTGTTATCAACGGAGAATTCATTAAATCAACACTCAAAATTGGTCAACTCTACTCATTTAAGAAGTAATTACAGTAATTCCAAATCCAAAACTTCTTTTTCAATCTCTAATGGCACATTTTCTCTCTTAAATGATACCAATACTTTCTTACTAGATTGCCTTCTTACTTCTTATAGCATTAACCTTCTATTATTGTTCCTCTTACTTTCTTAGTATTATTTTCTTCTAGCATTACCTTACTTTCTCACAGAAGCAGAGCTAAATATTACCCGAGATATTAAATATAAATGTTTGTTACAATTATGTCTACTTGTAACAATAGAGCATATTGTTCATCCACTCAAAATTCACGATTTTGCAGATGATGAAATGTTAGTTTTAAATACTGTATTAATTTCAGTGAAACTATAATGAAAAATGAATAAAAACGCAGCTATTTATTACTTTATGATTTTATTATTTCCAAATAATTTTATATACTTATACAATATATATAATTGTATCACATTATATAATTTGTTTTTGTCTTTGGCTGGTTTACATGAGTAAGTTTTTTGATCAAATTCACTTTTATAAAAAAAATTATTCATCCAAACGGGATACTTACTTGTGTAGCCTACAGTTTACACGAGTAAGTTTTTTGATCAGGGCATTGATAAAAAAATATATTCGTGTAAACCAGCCTTGATAATTTCAAAACAGTACATATTTTTCTTCTAACTTCACAAGTGACTGAAATACGGACGGTCGAAAACTCAAATCAGGTGCCCATCCGGAACAAAACGGTTGATGGTAATGTTCTGAGTGCCGCGGATCATACTTGGGTACCAAATTAAAAAAAAAAAAAAAAAAAAACGGCAATCTCGGAGAAAAGTTTTTATTTTGTTCGATTTTTGGATTCTACGTATCTTTAAGCTTGAAACCTCAAATTTTGAGGTGGGTTTAAATTTGGTTCTTTTATTGTCCATCGCAAAGGTTCATTATTGAAAATAATAAACCAACATGGCATGATTGGCCTTGAAAGATCAGAAATGGCCTTCTAGTAGTTAATAGTCCACTTCAATGCAATTGTTCCTGTGGTATTAACTAAAAAATCATGACTTTCGAGTTATGGCGTTGTTGCAGCAAATGAGCTATATGAATAACGCATGTTATTTTTTTCATTATTAATAATAATAATAATAACAGACAATTTATATTAATCATTACCTTTATGCTGAGCTAAAACATACATCAAAGCTGTAGCAGACATTTTTTTCATAAATAGATAATAAATTTTATAGGAAAAACTAATGCACAATTTTATTTCATCTAAAGTGATAATATTTTTTCTTTGCTCGTGCATTCATCTCAGTATTTTGGAAACAAGTCAAAACCAATAATTTTATAATATGAAACCAAGTTAGCTGTGAAGAGACAGAAGGCTAATGGAAGAGAAGGTATTGAAAGTTCACTGCCCGGCCGGCCTAGTTGTCTTCATTGTATCAGGGACTTGATGTTTCTACTTCAAGCAATCGAAAATTTAACAGATACAACTCAGAAATACAGGGACAACCGAAATCGGGAATAATGAAAGATGATGTTATTCTTTTTTGATCACAATAATCATATTTTTTTATTTATTTCCGACCAACTCCCCTCAGTATGCCTTGATACGTTCAAATATCTGATGTGGGCAACACATGACTTCCTTGTACGCCTGTTAAACTATAAATCGGTGGCTCAAAAAGTGATCCTGAATTTGGTTACTAGTTTCCGAAGATTGCAGTAAAAACGACACTCGGCGTCCCGCCATTCATCTATTGACACACAAACACACACTCTTGTCACTGGAGGTCTCATTCCGTTATTATATGTCGTTTTCCTTCAGTAGGTAACTAGTTTCCAAGATATTTCTTCATGTTTCATGACGACAATAAAACTGTCAATATCATTGGATAAAGCAAATTAGAAATGGGCAGTTTCGACATTTTTAGCGGAAAAACCCACTTAACTAATATCTTATTCTCATGATGAAGACTTTTTGATCTCACAAATGGGGAGGAAAACTAGTATTTTAGACTCAATTTTAACACTTAAAACAAGTAATAAAAATGTTAAATTGGATTGGAAACCAAATTGCGTTTGTAACCTTTATTACCGAAACATATGATTTCTCTTCTAATTTAAATATAATTTTTGATGTGAGCTTATTATGACCTTCAAGTAAAGTACCCTTTTCCGCTCACGAATCTTAACCAAAATCTAGTAAATACATTTATATCGATATAAAAGTCCTATTTACCAAATTTGAGATGTTTTACATTATATTTTAATATATTTTTTGACGAAAGTCTAATATGACCTTCAAGTAAAGTACCACTTCCGGTTTTCCAATTTAGACCAAAATCTAGTATCTTATTTAAATCAATATATAAGTTATAATTACTAAATTTGAGAAGTTTTGCATAGTATTTTAATATCATTTTTGATAAAAATCAATTATGACCTTCAAGTAAAGTACCACATCCGGTGATCAAGCAGTGACCAAAAATGGAGGTTCACAACTAGATTTTACAATCCTAAATACAAAATTTCAACTTTCTACTTTTTACTTCGTATCAGGAAGTAATTATATTATTATATACGTATTATATATTATATACGTATATTACTTCGTACAAGGAAGTAATAATTTGTTCTTTTTATTAAATTATTAAAACTAACCACATTAAAAAACAAAAACTATAAACTACAGTTATGATAATTTGAAATAAAAATAAATGGATTAATATAGTTTTGAAATATATCGGTAGTTATTAGCAAAACAAAAATGTCCTGTGTTTCCCAATAACGTAATTGAACAAATTTATTTCAAAAGTCATTATTTTAACCAAAATAATCATTTTTCAAAAATAAAATAAACAATATAGAATTAATTTAAATCCGGTCGGATTACAATCGAAATGGAAAAGGTGACAGTTCATTTGGAAAAGGAAATTTGATTTGATGTATTTTTTTTCTTTTTCTGGAAAGCTTCCAGTGGCGTATATTTTCTTTGAGAATCAATGCCAGATTTTTGGTTTCAATATTTACCGCAATAAAAAATGATTTTAGTTTAGCTATAATAAGTTTGCTATTTAAACATAATGACTTCCTTCAAAACGTGATTAGAGGGTAACTTTATAAAGACTGCCTTGGTATTAATTAATTAAAATTATTTTTAATGTTTAAATAATATTATTCTTATACCATTTAGGTGGCCCAAGAAGTATCAATATTTTGTTTCAGTATGAATATTAAAACATATTTTTTATATTAAAAATATTATTTTTAATATTCACATACAATAAAATTGTTAGAAAGAACAGACAATGATGATCAAGCTTTATCTATTATGTGCCTGATTATTTCTAAACAAACATTTTATGACTTTGTTATTCCTGTTTTATTCAAAAATACACCATAAATCGAGCTTAGTTAAGTAATTACAGGTACTAAGTACTACGTACTAAGGGGTTGACCGTATGTTCTCAATCATATCTGCCCCATTTAATGTCTATATTCTTCTTCATAATTATAGGAATTAATGTGACGGCGTTAAAAAATTAAATTTTTATTACTTTCATCAGCTAAATTCCTTAATTAAAAAAAAAAAAAACAAGGTATAATCTCGCAACTTTAAACTTATGTTTTCCAATTCGTATTCATTGGAATTATCAAAATTCGCCATCACTGCGGCCAATTCATCCAAACAGGCCGTGGCAGAGAACCGCTCCTCTTCAAGCACACGCAGCAACTCAACGAAGACTAATTTCCAGAGGGCACAACCAAGGACTGAGCCCTGATCTCTCCAAGTTCTCCTCAACTTCGTAGAAGTTATCACGTATTCTCACTCTTCTATCCTCTAGGTAACTCTGTAGGAGAGCATACTTGCTGGGGGCCTCATACTTCTGTAGTTGTTGAAGCACATGGGGCCACCATACGCCTGTGGAAGACATAATAAAATTCTTAGATGCGTCTCACCGCGGTCGTTCCAAGGCCCGCTAAACCCTCACAACCCTTCAATATTACGGGTACTGTATACCCTGGCCTATGCTTATTTCTAAATTTTTTTCAATAAAAAATTAATGAACATCTGATAGTCAGTATAGGGAATACCTGTTGACAAATTTATTGTGGGATCATAAATACATAAGGCTGAATAAATTATAAATTAAGGTTAAGTAAATAAATATTATGTTTTACATTTTTTCCTAGTGATTACAACTGTTCTTGGGACGGGACAAACTAGTAATGGATTAAAAAATAATTCGTCACAACTGGGACATGTCGGAGATGAAAATAAATTCAAAAACCTTCAATATTTGCCGATTTTCATTAAAAAATAGACCTTGATGTGATATCCCCAAAAATTTTCGATAGGAGGATACTTTATAGTTTCTTATAGACACAAAACCTGGCTACGCACATTAAGAGAATAACGCCTTAAGGTTAAGTATGCTAAGAATATTGGACCAGGAGAAAGATAAAGCACCTAGAGAATTTGGAATGCTACACAACACAGAATGGAGGGATATGCATCCAGTTAATTTAATTAATTAGCACCGAATACACCTGTAGTCTTCAATTTCCAAGCAGCCAACAGTATTGAATTAGCTAAAATCAATCAAATATTTTTTTTTTTTAGATAGAAAATATAAGTGTTTCTAGCTATTAAGCACCACATCGAAAAAATAAATAAACTCACCTTTATTTAGTATTAATTAGTGTAACTAATATAAATGGTATTTTTGAATGCCTCTAGGCTCCAGATTTAATTCAAATGTCTAAATTTTAACACCCTACTGCTTCATAAGGAGTTTCATTGGGATTTTCCTTATTCAAGGTAACACTCATGACAAGTTCCACTCCTGGGATTGTACATTTTAAAAAGGCTAACAATGTGGTTTGGCATTTTGAGATCATGCTAACTGAGTAAGAATACCTCTCGGGAAACTATATTGAATGAATGTTTAAAATATTACGTTTAAAGTAAATTATTTGGATAAAAATCATGAAAATGAATAAAAATACTGACCATGTTATTCTGGTTTTCAAACTTTCCTTTCTCAACAATTAAACTAGGCCTAGAAAACACACATCTGTTGTTAACTGTAAACAAAATTATTACTCTTTAACAATCTGAAAGAACAAAGATTCCCATAAATTCTCCATATTTCAAAACTATAACAATCCTAAAGTAACACTCACGACAGATTTTTAGGACAGTACTAAATCTTGATAAACTGACTGTAACAAAATTTTTTATGGCATATCTTGCATTGCTATGTATATTTTACTAGTTCTCCTGATAGCATATTATTATAATATTAATCTTTAAATAAATGTATTTATTTATACAGAAGTAATTAAAGATGTCACAGCATGGTTAAGGAGAGAAAAAACATATCTTCAACAAAATATTTATTTATTTTTACTGTTTAGTTTGAATGCAGAATTTAGTTATCCATTGCCACTATGTTATAGTTACTTTTCCCATATCTTTAGAATTTAAAGTCATCACCAAAGTGATATAGAAAAAGTTAAAAATAATGTGAAACCTACGGACTGCAACTTAGTATAAATTTTGAAAATTACCCATGAAGCAAATCTTCATTTTCACGTAAGTAAATAGCCGTAATAATTAAATACATTATTAATTTACACTACTCGAAGGCTATAACTGCATAAAGGATGTAAACAAAGGGTATTAAGCTACGATAGAACGGCGATAACATGCCGTGTAAGGACTATTGAGATAAGCACAGGAAGGTGTAAGTTGTCACGCAACAGGTGTAAGCAGTCATTTAGTAATTAACCGTAAATCTTTCAATTTTACACATGCTTCCTAATGTCCTCCTAGCTTATGCATACTCTGTTGAATACTAATCCGCTCAACAGAACAATGATAATGGTAATTGTATGGTAATTGGTAATTGTATATAAATACCCTAAAACCTCCGAGTATAAATTTAATAAGGGCATCAATAGAAAGCTGAAAAATGACATTTTGGAGCGAACAAAAGATATTGTAGTGTACTTACATTATTTATAGTTTTTTTTTGTTTTGTTTTTTACAGAAAATAATAATAACTATTTTCTGAGACTAATATACTGCATTAACGAGTTCTGTAAGGTTATGGGAGTGATAGAATTGGTTTTTAAAACAAATATATATTGTTGCCAATTCCTGGCCACACAATTATATAAAGTATTTTTTAAATCTCATTTTCCATTTCTGTAACTTCTGAACCCCGCACCTACTCATCTAATTCCTCGAACCGATTTCAGTTCTCTTTGTGGCCACCTGCTACTCTGTCTGGATCAACTGATCCCACAATACTGGCAAACATCTCCTCCACTTTCTTAGCTCATAAAAAATACCGCATAAGAAGCCTAACAGACCCAGTAGAGTTCGCAAGTACCTACACGTCATTGGTTTCATTTAAATTAGTTCCCGTAGTAGTTAATTTGCAGTACTTATCTCTCTTTGATCTCTCATTAGCTCACTATTAGAATCTGAGAGATATAGACAGTCAGTACTATTATTTCATGTAGTGATGAAGCATTCTTGTTGTTTTTGATCCAATAAAGAATTGGGATAGGATAAACTGGTGTTAAAAGATTTATTACCTCTTAATAATCCCTCTCTGTCTTGATAGGATAGGGCAATGTGATCAAATAATTTTTTTAATGCAAATAAAAAATTATGGATTTTGCATTTAAAAGACATAGCAACGCGGCGGTTGAAGCGGAAAATATATTTTTCGATTAAGCACATTTTTAAATCCAAATCACGAAACCTAATCTGAATATCATTATGGTGAGCTGGAAGGTCTTTTTTAATTTTCTCATTTAAAGGTACTTTTTAATCACTTCAATTTAAATAAAAAATCATAAAATAATATAAACTATTTTATCAGACTAATGGATCGTATTAATCAGATCTATAGGGCGGTATAATGGGAATAATATAATTGGCAGGGACTCAGACGACTGGACAGAAACCTCACAAGATTGGCGGCCGATCTGTCAACAAGTCCGGGCTATCTTTCTACAAACTAGTTTAAAGTTGTTTCGCAATAACGATTTCAATTAATTCAATTTTTTACTTTCTTGTACGCAGTAAAGAAAGTATTGTAATCGCGAAAATTTTCGGTTTTCAGATTTTAACGGAAATATCCAGTTTGACTATCCCTGAATTCATTTAGACTAGTTTCGTCGAGACGTCTGTACGGACGTACGTTCGTATCTCGCATAACTCAAAAACGGTTAGCAGTAGAAAGTTAAAATTTTGTATTTAAGAATATTGTAAAATTTAGTTGTGAACCTTCCTTTTTGGTCACTACATGATTACTGGAAGTGGTACTTTATTGATTTTCATCAAAAATTATATTAAAATATAATGAAAAACCTCTCAAATTTGGTGTTTAATACTTACATATTGATAGAAATAACACATTAAATTTTAGTTAAAATTGGAAAACCGGAAGTGGTACTGTACTTAAAGGTCATATTAGACTTTCATCAAAAATTACATTAAAATATGATTTAAAATATCTCAAATTTGGTAAATAGGACTTTTATATCATTATGAATGTATTTACTAGATTTTGGTTAAAATTGGTGAGCCAAAAAGGGTACTTTACTTGAAGGTGCTTTACTAAACATACATCAAAAGATATTTCGACATTTATTACAGAGATCGAGTTAGTAAGGTTCTGTGATAAAGGTGTAAAATACATTGTTCAAGATTGAGTGTAAAATACTTGTTTTCCTCGCCATTTGTGAGGCGAACAAGTCTGCAGCATGAGAATAAGATATAAATTAAATGGGTTCTTCCACCAAAAATGTCGAAACTGTCGATTTACAACGTTTTATCTAGTGACATTGACAGTTCTAATGTTGTCATGAAACACGAAAAAATCTATTGGGAACTTGTTAGAATGAGACCTACGGAAACATGAGCTTGTGTGTGTGTCAATAGATGGATGTCGCGACGCCGAGTGTCGTTTTTGAGATACTGCAATCTTCGGAAGCTAGCAACCAAATTCAGGATCACTTTTTGAACCACCGATTTATAGTTTAATAGGGATACAAGGAATTCATGGGTTGTCCACATCAGATATTTATCACTCAACTAAACATATGAAGATGATTTGGCATTTTAAAAATTATAATTAATCGATAAAGCACCAAGATGTTTATTTTAAAATAATTGTCATAAAATCCTTCTAATGCAATAACATTTACCTCCTTTATCTTTAAATTTAATTTAATTTTAGTAGGTTCGATTACAGACATTTTGCCTCCATCCTCGAGCCTGCTCTCTTTGGTTATAGTTTTCCGGTTAGCTGAATATATTTCAAAGGAATAAGGAGAAAAAGAGACTCCCTGTAAATCGCCGCTTCAGAGACAGATCAATCTTATCTCCAAATTTGCCATTTTCTGTTCTTTATCACTTAGGATAGTTCAAACTACTACGGATTTGATGCAGAAATAACTTATCTCTATCTATAATATCGAAGCTAGAAAGTCAATATTTGGTTTATACATTTATATAATCGAAACGATAAAACAAAAGGTAAAAAACCCTCTGCTGTAAAATATAATTTTTGGAGAAGGCTGATTCTGCTCTGAAGCGGCGAAATACTTTCAGATAGACAACTTGCCCTTATCCTGATTCCGGGTTTCTATTAAGGCTATTACAGACGATAACTCCCAATGGAACGACGGAGTAGAGCGACTGGATCCCTTGGAATGAAAAAGATTTTATGTTCCCCAATAATCACCAGTATTATCAAAGATACAGCGTATTGAACTACAACAGCTTAGAGCCTAGAAGGAATGCCGAGTTCGTCCGAAAGTAAACGGATATGACCGAACCGCTCCTTCCTTCACCTGGCTACTCCTGTTCTCAACAATACGCTCTCAGGTTTATGTTAATCTCAGTAGTTAACTTCATGCTTATTATTATTACAACACGCACAGGATAATTATTATAGGGTGGTATGGGAAAGTTGTATTTGCGCGTATCGCACTTATATATATATATATATATATATATATATATATATATATATATATATATATATATATATATATATATATATCAGTATTTTTTTTATTTATATGAATACGCCAAATTCTCAACAAAATTTTGGCGCATGAGAAATCAAAAAGACAATAATAATTATTTTTCTTATAAGTAAACTAAAAAACTTTTTCTGTTAATTTGAATATTCTTGCTTAAATTAGACCCAGCAGTCAGCCGTAATTAGAGTTAGTTGCCTATATATTAAAATAGATATATTTTGAGTTGTGACTTCTTAAAAGACTATATTTATTTAGAGTAACTAAACTTTTTTTACAGTCTCGAAGAAGAAATAATATTATATGAACTTTGGTTTTATCAAAACAAAAATACCCTGATTCGGATAGATATTTAAACAGCTGTTAAAAAAACAAAAAAGCATGCAAACTAAATATGAAATTCGATGAAACCCCGAGGTGGATCATATGATGGACGGACCCCTCGACTATAAAGGAGCTTCCATTAGGTCTAGACCACTTAGAATTGGCTTGCATTTATTTCACCCTACCGCCTACTGCTTTAGTGGGCTCGGATCTTGTTTTTCAAACAGGCCCAAGGAAAAAGTAGTGGTCGTTACCAAATGATGCATGACCATGGAGCATATTAAGCGACACCGTTTTACTTTCTCTCGCATATCATGGGGTAAACTCTATACGAAAATGTATGGCGATTCCAATAATATTTTCTTTGAGGGGCGCTAGACTTGAATGACTGAATGCTGCAGTAGTGTTTTCTTTTAACCATTACTCTTTTCTCACATAACTTTTTAGTGTCTTACGAAATGCCAATTTTTGGGAATTACATTAGAAAAAAACTATGTTTATAATTACAATGGTAGTAGTGAGTACGATACTTTCATACCAAACACTAAATTTAAGCTTGGTGGGGGGTGCGGTCAATGAATAAACACACAAAAAAGAAAATAATTATTATATTGTGTGCCGATGTTTCCGCCTAAGATATATGTCATCATCATTGCTGAGAAAAAACAAGATAACAATAAATGTAACAACAGGACCAGTAACAGTAAAAAAAGATAACAAACAGTATAACGAAAAATATGCTAATCATAATGTGATTACTACGAAATAAAGAAAAATATATTACTAGATAATGAAAATAAAGATATTTAAAATATTGTGAAAACATAGAAAGATATCACGTATCTTAAAAAAAAAAAAATATTAATAATTAAAAACAGATCTATCAACTATTATCTATGCCAAGGACTATCCTATTTCCCAATTTGACTTCATATTATTTTATTTTTTTTTATTATAAAATAAGTGATTTCTATCTTCCAAAATTTTCAATATCTTTATTTTCACTATCTATTAACATATTTTTCTTTATTTCTTTTTATTCACATTATGAATAGCATATTTTACTTCTTTTTTTTTCCATCGTACTTCCATCTTACTCTGTTATCTTTTGTTACTGATACTGGTGCTTTAACTGTTGTTACATCAATTGTTCTCTTGTTTTTTTCTTAGCCTTGATGATGGCCTAAAACTTAGGCGGAAACGTCGGCACACAATATTAATTTTTTTCTTATTTGTGTGCTTATTTATTAACCGCGCCCCCAACCAAGCTTCTTTTACGCATATTTTCTACGGTCAACCATACTCTCACTATTTCAAACACTGAATTATTTTATAATGTTATAATAAATAAGGAATTTTCGCAAAATGTTGAAAATTTATTTTCTCTTATATCAGCCATCGATTGACTCTAAGAATTGAAAGATCCTCCTTGGACACATTCAGCCCCTATAAAGTGGTTATCTGTCCTTCAATTTGTTATAGAGAAAGCCAGACGATTGAGTGTGGATAACGATCCAGTATTGAACCTAAGATCTTAGCAATGGGTCATAATAGTTAACGTGTGGAAAATAATTTAGATTAAGTGCATAATCGTCGTAAAGGTCCAACCTGATGATTAAGTTGGATCTTTAAACGTCTGCTATTCAACTGCATTGGTGTTAATTCCCCACTAGACATTTTCTTATTTTTGTGGTAAGTGAAACCTTCAGAAGCTGTTCTTCAAAATACTTTGTGATTTACACTTGATAATACATTATATACAACTATTAAGGAGTAATAATTAACTAGTTTTTAAACAAAATCTGATAGAAGTGGTAAGTGTATATCTCTGTTATGAGCAGTACGTGTGGTTTAAACTTACTCCTACCATCATGCAACTGGGGAACAGCGTAATGAAATAAAAATCCTTTTTTTATTATATTTTATTATATACATTTATATTATCATATAACACATCCCACTTTCATAACTTTCACTGAAGAGTAGGTATCAGGTATTGTAATGATTTATCAACCTCGTAAAAATGGATGTGATTGAAACGTGGGCTTTAACGTAATATTTAAGTACAATCGTCTAAGCAACATTTTTTTAAAGATAGGAAAAATCTACCCTCAAAAATAAAGATTATACAGTTATTCAAATTCAAACTTTCTAAAAGCTAGTGCGAACTTGTTCCACAT
Organism: Rhaphigaster nebulosa; assembly: GCA_948150685.1. Classification (NCBI taxonomy): domain Eukaryota; kingdom Metazoa; phylum Arthropoda; class Insecta; order Hemiptera; family Pentatomidae; genus Rhaphigaster; species Rhaphigaster nebulosa. The sequence continues at coordinate 18,801,938 of OX411308.1, forward strand.
TACCTCACATAATTACCAATAATAATAATGTTTAACAAAAATATATGTCATTATTTATTAGCAATATGTATACTTTAGATTTGAAAACGGTCTATTAATATCCGAAACGTCATATAAATAATAATAAATAAATAATAATGAACCAATTTAGTGTTTCAGATAAATATAATCAGTTGATCTAAATACCAGCATAACTGGTATTGGATTGATTTCGATTTAATCGTTACCTATCGTTTGACAGTAGTACTTAATACAAACGGATTTTATAGTAGTAAGATAGAATCTTATCGTCAAACTCGAAATTTTTGCCATGGTGAACTTTTTTATTTTTTAAATTATTTTTCTTCTTCTGTTTTATATTATTTATTTATAAGATAATAATTATTTTTATCTATCCTTTTTTTCACAAGTACTGATTAGGTTTAGCTAATACATATACCTGACACTGATGACCAAGATATGTGTCACAAAATGCAATAACCAATAATAACTTAACTATGTTTTTTTTGTATTGAATAAAAGACGAAAGTGTTCTTTTCTCTGCATTCCTCGCCACGAAAAATTACACCAAAGTTTAAAAAAAAACTTTTCAGTAGTATAGGAGAGAAAACGGTCTTCAGAAAAAGAGCAACCAGGACATTGACAACAAAATTTTATAATCGGATTTTACAAGGAATGTAGGTCTTGACTCAGGTTTCGGAAATAGCAATATGATGGAAATTTTGAGTATAATATTGTAGAAATTCTACATAATGGATTGGGAGTAAACGCGGCAGCTGGTTAAGTAACTACTAAAGATTTCACGATAACTGAAGGATTAGAATAACACTATACAACTCGTTTTTTGTGTCTGGTCAAAGACCGTAATTTTTCATCATATTATGCCAAAATAGAGTGGAATATGACCTACCTATTGAAGAATGTTTGCTTTTGTGGCGTGGAGCTTGTTTACTCTAATTTGGAATCCTGAATTATTCTTAATACGGATGTTAATTAATATGGTTGTAATGTCATCCCATTTTCCCTCTCTGCAAAGTCAAGGCAGCTGATTATTCTACTGCTTTCTCATTGGCCGAAACATTAAAAGGGGATCAGTAATTAAATAAATATTTTTTCTTTCATTTAATATTATAAGGGCAATTTAGAGCGCATTGCTGGTGAATTTTTCAACAACGGTCTAAGCCTTGTTTATGTTTTGAGAGTGAACATTGTCCTTTATTTGAGGTATTATCGCTTGGTTTAAACTTAAAAATACATTCTCGAGCCATTATCTATTCAGTTAATAAATCGGCGTTGCAAGCATGCAGCGGACAGTTTTTGTTTTGTATGCGGCATTTTTATTAAAGTGAGGGATTCAAAATATGCCCTAAAATCTAACCTTCAGCGTTGTAGGGCATATGAATCATATTTTGGAATCCCTGTAAGTAGCCAGGACAAAGTGTGGGCCCCACATTTCACCTCTGGGAACTGTAAAAAAAACTTGGAAGGATGGTATAGAAGGAAGAAGCGTACCAGTGCACAACCAAGGATTTGGAGGGAACCGACTGATCACGTGAATAATTGTTATTTCTGCTTATATGACACGATTAAAGGGCGAAGACGTGCAGATCTCCAAAGCTCCTAAGCCACATACACCGGAGTTTCCTATACCGACTCCACTTCCTCCGGAGCCCATGGAAACTGAGTGTCTATCTTCTATATATTCGAGAGGCAGTGAAGGCCGTTGTTTTGACACGGAAACTGATGATGACGAAGGAGGGACACCGACTACGTGTGGAGTCTCATTCGAGAGAGTTCCACGTCCCTGAGGCGCTAGAGTGGGAAAACTCATTTTTGACTGCAATGACTGCTCATTTTTGATTTATTATAAGTGAATTCTGAGTTTATTTTGTTTTGAATACAAGAAGTTTAAAATGTTTTGTGTTTGAAATATTGTTTTTGTGTTACAATTCGAATTGATTACAATATGAATATTTTAGATGTTTATGTCTATTAAAAATATACTAAAAGCATAATCCTGGCTTCAAAAGCAAATACTTTGAGGTACCCTGTTCATTTTTCTCAATGTTAAGGTCTAAACAAGCAAACACAATCACTTTCAACCCAGACAAAAAAAAAGTTCAATTTCGTTGTCTAGTGTAATTAGCGCGTAGTAACGTAATGGCCAATACTCGGTTCTAAAGGAAATTCAATGTAGATTCCAAATATGAAGGATTTTTTTATTACTTTTTGAGAAAGAGGTCAGATCTTTGATAATTACGAGGACGTAAAAATTGGATATGAAGAGTCCTTTGCCTCAAAACCAAAGGAGGGATACCGGCATCAAATCCAATTACTGGTAGAAAGATGGGTGAAAGTGGTTGAAAACAATGGTCTTTAGTTTGAAGAGTGGTTGGTATTCCATAATGCTTAAAATATGTAATCTGAAATAAAGCTACACTAATGCACAAGGACTTTTGTAATAACCTGGTACAATGGGTTGTAAAACTAGCTACGTTATTTTTGTATGAAATTGTCATCATTAATAAATGTAATAAAAGCTAATGACCAGAAGTGTATACAAGAGTATGATTCAAATCGTACCAGCTGTCATTAATTATTCTCTAAAATATCTGATATGGGCAACAAATGACTTCCTTGTACTCCTATTAAATTATAAATCCGTGGCTCAAAAAGTGATACTGAATTTGGTTACTAGTTACCGAAGATTATAGTAAAAACGACACTCGGCGTCCTGACTATTTACATATCTATATGTATACTATATCTATTCTATATCTGACTATCTATTTACATACACACACAAAAAAAAAAACATACTCTTGTTACTGGAGGTCTCATTGCGTTATTACATGTCGTTTTCCTTCAGTAGGTAACTAGTTTCCAAGATATTTCTTCATGTTCCGTGACAACAATAAAACTGTCAATATCACTGGATAAAGCATTAGAAATGGACAGTTTCGACATTTTAAGCAGAAAAGCCCAGATAACTAATATCTTATTCTCATGCTGCACACTTGTTGATCTCACAAATGGGGAGGAAAACCAGTATTTTACTTTCAATTTTAACACTTAAAATAAGTAATAAAAATGTTTAATTGGATTGAAAACCAAATTACGATTGTTATCTTTATTAACGAAACATATGATTTATGTATTTAATTTAAATATAATTTTTGATGTAAGCTTATTATGACCTTCAAGTAAAGTACCGATTTCGGCTCACCAATTTTAACCAAAATATAGTAAATACATTCACATCAATATAAAAGTCCTATTTACCAAATTTGAGATGTTTTACATTATATTTTAATATAATTTTTGATGAAAGCCTAATATGACCTTCAAGTAAAGTACCGCTTCCGATTTTCCAATTTAGACCAAAATCTAGTATGTTATTTAAATCAATATATAAGTTATAATTACTAAATTTGAGAAGTTTTGCATAGTATTTTAATATGATTTTTGATAAAAATCAATTATGACCTTCAAGTAAAGTACCACTTTCGGTGATCAAGCAGTAACCAAAAAGGGAGGTTCAAAACTAGATTTTACAACAATCCTAAATAAAAAATTTCAACTTTTTACGGCTAACCGTTTTTGAGTTATGCGAAATACGAACAAACGAACGTACGTACGTAGGTACAGACGCCACGACGAAACTAGTCAAAATTGATTCAGGGATGGTCAAAATGGATATTTCTGTTGAAATCTGAAAACCAAAAATTTTCGCGAATACAATACTTCCTTTACTTCAAATACTCTACAAGGAAGTAAAAACCGTATAAACTTATGATTCCGATTTAATAAATTCTTTAGCTTCACTCCCAACTGTACAACATACTTCAAAAGGTGAGTGTAGTTAGATATGATCATTTATGAAGGAACAGCAAACCGTGACATTTATTTTAAAATATCAATTTTTTTTTTTTACAAAATTCTATTTAATTTTTTAAATACATTATTGAAAGAAAGATTGCTAGGTGTTATAAGACAGGAGTATATGTTCTTCTCAAGATAGGAAGCAATCTTCCTTGCTTGCTATACTACAAATTGTACTATGTACTACAATTGCTACTATACTACATAATGCATCTTAAGGCGGTTCCTGACGATCTTTCCAAATCGCACAATGGAACTATCAAGTAGAACAACTGGATTGCATGGTGTGAAGACAATTTCATTTATTTTTCTTCGGTATTTATTTTGTATTTTAAATGTTTTTTTTTTTGGTTTCTTGGTACGTGCATATGGTGTTTTCTGCTGATCAGCTGTTTATATAACCTTCTCAGCTGTCTCTGGTTGAAGCATAATTTTAGACTGCTGATGTGAGATATGCTGTATTTGATCTTCAAACATGGGTGATCCTCCAAAAATCTGGACATTTCGAATGTTGGAATTTCATTGAATAAAATATTACTAATACATCGGGTTTTTTTTTTTCACCAAATTCTTTCTTGTTTGTTTCTTAGCGTGTTCACTTATACTTTAATACCAAAATTCATTCATTGATTTTTTTTTTTTGTTTTTAGTCGTTTCTTAAATATCGAGATTTTACTCGAAAATAAAACTGTTTACTTTAAATAAAATATAATAGATCTCCTTTGGATTTGGAACTATTATTTTTGCTTGATATTTGGATTTTCTACATAAAAACTCCTTAAATAGTAGATTTTGGGCAACTTGGTATCTCTAAAAGTTGTTTATCAGTTATTTTTCAAATAAAACGCTTATAAAATAAGTAAGTCCTATAAAATAAATCTCGGATCTCCTATTACGTGGGGAGGAGGCGGGAGGGAGGGGGAGAGACTGCAGTGGTGATTTTTATGGCCCTCGGTATTTCTAGTAGAAAATCCTATTTTATATTGTCAGGTATCTAATTTTATGTCATCTGTTAAAATAATAATGATAAAGGAATGAGGAGCTCAGCTTCAATAGGTGATAACCTAGTTATCTTTTCTTTAGAAAGAAAAAGCTTCGCCTACAGATTACTAGATCATCCATTAGAAAAATATAAAATAATAACATATTTGAAACATGTTAAACATGTTTGAAACATGTACCACAAAGTACTTTCCGTTATACGGCTCTAAGCTTACTGACTGTTAATTAAATAACATAGTAAGAGCGCTTTAGGCGGGAACTGCCAATGTTGCCTCGCTAGGAACAATAATGAACTTAACAAGTGTAATACTCTAGCAGGAAATACAAACTTTGCCAATGAAATGAGAATTGGATGGATTATAATAAATTAACATAATGTTGTTTAGCGATTTCGAGATTAAAAAATAAGCACAGTAGTTGCCTACGACATATATTAAGTCATACAAATTGATCCGACCAAAAAGATGATCTGAACCTTACCAGAAACGTTGGACACAAAATGCCCATTTTAGGAACATTCACCCAAATGAGATTATGATGCCTGAAACGGCGAAACGGTGACTAGTTAGCTTTTTGCCGGCATTTTAGAGAATTAAGATTTTGTATTTGTAATCTTCCGATTGCATATTAGTTTTTAGAAGTATTTCGTGTCATCTTCTTCCTTCCTCAAATACTTTTTTACTTCGAAGATTCGAATCAGACATCATCATTAAAATGTTCCATGACTATTTTGATATTCTTGTTTTTTTCGAAAATGATTCCAAGAACATTCATCGAATTTAATCCAGGGGTTATGAACTCGGGAACCTGATGTGTTAGAAAAACATAGACATACTTTCTAAAAATTTCAAATAGTGACCAAAAGCATGTTATCATAATTCATATAGTTTAGTCTGACACTGAGAAATAACACTGGTCGACAAGATTTTCTTCACATGAAATCTAATTAGTGATTCAAATGCATTTTTTTTATCTTGAATTCAGATATATAGTCAGAATTTTCCCATCAGGCATAGTTTTCCTGTGATAGCCTCTTTTTAAAATCTGATTTTAGCGCTCTCTTTGACCTGTCAAAGGAACCTAAAATCATGGCCTAAACGTGAATCTCTTAAATGTGTCACATATCCCTTTAATGATTCCTGAAAAATATATTTACCTCCATTTGATATTAAATTAGGACTAATGAAAAAATTCGTCAAAGCTATAAATGACCTTTCTGATGGATTCTTGTACTTGAAATTGAAATTCGCCAAAGTCAATGATGCTAAACTGAAAGAAGGAATTTTTATAGTACCACAAATAGGGTCATTAATGGATGATGAACATTTTGAAGGACTGTTAAATCCACTGGAAAAAGCAGCCTGATAGTCTTTCAAAAATCTATGTCGGGATTTTCTTGGAAACCATAAAGCAGAAAACTACCGTGACTTCTGCATTCTTATAAAGCTATGGGATGCAACATGTTTATAAAATTCATTTCTTGTACTCTCACATCGAGTACTCGACTTCTTCACGGCTGTCAGCGAAGAGTACGGTGGTGAGCGTTTTCATCAGCAAATTTATAAAATGGAAAAGAGGTACTAAGGCAAGTGGAGTTCTAATGCTGGCTGACTACTGTTGGAACAAGAAGAGAGATGAGCAATAACTTTTTCCGTTCATTTTCTCGGTGATATGCTAAATATTTTAAGAGTTAAAGGGCTTTAAGGAGAAGACATTATGCAAGTTTCACCAAAATCGTGAGAGCCGTTTACGAAAACATTGTAAAAAATTGTAAAATCGATTATAAAATTGGCCTTTTCCGATTAATCCGATACACCGTCTTTGTTAAGGCTGACCCAATTTCAATGATTCCTTTTTTTGTTTTAGATAATTTAATTTCATATGATCGTATACAAAATTTACCTTGCATACTTTTTGAGTTATGCACGAATAAAATATTTTTTTTTTTTTATAACTTTTTCCTCTGCATTTCCTCAGTGATGTACCATATATATGAAACGTTAAAGGGCTTTGAGGAGAACAATTTAGGTAAGTTTCATCAAAATCATGTGAGCCGCTTGAGAAAATGTTAAAAAAAGTGTAAAACCAATAGTATAAAGTGGCAATTCTGCTAAGTCGAATTTTGAGAACACAGAAATATACCTTCCGTAATTTAAGTTTCGTACAGCTTTTCGTTTTTGAGCTAGGCTGTTCACATACACACAGATCATTTTGCGAGTCTTGGTTAGATTTCGAGAACTAATTCTTTACTGGCTTTCATCAAGGTTGTTGTATATAATTTAATAGTTTTCACACCTTCACCTAGTATACTGAATCCTTAACATACCTGAGTACGCAAGTATTATACATTATATATATGAAGCACATTATATCTGAAGCACTATACATTTGAACATTATATATGAAGCACTTGAAATAACAAAATCCTTCAAATCCAATCCAGATTTTTGCTTAAGTGACTAAATAAATATCTCCAATAGCCCAGTCTTAAATTTATTTCCATCTATAACAGAAACAAACAATTACCGGAATTACTGGAAAAACTCCGACCCTTAAACCGTTTACCTATAAACCCCCCACCTTTCCTTCATTGTTAGTTGAGTGCGAGAAGAAACCAGTACAAACATTTCTGTTTGATATAATCCATTTAAACCTTGGTGAGTACCATCATATATTTGATTTCTTGTCTTAATTAAATTCATAAATGTTTTATATCACATCTAATTTAATATGTCTAATAATACCAAAGTGTATTTTGAATTGCTTATATTTGAATTTTAGTGTTTGTATGCTAGAACTGAAGATGAATGCATAGCATTTGAAACTAGTTTTCAATAAAAACAAAATTACAGAAGTGGCAAATAATTTATCAATCCCTAATTAGATTGATCCTTCTATACCATCATGCGGATGTCAACTACTTAAATGAAACTGTAAAAAGAGAATCGCCTAGTTTTAAACCCAAACGAACTTCAAACCTCTCGGAATAATAATTACCGATTTGAGCTCTATTAAATGTTTCGGACATGTCCATTCTTGCTGCATTATTTCTGTTCTTTAGTGTTATCTGCTCAACTAAAATGAGGTATGAACATGATTTTTAAATCAAATGTATATTAAAAACTTTTAAAATTTTTTAGTTAAAAAATATTAAGACTTTCAGGAATTTGTATCATTTGAATTAAGCAGGGACACAGATTATAGAATATTTTATTCCTATAAAGTGGCTTTCTGATCAACGCGTACTCCGTTCTAATGGCTCGCATGTTAGGATGTTATGACTGGACACTGAAACCTATTGATGGCATCAGTCTTCCTGGGTTACCGTCAGGTTTAGTGTTGCTGAGCTAGTTCATTATTGTTTGAGTATAAACAAAAATTATCGTTAACACATCATAATAAATGTAGCTTTGTATTGAAAGATTTTATCAGATTCGATAATATCTATTGCAGTTTTCAGAACACCTACATTTTTGAGATTTAATCACGAACTATTTTTCCGAAAATTAATAGTGAAGAAATCATTCGAATCTAAAAGTCCTTTGTTTTCTTTAGCACGAAAAAAAAAAAATTATTTCACACTAGTTATTTGAAGAATATGGATAGTTTTATGGCGCTTAGTTTTATGGATAGTTTTAGAGCGCATTTCATTCATTAAACAACCAATTAGCTTCTTTTTTTTTCTCATTTGCTTCATGCTTTACTAGTCAGTTAATTAAAGTAGAACTGCTGAACATTTAATTTCCCATAATAAGTTCTGACTACTATTTCATGATAGCAGGAATTAGAGGAGTTGTGTTTTCTATATTTCCATTTATAATTGTATTTTAAATAATTGTAAAATATTTGACTGTTAGTAAATGTTAATATTTGACTACGCATGCCCAACAGTAGCGTGAGGATTCATTGTGAGATCTTAGTTTTTTGGATTAAATAAACTCATGAGACTATTTTGCTTTTGCTATAATAAGTTCTGAATGCTATTTCATGGATGGAGGAGTTATGTTTTCTATATTTCCATTTATACTTGTATTTTAAATAATTGTAAAATATTTGACTATTAATAATTGTTAATATTTGACTACGCATGCCCAACAGTAGCGTGAGGATTCATTGTGAGATCTTAGTTTTTTGGATTAAATAAACTCATGAGGCTATTTTGCTTTTATCCATAACAATCCCAGCATGTTTAGCCAGAAATTTAACCATACTTGGGTCTAAAACACGTAATAACGTGTCACGCCTATAAATAATTGATCGGAGTACCTGATCTTGAGAGAATGTGGCCCGTAAAAAGAAATACTTACCTGATACCCGACCTTAATGTCTTTCATCACATGAGGGCAGTTCCCTATTGAAGGAAATCGAAGTTCTTCATATCAGCATATGTTGGGGCCGGAGTAGCCTCTCCCTTCGATATCTTACATTAATCTGTTGCCTATGAAGGAGTATGTTAAGAAGTTGCATGGGGAAGATGAGTAGATCTTAATCTATCAGGTAAAGTGGATATATAAGTAAGTCAAAGCCGAGCATAGAATGGATGAGGTATCTACGGTTGTACTGTGGTGCCTTTGAAGGATTAGTAGTTCCTGAAACTGACAGCTGATGCAGTCTAGAGGTACACAACTAAACGTGGTGGAATAGTACTTGATTAGATTTTTTTTTTAGAATTGTGAGGAATTTCCAAGTGGTACTGCGTAAGTACAGAAGTAGAAACTTCTGGGACAAATGTTTAGTACGCCATAAACACTTGCAAAAACGAATTTCGTAATATTTCAAAATTAAGAATTTTATAGAGGGAAATACAAAAAATATTTGTAAGAAAGTGAAGCATTTAAACACATTATTCCATGAATTATTTCTCGATCCAAGAGATGATCTACAATACATTCATTTGATTTTATTTTTAATCTATTTTCAATAAGAGCGATGAATCCGACTAAAAATATCTAATGTGTACCATTCCTAACCTTGAGTAATGATTTAGTATATTTTTCAACATGCATTATTTTTTTTTAAAACTAATTATGATTTTGATATTCCTATTTTATTAAAAATGATTCAAGGAATGTTCATCGAATTCAGCAGTTCTGAAAAAAAAGATAAATATTTTTTCTATGTTTGCGCCAAAAGCATGACTATTTTTGAAAAAATATATATTTGTTCTAAATTAAAAAAAAATACTACTATCACTAAAAAAAAGTAAGCAAAAGCGTTCATAATACAATCCATTGTACAAGATAAGGATCTGAAACAAGTTTTGCACCAGCTTTCTTTGTTACGGTAATCGTAAATGGGCTTTGTGATTTTTGGTTGACTCCTTAACGGAATTTATAAAAAACAACTTTTTTTGCATGACTTCTTTTCCTGAACTCTCAGGTCAAATTATTTCTTATAGACAGTATAAACATTGTGACTTTATATCGATATAAATATGGTAACATGGATGTGGTCAGTTTTTAAAAATTAAAGAAAACATATGTTTTTCTACAGATTTCAAGATTTTGTTTTAAAACAACTGTTTTCCCCATAAAAACTGTTGATATAAATTCAATGAGAATTCGTATGATTATTTATAATAAAACCAAAAATAATCAGTCATAAATTGTTTGAGAAAAAACAATCCATAATAAAAAATATTAAAATTTTAATTTTTATGTTTATTAAAACCTTTGGAGTAACAGGTTATTGGACATTTCTAACATGATTGATTGGTACAGTAGTTTAAAACAGTAGTTTTAATATAAAATACATTTTTTTTTTAAATAGATTAAAATGATTAATCACTGGAGTTCAAAAAAAGGAAGTGCGTGAGTAACAACTTTTTTTGCATAGAAGATAAAGAGATGGTCATATGAATCGTTTATTTCTAAAATGAACACTAAACGATTTTTGTTTGGAAATCGCGGTCTATTTAAAATTTAAATGCTGTTTAATTAATATCAATGTAATCAAAGATTTTTGGAACTATGTCTAACAATTTTTTAAAAAATATATATAAAAAAATCTGGTGCGGTGCGCGCATCACACAACTTTCCCTTACCGTACTATGATAATTATCTTTTTAATATAATTTTAAAGAGTTCACATAAACACTGCTACTAATAAACTCAGCAGCATCCACTTCTTCTCCCACTTAAGTACAATAAAACAGTTTTTTAAACAATTTTAGTACAACGATTCTGTACACTACCTATGTATGTATTTCAACTTTGTCAAGTTGCGAATATATTTTAAAAGTTTCTGGTTTAGTTTCCATGGAAAAATTTTCTTTCCATTAAATAATGTGAAAGTAGAAATTATTAAGTTAATTTCCGCTTTTGTATTCTTAAATTACTTTATTACTAGCGTATTGTTTACAACAGATTGGCGGATTGGTGGGAGGAGGTTCGGTCGAATCCATCTCTTTTCAGATGCGCTCGGTTATCCATCTAGGGTCTTGTGCTCCTCATAAAATACACTGTATCTTTGATAATACTGGTCCGATTTTGATGATTTTTTTTTTGTTATTTAGATAATTAAATAACCTATCATACAATTATATACATAATTTACTATAAATTGCATGCTTTTTAAGTTAAGCGCAAATAAAATATTCTTTTCATCATAACTTTTTCCCTGCAATTCCTCGGTGAATTACTAAATAAATGAAAAATTAAAGACCTAAATGAAGAACAATTAGGCAAGTTTCATCAAATTTCGTATATAGGTAAGGGAAAGTAAAAATTGATTTTGATATCACAACTGGAATAGAAAGTACAGTTTTTCGCGATACCTGAAAATTTGCCAATGATGATTAGGGTTCATAATGGAAATAAATGACTCATTTATGATATATATCATATGCCAGAGAAAAAAAAATCTAAACCATGAATCCATATAACCTCATTGATCATTAAAATTTGGAAAATCGAAAAATATGATGGATCATTACTTGTACAACTCTTATGTTCATTCCAAGATTTCCCTACAATTAAACATGCTTAAATTATTAACAGTCGTCAATGACTGAATCCGTTTACAAAATACACATTTCCAAAATGGCGACTTTTAATTATTCATTAATGACACGATTGACTTAATGTCAATAATCTCGCTGCAACAAGACACCAGGTTTAGATCGAATCTCTAAAATCTCTAGTGTTCTACAATTTTTATAGTTTTTAATCTTCGGTAACTCAAGGATTCTAAAGGACTGTTCGGGTTACTAATCAAAGATGTTTACCAGCCAGTGACGCTGATACAAAATATATTCCTTTTTGTCTTTCGGTCTTTAATTCTTACAAGCAGTAAGTCGGTTTCAATCGTTATTTATGCTTTTAAGTTAACTTATATTCAAGTTTTTCCTCTACCATTGAAGTAATTAAAATAAACTATTTAAATTAAAATCGATCTCAAGTCTCGTGGGGACTTCACTATGCTTACGGCTGCTAAATTAATGCGATATTTAAAAATTAGAGTTTTGTAGTGACTAATACAACTATGATCAGAATTTATAATACCAATTTTAATATCTAATGACGATAGAGCGCAACAATTAATTTTGTATTTATTTTTATAGAGTATGTCGTTCCAAGAGGAATGTTGAGGTTTAAATACATAATCAAAAGAACATTTAAGTTATAAGGTGACACCACAGATATAAAACAAGGGTTTTATATCTGTGGTGTCACCTTAAATTTAGGTAGTAATTATATGAAAATATTATATCTTATCTGTTATTGCCAATGCAAAAATGACTCATGAAGCTTCACTAATTTGCCATCCAGAAATAAGTTATCTTCCTAGAACTGAATGGAATCATATGAAAACGAAAAAGCTATATATATATATATATATATATATATATATATATATATAAAACATAATCGTAAAAACTTTGATTTACAATTAGATTCGAAAATGAATAATGATATTAATGTAAATTTTGAAAAACGTCACAATCTAATTTCATGAACGATATGGAATTTTGAAAAGAGGTGAACTATTAATGAAACATAGAAAACCCATGTAACACATTTTTACATGAATTAACCCTATATCAGGCAGCAAAATGACCATAGACAACGTCTCTCCCGATCCTGTTGAGCAGATATGTAAACATTTAAACGTATAATGTATTTTCTATAAGTACTGAATACTTTAATACTGCCGTATGATTACAATAAAAATGTTATTCCAAGACAATACATAAATAAATTCCTAGTGAAAAAAAATAATATATTTACTGAATAAATTACACTAGTTCTACGAAAATTGATGAAAGTTCTTTTCTGCTTAGTTCTGGTTCATCATAAATCACGATAAAGATTTAACTAAAATCGCTAGATAAGAAGGCCAGATTAGTCCAAGAATGTTTAGCAATGAAGGCGGTAATTGTTATCAGAGTTAAAGTATGATAGTAAAAGCAATCGTTCGAAAAATATTGATAACAGCTTCACAATGGTTTAACATAGTTTGTGCTAAATACCTGTTTCACAATGGAAACAGTTACAGAGTATGTTCGATGTTTACAGTGTATCTTGTTACATAGATGTCTTAAAACAAATTCAACAGCAGTTCTTATACAGGCTAAAGAAAAACAATTAAAGTCATAAATTTTTTCATTGATCTATCTGTTGCATCGAGCCCATATGTGACCAAGCATTGAACCTAGATAAAGGAAAAGCGTGGGTGTTCTATACTGGGTGGGCCAATAATCGGTAAATAGAACATTAAAGGACTGCTCGTTGGACCAGCGGAAGTGCACAAGAAGGAAAAGGTGGCTTGGGGATGAATTATGACCACCGCTTGGCTCCTGAAGCCAAATAGGATATTTGACCAGGAGGAAAACACTGGACCATATGGCAGTCCCGCCCCCACGTGTTTTGGCGCCCCCGTTCAAAACAGTATATCGATCCAACATGGCCGTGGAACAACTGATGGAATTTGAGTTTTTATTTTATTTCGGAAAACTAACAGCGTTCTGAATAGTGAACAAAGTGACCTAAGAAGGGTGAGGGTCAGAGCTGAGCTAGTGGTAAGGAGAATGTACCCTCGGATGTAGCATATGTCAGGCTAACCTCACCTTTTGTATAATGTAGCAGCGAGAATTGTAGGCAGTGCATATGTAGGTTCCATCAGCATCGAGGCAAGCTGTCAGGGGGTCGTGTAGATGGCGTACGGCCAAATGCGGCTTGTTCTTTTGGGGCATTCCTTCATGCCCCTTCGGCTCTAAACATCGGGACCTGTTGCGGCGTTTCAGCTGCGCGACTGAAACCGTCCTAGAGCATCCCCACCCCGCGCAAGCGCATCTTTCCTAAATTACCTTTCTTACTAAATTCAAATCCAACGGTTATTCCTTGCCATTTCTATCCATATCACACTGTTCTAGTGAAATTCATTGATGTGCCACATCATAACTTCTATGAGCTTCTCGTCTAATTTATTTTAAACAAGTTGTTTAATCGCAAGATAATTCTTAATAAAAGCTACTGGATGCCTTCATCTAATATAATAAAATTTCAATAACCATATCAAAAATATGATATTCTTTAATACAATTACAATAATACAATAACACCCAATTTTCTTCTTACCACTCCTAAGAGTCAGTTTAACAGCAAGCATCGGATCAACAAGGTTTCATCGCATTACTTACAACAACTTTTTAATGAGATAACACAATAAATAAGAAAATAATGAAAGTAAGAGACCATTTCCTTATATATAGCGTTCTCTCGAAGGCAACACTGAACAGGAAAAAAAAAAAAAAACATCTCTTTAGAAAGCTTACGTGTCAATAGAGAGCGTTGCAATCAGTCAGCTGAGTAAGAAAGCTAATTATTCAAGATGTCAATTTCGCCCTAATTTTGGGTTAGGTTAAATCATGTCTGTTTGAAGTCGTGTAGGGCTTCTTTTCGTTAATAAATGTAACGTTTGATCATGACAATTTGAAAAATTAGTTTACTATGTCTTCAAGAGTGTTAAGGAAATTAGGTTTACAAGGGGAAAAAGAAATAACTTGTATTAATGACGATGCAAGTGATCCCGAAGCTGATTTTTCGAATTCCAGTGGAGCAAAGAAGAAACAGCTCAACATCAATCGTTATGATTTGGTAATTTAATTTGTTGTCTTCAAAGAGCAATGTGTGATTGTTGATGCTTCAATAACCACTGTTGTGGTTATTTATTTTAGGGTACTGAGTCCTAACTATTCATTACTCAATGCTGATAATTATGACTATTTTTAGTTGAATCAGCAATCTCACTCTGAAAGTGAAGTTAAGGAGGATGATGATCATGAAACAGCTGGTTCTCTCAATGCTCAGGAAGGAGCTATAGATCTCAAAGATGCTTCTAGGAGAAAGAAGAAGAAAAAGAAAAAGAAACCAGGCAAACTTCCTAGCAGTAATACTAGAAGTAGTGAAGATAACATCGAAGTAATTTGTTTTGTTAATAAATTTGTATTTTTTGACATTTAACCTCGCTTTGAAACCATTTGTTAATTGTTCAGGATGAAGTTGAAAGGTCGGTGCGAGAAGTTAATGAAATTCTTGGAGAGGTTGAAACTATAGGGCAGGCCCACCCGGCCGATTCTGGTAGTTCTAGTTTAAGAAAGGGAGTTCTCAATGTAGAACATAGAGCTCTGAATCCCAACAATGAACTGAGGCGAATTTTCGGTTCTAAAATACTGCAGACAGAGCAAATGTGCGTATATGTGAGTATACTTGATACATACTAATGATTCTGGTTGTCAATGTTTTTATTTATTTCTAGAAAAAAGAGAGGTAGAAGTCGAGGGCATATAAAGTCTACATTCCTTGTTACTCCAAAAGAAAATTGGCCACCTATTGGAAAATCTGGTATAATTTATGTCTTTTCTGAGTTGATTTACCCATTTTAGCCAGATTCTATTAGAATCACTAATAGAAATGTGTTTTAGGTCTGTCTATGAAGTTGGTTGAAAGCAAAAATGGAATTAGTTACTTTGCTTATGAACATTCACTGAACTACCAACAAGTTCAGATGAAGTTTTTAGAAGCTGTTGAGAGTCTGAATCCTGATAATATTGTTGTAAGCTTTAATATTGATTAATGATTGCACGAATGAAGTTTTTAAAATTTATAATAGAGTAAAACTTTCTTAATTTCAGAGTATTATTAACATGTCCCCTTACCATGTGGATGGATTACTACAGCTTTCGGAATTCTGTCGGCTTAGTGAGGATTTATCTATGGCTGCAGAACTTGTACAACGAGCATTGTACTGTCTTGAAATGGCCTTTCACCCATCATTTTCCCTTTCGTCTGGTAATTCAAGGCTTGATTATAGAAAGCAGGAGAACAGGTACCATTTGTGATAATTATTTTGGACAAATAACATGCTATTTAGTTTTATCTATTTAACACTAATGTTATATTCATATGTTGTCTGTAATTTTATTTTCCTATTTTATACTTTTTTTTTAATTGAACCCTTTGGTTCAAAACTATACAATTACTATAGATTATGTGTATTTTTACATATTTCTATTAACCAATGCCAGTTAAATTATTAATTTTGTTTTTTTCTGTTGGTTTTACAAGCCTTTTGGATCTTTTATTACTTTAACCAACCTGCTTCACGTCTGTACGTATGTTGCTGTGTCATGTCTTTTTATTATTCCATCAATCCTTCTGGTTTTAACCCTCCTTTGTAATATCTTGGCAACTACTCCAGTATTTATGCTTATAAGGTCGCTGATTGACAGTATTTAGCTACATTCCCTTCCCATCTAAATCTCTGCGTTTAATATAATGAAATACGGACTAAAGTAATACCTCGTTTTTCTTTTTCTTCATGTTTTTAATTTTACTTCGTAGGCTGTTCTAGCAAGCATTGGTTCGAGTTATCATATCACATCCCTTGATCCTGATTTCTTGGGTGTCTGTCGGGGTCTATACTCCTTATATAATATAATATATTTCAGCATAATGTTAAATATTTTGTCATATTTTCATTCATTTGTTAGCCAATTCATTTTGTTAAACTTTCAGCAAGTTCTCTTGTTTACTGTTATGTCATTTGCTTATCTGTCATTGACCTAATGACCTTGATTTACATTTTGAAAAAGATTTAGGAGTGACAAATGGTGATTGATTGAACAGAGTCAACCATATTGCTGTAGAGCTTTATTCCATTTAGTAGACTAAATATATTTTAAAAAAATCAGTTCCATAACATGCAATGAAGTGCATGGGGAGCAAGAACTGGTGAAGGTGTCTGATTTACAACCTTACGGTTTTTTTTTTTTAATACTATTCTATAGTCCAATGTAAAGTGCTCTAATTTTAAGGTTGAATGTGCCCATCAAGTTCCTATCATTGTTATCACTCGACCAAAGCCCATTAATTTTCTGGTATGAAAAAATTTAATGTACCAAATCAGTTTTTGATCATCCCCAAAGCAATGCTTATAGCCTGGTTATCCACTAGGCTACTCTTGCTCCATTTTAAATTTATTTTATAACTTATTATACATGGTCCACTTATGCAATAGTGAATATTTGTTGACCTATAGTTAACTATAAGTATTCAACAAGATATCTTATGTATCTAATTAATTTAAGTATTTTAACATTTCAAGTACACTTGTGTCATGGCATATCTGAAATGATCTTAATATCGTTTACAGATCTCTCTTCATAGCATTGTTCAAACATGCACTGTTTGTTGGATCCCGAGCATGCTATCGAACTGCCCTTGAGTTCTGCAAACTTATCCTCTCTCTAGAGCCTGAGAAGGATCCATTAGCTGTGGTTCTCATTCTAGATTTCTTTGCTCTACGCTGTCAAGAATATGAATGGTTAATAAGGATATCAAATGAATGGGAATGTACGAGAAATCTCTCTCAGGTAATTAATTTTTTAACAATTTAATTTTTATTTATTTTAATTCAGTAAAACTTTGTTATAACGCTCCCGTTTATAACAATTACCTGGGTCTTTTTCCTTGGTTCCTGTTCCAGTTAGTGGTTTTCCTATGGAACTTTATTTTTTATAATGATTCGATTTCCCGGTTATAATGCTCTGAATGGATTTTTTCTTTAATATTTTATTGTAATATCAGACTTAGAAAAAAGGGTTTGAAATGGACATATTCCTAGAGAACTTAACTTCGAGCTACATTTATATGTACTCTGGGAATGGGACAAGAATCTCAAAGTGTTACGAAGAAACAAGAGTCCCAAGGTGGTCACACAAAAGAAACTGAGTAGTCCTCACAAAAAAAGAGATAAAAAATATGATATAAATAGGCATATAAAGTTTAGGGCTTGGTAATGTCTAGGAGTAGACTAGGGCTTAGGGGGGAGAATGGTGTCAGGTCTGACCTTATTTGTTTGGTTTCAATGGAGCGGGAAGTGTGCAGGCTGCGATTGATGGTGCTTTTGCCATCGAGCTTTCGTGTTCGCTACGCCTTATTATTATTTTTTAATTTTTATTTTTTTATAATTATTGACACAAAAGATAGTTTTTTTATCCATCCGGATATGATGATACTGTTATACGATTCCTGATGATGTTATTTACTCTGCAAGATCTTGGACCTCATTTCTGATAGTATATTTAGTTACCTCAGACCTCATTTCTGACAGTATATTTAGTTAACTCGTAACAAATGGGATTAAAATATACCCCAACATAGTGCATTTTGAGGATGATTGTTACCTATTATTTTACTGTTTGATAACTCTCATGCTATTATTACTGCTAATACTAAGTAATGATTTAATATATAATTCTGTGCTTAGCTGCCGAACTTTGCCTACTCGCTAGCCATGGCTCAGTTCCAGTTGGGGGAGACAGAACTTGCTCATTCATTGCTTCAGCAGGCTTTAATAAAGTTTCCTGGGGTTTTGCTGCCGCTGATAGATAAATGTGGTGCTGTAGTTGATTCAAGAGTTTCTTCTAGTACTTACTTTTCTAATGCACAATCTACGTAAGTATTTCTTAAAAGATTTTGATTATTTATCCCTAACCATGTCAGTTAAATTTTTATTTGAGTTAGACCTGCACACCTGCCAATGAGCTTATTTAATTTAATTTTTATATCTTTTATTGCTTTTGTTTGACAATTTTATCAAACCTATTATTTGTCACATTGTTGTTTCACAAATTTAGTTTTCTTGACTTTGTCAAATTGTGAAGTATTTCTTCCACTGTTATGATAGACAAAGCAAGTCCTTGAGCCAGCTGGAAACAATGTATGTAGAGCGTTGTTACCATGCATGGAAGGAGGCTGACCTGCTGCCTTGGCTGGAAATGAACACTCATCAGGCCCTGGATAGGGTGGAAGCAGGTGATCCTCTTGTTGCTGAATGGAAGGAGGCTCGGCTCAAGCGGTATCATGCGACCCCCAGAAATATCCACAGGCACATCATCCTTTCTGACCTCAAAGAAACTCCTCTTCTTCTTGCCGAGGTAAATAAACAAACTCATAAATGTTTCATCAATTGACATGTGCATGATGGTATAGAAGGATCAATCTAATTAGAGATTGATAAATAATTGGCAAATAATTTATCGATCCCTAATTAAATGTTTCATAATTATTGATTTTAATTATCTGAATTAATAACTATTTTTGTATTCTTTCTTGATCGAGATGTTGGGAATTCAGTAAATTGAAATATTTCGTTTCTTAATCTTGTTTGTTTCTTTGTTTGGTAAGCTTAAAATCATTTGTAGAATTATTGCTGGACTATTGGTTCTTTAGTCGGTTAGTAATCCTTGGTAATTGATACCGACTGGAATTTCGCTAATTTTGTATAATCAATTTTTTTCATTCCTTTCCCTCCACGGTAAGCCCTCAAGAGAGACTATTTATTGATTTAAAAACATTTTCCATTCCATCTAGTATAATATATGTTTGATGAAGAATTAATTAAATTATTTCATTATATCCATAGATGCTTATTCTGCTTGCCTTTATTTCTTTCTATTCAACTTTTCTCTTATTAATTTGGGAAGTATGAAGTTATTTATTCATATTGTCCATTCTTATTATTATGCGATGGTGTTGATCTTGACCAAGTGAAATAGCTCAAAGAACAGTGAATATGTCAGCCTGACTTTTTGAATTTTTTTATCCCAAATTTGACATGGTGAATGCACTGCATACAGGGTTGTCTTCAATTTTGCTCCCATCTGTGTTGGTTATTTGTTTTCTTAATGCTAACTTATGTATAATGATATAAATAGCAAATGTTTGAGGATGTAGCCACACAATTTACAAAGTAATTTAAAGATGATCGTTTGACTAATAAGACTTATTATAACGTTGACTTATAACTTATAAATAGACTTATCTTTCCTGTCTGGTTTGTCATACTGTGAGGTTGGAAGATATTTTTCCAACAGGTTGGAAGATGGTTTTCATCTGATGGATACTGGCTGGTCCATGACTCAACATCTGGTGGGTGATGTCTTCACTCTATCTGAATGTCTGATCCTGGGTTGATATGGGACTCTTATATAAATTTGGCTGAATTTATATAAGCCTGAACCTCTTGTTGCTCCATAAGCTGTAGATTTCTCCCTCTCCCGATATTACCCCTTTATCCTGGCAGCGATCCTCAGTTGGAAATTTAATGAGCTACTTGTTACTGTCAGCCTGACGTACTTTGTTCCCTTTGTATCTGCATCTGTAAGCTTATCTTTTGAGGGTCAAGTTTCTAATGTGCCGCTCCACACGCTACTACCTGTTCAGACAGGTTTAACTACTACAGGTTCGGACTTAGGATCAGTCCTAGCATCTTTCGCATCTCATCATGTTAAATCACATGATATGGTTCTATGTGTTTTCTGTTTTTGATTCCTAAGGCTGATTGAATTCTTTCAAGAGGTTGATCTTGAAAACTGTCCTATAATCTACTTGAGCATCATAGACATGATGGCTTTTTCATAAATGACTTTAGGTGCAGTTTATTTGAAAACTCTTCTTGTCTTAAAAGATTTCATTTGAGCTTAACGTTTCAACTTACTTATAGTATATGTTGTTAATTATTAATAAACAATCATTTAATTATAGAAATAAACATTTCAATTATGGCTTAAATCCCCTTAATAGCTCTGTTGACTTCAATTGAAGCTTTGGTAAAGAAAGGTCCTTTTCCTCTATTCTCCTACAATTTGTATACATTTTCTTATTATGAAAATTTTCTAAGTATATTTTTACAGGAATATAATGCACCAGTACTGAACTTTGATCCCTTACCACCATTGGACACCATAGACCTTTATTCACGACCAGTGCGGCCTAGAGCTCATGACGGCAATGGACCTCTTGCAATTTTGTTCAGGTCAATTGTTCCTTCATTCAACATCAATCAAGTAGCAACAGAAGAACCGTAAGTTTTTGCTATTTCTTAGTTATTAATAAATTTTATAGTTTTAGGATGTTTATTGTATTATTAAGTATAATTTTTAGATTCAAAGTTATTTAAATCCCAAACTTGTTTCCTTCTCTTTTACAGTACCGATGAAGGAGGTTTGAGGAGGAGTGTTGCCCTTCTCCTGGATGCTATGAGGGATCTTCTGTCTAATATTCATCTACCTGATGTACCAGGAGATGGTGATGTCGAAGATGTTGATGATGTGGAAGATGATGCGACATTATGTTAGTATTAATCAAAAGTGTGATTTAGTTCATTTGTTTGCAATAAGCAGTTCATTATTATATTTAATGCTTAATTTAATAAATCTTTAGTATTTTTATTAAGATTTCATACTTATGGAGTGAATATGTATTTTACTTGAGTATGTCAAAGAAAAAGAATTGCATCTTTCCTATTTATCAAATTTTTTTTCAAGTTCAATACGTACAGATTTGACTGTTTAACTGAAGTTAATGCTAATTATGCCTTATCCATAATAAAAATTCACAATTTTTCCATAAGGAGTGGGTTAATTTTATTTTGTATCTTTGAAAATAAAAAAAATAAAATTTTAAAAATATAATAAGAAATTATGCTTGTGTGTTAGATGTACAATGTTAATTTTTTTTTTTTTTTTTCAGGAGAACAATTTCCAATGAGGTTCTAAATATTTCTGGTTTCTGCATTATTATATAAATGTATTTCAATTTTTACAATACTTTCTGTTGAGGATTACCTCAAGTACTGATGTGCAGCTAGTTATAACTGGGTTGTGTTTTAAACACAATGTATTTGTATAATTATTTAGATTGTGTAATGTTCAAAGATAAAACTTTTTTTAAGTTATTGTTTTTTTTTGTGGAAAGATTTATCTATTAAATAATTGTAAATATTATTTGTTTAAACATTTAATGGGTTTAAATAGAAAAATTATGCATGTATCCTTAATCTTGGATAATAAAATTCTATTAACAAGTAAAATAAATATGTCACTGGAAAACTTGTTTATCTTTTTTACCTTTATAATCTATTTACATATCTTCCGTGCAATCTGAAAATTTGTGTAACTGAGAACATTGGGTTTGAATTATGGTTGTAGAAGTAAGGTAGCTAATTTCTTAATTAAATATTTTCATATTTTGTATCCTTAATTGGTGACATAACATAATCAGTAGCATTTATATTTTCATATAGCATTTATATTTGTATCAAGTATTTTCAGCATTGCTAAGGGAATAGAAAACTACATGTTACAATACAACAGTCTCTTCCTCTTCTTTATTTCATGTTTTTTCTTTAGGCATAGAAAAATCTTTTTGATCTAAATTAGGTTTGTTGAATTCTTTAATTGAATCAATTTCAATCAATTAAAAAGATTTTTTAGGAACTACGTTCGTGGAATCAATTAGACTATTGTTTCTTACAGATTTACCGTTACATTCAGAGTTGTGATCAACTATTAAATATAAACAATTTGCTAGCAATGGCGTGAATGAATAAAAGATGATGTTGAGCAAATTTTACTGCATTTTTCTTCAAATGAACTGAATAAGTATAAGTTTTGATTCAACAGTTATCCGCCCAGATGTTATTAACAAATTTATCTTTTTTTTTTTTGTTATAACTTGTTTTCATACTCGCAACTTAATTCATTTCTTATCATAAAAAAATCTAAAATATAGTACCACGATTCATGGTGATAAATGGTTGGATTATTTTTTATTTTTTTTTAAATTACAGGATCGATATTTCTACAATTTTAAAAGGGATTGTTGAAAAATAAATATCTTGTGTCCACTCTCACTCCTTACTGCTTTGTATACAAAGTACAACACAATAATTGTTAGAACATTTTCTTTTCTGTATAATTTTCTTACATTTTTTTTTATGTGTAATTTACAAGTTATTCAAAAAAGTAAACGGATTTCCATAGGAATATGCACAGAATACTTCATAGACGTGGCCGCAAAGTTCAATACGCTGTGTCTTAGCTAAAAATGGTTCAATTTTGACTTTTGTTTTGTAGGATATTTAAATACTTGTGAAGTTACCATGAAATACTTTTTGAGTTATGCGCAAATAAAATTTTCTTTTCGTTATAACTATTCTTCCTGCTTTTTCTCGGGGATGTACTATCCATGTGGGGTAGTTAAAGAGCTTAAATCAGTCCACCTGTTCATGAGATAATCGTGACACAGACAGACCAATGGCCGAAAATGTGGTTTTTAGACTCAAGAGACTCGGAAGCGCATAGATTTGTTTAAAACTTCACCTGATTATAATACTTACCTAACATAATAGTGGGTAGTGGTAGGAAAGTAAAAAAATTGATTTGAGAACATGTTTTTCCTCCTGAAACTATTGCCCTGAATTTAATGAAAATTTGTGAGATTTGATCATACTTAATAAAACAGGAATAGAAGAAACAGAAATCTATAAGAGTTATAAAAAGTTTGATAAAAATAAAAAAATTAATTTTTAAACTTTTTTACAATAAATAATTTAATACTTTATGTATTTAAATTTTTCAGAATTCATTAGTGTTTTAGATAAAGTAAGTGCATTGTGGGGTCGTCAACAAATGGTTAAAGAAGGTATTTAATAACATAAACCATCTTTCTTTTATATAACTAAGTAAAAATTATTTAAAATCGACACCACTCATGGGATGACCTTATTTATGTAAACATATACCAAACAGGTGAACACATGAAATAATTACGTAATTAAAAATTATATTTGCTTTCTTCTTAACATAAATATCACACGTATAATAATAATTAATTCTACTGGCTTTTATAAATGCTAAAGTGAAGCGATTAGTTTCAAAGTTGTGCTCAATCCACTATATCACCTTGCAAAGCCTAATTGTTCATAATCGTCTCAGTCCAGTATGAAAATGGATTCAAACTCATGGGATTACTTAGGCCAAATAAGACACAATCATATGTTTATGGTATCTCCTGTAAATTTTTTAAAAATGGATTGAGCCGGTAATGAAACTAATTTCCTCAATTATAAACTTCTAGATTGTATCACATTAGTTTGGTTTAATAACATTAAAAATAAGTGAATAAAGTTACAATATTTTATTTATCTAAACTCAATCAAATTAACAAATACAAATGTAAAAAATTACATAATATATTTAGAGATCATCAATCTTAAGATTTTAACCTATAACATCACAGACATACAGGTACATTTTATTATGAAATTTATCTAGTACTGAGACAAGTTTAAAACTCCTGATCCAGCAGCCAACCCTTAGAAATCCTAAAATTCTAATTGGAAATTTATAGAATTATCTATACAAAAATAGGCAGTGAACATCAGTTGAATCTGAAATATAAAGATGCTGTTCCTTTTCTAACTAACATTATTGCATAAATAAATAGGTTCTATATTATTTCTATAGTTGTAAATCATAAAAAATTAATTGACAAAGTTATAGTCATTCTTATTCCCAAAACAAACTAAATATAAAATTCAGGCACTAATACAAAACAATACAGATGTTAGTTTTTGAACTACGCTAAAAATGGCTGATGGTAACCCTGAGATTTTCTTTACATATCCTTGACATAAATCATAAAATCAAACTGTGATAATAAAAGTAAATTTTTACGAATTATTTAGTGACATTGCTCAAGCAATATAACATTTTCAATCTAACAAACTAAATTTAAAACATTATTAGAGGCCACATTCCAGTATCCTTTTTTTTTATATGCCCTAGTCTGAGTATATAATTATGTTAAACCCAATAAATGAACAACAAAACAGTATTAAATTTATAATAAATTTCATTTACAGATATAATAATGAGAAATTGATTACACTTTTCTATTAATAACAAGTATAATCACTTTTATCCTTTAATAATAAGAGTTAATTTTTTTAATTAACTGGCTGGCACTTAAATAAAATAAATACATTAACAAACATAAATATTTTATATGAAAATATAAGTTTTATTCTGAATTAATTACCTCAGAAAATTAGTGATTTTTTTTTTTTTTTTATTTCTCACAACTAAAAAACTAATTCGATTCTCTGGTAAAGTTATTTCAGGTGTAAATTAAAGCAAATTATGGTGCAATAAAAAAAAAATATCTTAGTTGTATCAATCAGTGTTGATAAATTAAATAAAACAAGAAAAATGATCAATAGTGTTATAGGCAAATCAAGGAACAATTCTAATAACCTTTATTTAAATTTATAATCACTTCCTGAAAAAAAAAATGATCAGCATAGAATATCATTATGATATACTCAACCATAAATGAGTTTCCCATAAATATCTCTTGGAATGTCACTAAAGCAAACATAACTTATAAATCTGCACATCAAAGGTAAACTGTTGTTAAGTCTAATTTTAATTTTATTATCGTATTTACATTATTCTGATCATATTTTCTGAGTATAAGTATCGTAAATAAGCTAAAATGGGAATAAAATATGCAACACTTTGAATACAAAACTTTACCACTAGACACAACAAGCAATGTAATCTGACACTTCTTTTTGCATTCCTGTTGAACTCTGAAAATGTTACGACAGTTTACCTCTGACGTACAGAAATGAAAATTAAATTAAAAAATAAAATGAGAAGCACATAATAATATTATGAAGTTGAATGATTCCTAACAAAAGTAACTAGGCAATGAATTTGCACCTACTAAATCAATAAGTTGCCTTACACTATTGCTAAAGCCTTCCATTTTGATTTGATCCTGGCTGTTCCCGAGAGGAGCATGTTAAAAATCTAAAAACTTTCAACAGCCAATGGGAAGATAATTTGAGCATTTTCAAATCATCAGCCAACAATTAAATGCTTAATGAGCAATTAATAGAAAATAACTGGCTCAAGATTGGTAGAAATAAACAATGACCAACAGACTCCTTTGTTAGAAAAACCAGAATCTTAACAAATATATTAATTTGGCAAGTTTAATAGAACCCTTAGACCAATATAAGTATATTGGCAATAATAAAAATGAATACTGCAATTATGGTATACTAACTAAATTAAATAATAACAGAGAAATTGTACTACATGTATACTATTTTTATTGAATTCATAATACAAAATATTTATAATGATATTTTATTAGGTGTATCTAACTGGCAAGTATAATGTCGTTATTATTACATAAAATTTATAAGATCAGTTATAGCCAGCCAGATGGCCAGATGGCCAATAAGCAGCCAGATGGCAAACATTGAAATTTCTTTGAAAACATATATTACAAATTGTAAAATAAAGGTATTAGAGAAAATCATCTTTTATTTTATTGTCTACACTTTTGAATACCTTCTCATTAAAATACACTGAACATTTGTAATATCCATTAGTAAGGTATTACTAATGTTCAGTGTGTTTTAATAGTATAACAGGAGGTCTTCAAAAGAATAGAAAAAAAAAAAAACAACTTCAAATATGATTTTCCAACAATTTCTAATTTTGAGTTGTACCTTTATTTTGCGATATGATGCAACAACAGAGTTTATACATACCAGTTTCACAAATATCACATTTACATAAACTTATTTTTAGGATTTATATTATGAATTCATACATGAGCATAAATATTTGGACCATATTCTTTTATAAATAGTTAACATTATTTATGAATAGGGACAGGATTTATATGTATTTCCGTATTTTTTTTTTTTTTTTACAAGCTTATAGACCCGAAATAGAAGTTTTGTTTTACAATTTTTTTGGAAAAAAAGAGAGCACAGTTCATTTTACAGATTTAAAGGGTATTGATTTATTTTGCCTCAGAATTTTTTTTTTTTTAATTTACAAATATTAATTTAAAAATGTATAAAAAATAAAAATAAAAATGCAAAACGATTTATTTTATGCTTAGGCCTCTATATAATAATATGACAAAATGAACAATTTGTCAACAACTGTCACGATTTATACAGTGACTTAGAAAATTGATACAATGACAGCATTTTTTATTTTTAAATTATTTTATAAATTTTAATATTAATCTACCAAGGTTAGGACTGTATGATTATAATACCTAATCTTAAAGAACAAAATAAAACTATTAACACTTCTAGAACATGATCATATATGTCTCTTAGAATTGTCTCCTACTAATATAAATATTAGTAGATAAATTTCGTGACTAATTTTTGTTAATTTGCTTTCTTTGTAAAACTGTGAGAAAATTTTACTTTTGTAATTTCAGTTCAAGTAAGAATAGTTTTTAAAGATTTTCATTTGAGTAGTATTATTAGTTAAAATGATTATTGTTAACCCTTATATTTTATTTTCACTTTCAAAACAGAATGAGATCTGTCGACATAGAAATAGCTTAAAATTTTTGGAATAGTGTGAAAGGCTGTGGTGCAGGCTTGTTTTGTGGTAAAATACCACAAAATACCGAAATTCAGTAGGCACAATCTCTAACATTAGAAAATGTACAGAGGAAAATAAAAATTCACTACATTCCTAAGATTTCTTATGTTGTTGAATGAGGATTTATTTGTCCTATCTGACTTGTTGAAGCAGAAAGTGCTATTCAAGTTAAATTAAACCAATTCAATAATGTGGGTTTTGCAGTTAAAATAGTTCACAAAGCAATAAGAGAAGATAGTTTTCAAAGGAGGGTTTAAGATGTTAAATGCTAGTTATAGATAGCAGGATTTAAATTAGTGTGGAAAATTAAAGATGAAAAATTAACCGTTGAAAATATCTGGCTAACTATTGACGTAACGGATGAAAATGTGGTAATAGATATTCAAAGAGGGACTGAGATTGTGATGGCAAGATTGTGACCGAACAAATCAAATTTTGTTTTAAATAACAACTCGCGTTGATTTTGGTTTTGTATTTAGGGCCATTATTGCGTTAAAAATAAAGCATAAATGAGTTTTTATTCCATTTTCATACATTCACCCATAATGATTTTCTAAAATTTTAATATAATACAATTCATTCATTTCATGTAACATACCGACCCCCTTTCATTAACTATGTGACTCCATATCATCAAGTTTTCACCTGCAAACTGAGTGTTTACATTAACAAAACTCGTTACTATAAGAATGATATTTAAATGTAACAAAAGGGAGAGTTAAAATGTAAAACTTTTAAAAAGTGCAGTTATTTGAATTCATCTATCAAAAGTAAAATAATCTTACAGTTTCTTAAGGAAAACAAGGAAAAAAATGTAATAAAATATTACAGAAGGGTAAACAGTCTCATTTCAAGATTAGGCAATAATAACCCAACAGTCTAAATCTAGGTACATAAATATTAAAATTTAAATAATTATAAACTGAAACATTAGTTGGAGATTTTTTACTTAGTATAGCTATGAAAAAAAAAAAACAGTATCAATCAACCAATCTTTCTAAATAAGCTTATTTAAAAAAAAAAATACAGTAAGACAATGAAAAGGAAAGTAAACGTTAACATTTCATCAATGGCCCAAGTTTCACAACTGATCACATGGGTCAAAATATGTCAAAGATAATTTTTTGGATGTGTACATACATTTATTAAGACTTAAAAACAATTTTTTTTTTTAAATTTTTATTTTATTAATTTTTTTTTTTAGTTTACATGAATCACAAAACGCAAGTACAAATTAACTAAAATATTTTGTTTTTTTATTAAATATAAATCCGGTCCTCATTTATAATATGAAATAGATCAATTTATATTGATTTCAGAAAATTTGATACTTTTTTAATAGCAATAAAATTTATAGCAGAATAAATTGATTAAGTTAACTACAATTTTTCATTATTTTCACAGTTAAAATAGCAAGAAATCAGTGAAAAGTAGAATAACAATGAAAAATCAGTAATATAAAATGTAAGATGAAACTAATATTTATTTATTTTTTGGTTATAAAGGTATTCATGGAATCGTAAAAATTCTCAGGTATAAGCAACATGCGGTACAAGAATGGCATAGTTCTACCATAAAGATAATAACTACAAAAAATTCACAAAAACAAGGAACATGCAAAAATTTATAATAAAATTATAGAAATTAAGAAAGTAAAGAGGACGAGGAGAGTAGAAAGATGTCAAAATTCATGTTAGAAGAGAAATCAGATAAATTTCAATTCGAATTTTCTTAGACTGATCAAAGTCGAGCAAGGTCAATCAATATAAAGTTCACGCATGCAGAACAAAATAAAAAGGAGATGGGATGTAAATGTAGAATCAGAGCAACAAAAATTAAATGCTCAGAGTGATTTATCCATCCATCCTTTAAAAACAAAGTGTATTAAACTTTGGAAGCCACTGAGATTTTTGTTAAAACTTTACATTTAATATTTAAAGATAATACAAATTGTCCCAAGCCGAATGATCTACTCCGTAGCATAGCAAGTTAGAGGATGAATGGGGGAGTGGAAAAGTGTGGAGACGGGTGAAGAGGGGGGATGGCCTTCTATATATTTCCAACAATGATGGCTTACAGTAGCAAATAATGAACGAGACTTTGTTAATTGAAACAATCTAAGTAATAATTTTGACAAAAATTGAGCAGGAGATAGGCCAAAGTGAGAGAAAGGCCAACCTCAATATTGATTAATATTAATAAAACATATTTAATAATATTAACAATGGAAATGGACCATTAGAAAACCAACAGGAAAGATATAATACAGAAACAGTCTGTAATTCTAAGCAGACATCAAACATGTCAATACATTCTTTTCAAACCTTTAGGTCAGACTGATATAAGAAATAAAGAATGAATCAGAGTAGATTCCTGTATTAATAAAGAATGAATTGGAGTAGATTCCTTTATTAATAAAAGAAGAATCAAAGTAGATTCTTGTAAAAATAAAGAATGAATCTTGGTAGATTCTTCTATTAACACCGCAGTGGTCGCGCAATGGTCATTTCTCCGCTAGTTGCAGTTTTTAAGTTCGCAACAATGAAATTTTATTTGTTTAACATTGAAACCTCCTGATACCTTATCTCTCATATCCATACAACAATCCCAACTCATCAGTCGGCTTATTTCAGTAGTCCAGATCATTTTATTTGCGTTTTAGCAGATTAGTTTCAACATTGGTCTAAAAGAACCTAACGGCGATTAATAAGGTATGTATAATTTTTTTTCTCAAGTTTTACCTTTTTTTTAGTATTTTTACTTACTTTGCGTAAAAACAAATATTATACAGATATAATTTTTTCTTTATTTAGATGTGCACATTTAATATCAATACTGAAAAGGATATTGAGAGACTTTTTAAAATAAATAAAATTCTCTCTCTTTTGGGCATTTTTTTTTAAACTTCTACAAGCATGCATTTCTAGAAATGATTTTCTATAATAAATAAATGTTTAAAAGGAAGCCTGTATTGGCCTGATACCATAGGAAGGATTTTCATTTAATAAGGAATCCTGAGAGTTACTTTTACATAACAAAAATAAGTAGACAGTCACAAGCCTAATCTTCAAATTTTGAATAGTCAATGTTGTAAAAATAATTTAAGATAATTTATTACGCCTCAGATCAGTGAAGTCTTTGATTGATCAACGACAAAGTAATTATCTTGATTCTACATTAACAGTCAACCGTCATCTATAATTTCTATAATATAAAATATAATTTATAATAATAAAAAAAATCTGAATGTAATGAAAACTATAACTGAAATTAAAAGGAGAATAAGAAAAACAACTGAGAGATCAAACAAGTTAATTTTTTAATTTGATGATTTAGAAAAAGAATATGAATATTTTGATCATTATCATATATGACATGCTAAAAAAATAACCACGAATAGCACCAAATATATTAAAGAAAATAATATCAACTGAATCTCTTTTGATAAAATAAATAAATATATATATATATACACACATACATATATATAAATCAATAACACTTAATTTTATAAAAATTAAAATATAAGAAAATATACTGATTTTATATTTTACTCAACATATTATTTTGAAACTAAAAATAATAACAATTAATTCTGATTTCTGTTGCAACAGGCAGTGTACAAGGCTGTGTCAAGAGGCATATCAAGGTGTTGTAACTGTGAAAAACCTGGAGTAGTTTACAGTACAACAGAGAAGGCTTGTATTTATAACCTTATATAAGCATTCATTTTACAGGTAAGATACCTCAACATGCCTAGCAAGACAGCTGCACTGTACGCTGCCTGTATTAACATAAACCAGCCTTTAAACTACACAAAACAACTTGCCGAGCGGCAACAACATAAAGAATATGGTCCTTTTTTTTTTACATCAAATTTTTAAAATAAACCAAAGCCGAATGTCTGAAACTGAATACACTACAGCTTCCTTAATTAAAAATGAATAATTAGTGTCAGAATTAATTAGACCAGTTTTGATTTGATTTCAGTCAGTAATGATTCTTGATTCATCAACCACGAAAGAGCTGGCATAAAAATATTTCTACAATACAAAAATTAAAAATATAAGAAATACCAGTAAAGAAAAAATAAATCAAAAAAGAAGAAAGAAGTTACCTGTTAGGATTGACATACTCCACAATATCTTCAGGAGAAAAAATTGGAAATCTGGAAAAATCCATTTTCTCGCCTAAAAAATCACAAATGGCTTTGTGTAAAGCTTTGGCTACTTCACTATCTTCAGAGATCTGCTCCTGAATCAACTGAAATCTGAAATATAATAAGTGAATTAATATATTAGATTATTCAATTAATGAAACTTTAGGTAAGCCTACGTTATTATGTTATCAACTAATGGGTTGGAAAGAACAAAATTGGTCCCGACCAGTTAAAAAATTGCAACACTATCCACAAGATATAAGCGAAGTAATTCAGGAATAGGGATAAAATAAGCGGAGTGAAACAGGAATTTTTTGTCAGACAATCTTTTTTGTTTTCATTTTTCAGAATCACTTTGTGAATATCTTCCAAACCTCTAGACCAATAATAATTCGAATATTTGAAAATTACTAAATATAAAAACTTAGTAACATTAACCAGATTAAAAAAAATGTCATATATTATAATTTATAATTATTATAAATAAAAGCCAAATATGGGAATACATTATAACATATTCCCAAAACACTAGAGAATATAATCAAAATAAACTAGGATAATTATAATCTAAATCATGGATATATGCAACACAATTACAGATATGTATACAAACTTACTGCAAAATAGAACTCCTGAACTGATCGATAAGCTTCAAATTCACATCTATATGATGCAATACCTCTTCATTCCTAAACAGCAATGAACCTTTATCAGCGTACAAAGCGCTTATGTATGCTCTGCAACAAATAAGACGGTTAAAAAAAATTTACAACATTAAATAAGAAGCAAAGGTAAATGAAAATGAAGAAACTGATAGTTACACAAATTCATTTAAGCTATCTTCTGTATCTTTAAGATATTTTTGAGCCAACCTATATGAACCCTCAATATAGTTGGAAGTACTCCAGTCCACAGCAGAAAAACATTTTAAAAAGCTCTGAAAAAATAATAACTCTAAAAATTAATTCTGAAAAAATAAAACAAATCATTTTATTAGAATGTTTATTTAAATTAAATTTGCTCTTTAGGCACGATGATATAGAAATAGAATCTCTTCTAGATGATACAGAAATAGAACCTCCTGAGCTCGAAGAGATCCAGAATGCGATTGCCCAGATGAAGAATCATAAAGCACCAGGTGATGGAATACCGCCTGAATTAATTAAATATGGTGGTGAAGAACTACATAAGACCATTTATGATATAATATTCTCCATCTGGACATAGGAAAGAATGTGTCTTCAATGGAAATATGCCCTGTATACAAGAAAGGAGAACAATTGGAATGTGCCAACTACTGAGGAATCGTACTACTTCAGTGTGCATATAAGATACTCTCCAACATCCTCTATAATAGACCAGTTCTGTTTGCCAAAAGTGATATTGGAAAATACCAATCCAGTTTTTGAAAGGGCAGATCAACTTTTGATCAAATCTTTACCCTCCTTACGATCCTATAAAGAAGCCATGAATATAAAATTCTCACTCAACACCTGTTAATTGATTTTAAGAACGCCTACGATACCATTAGAAGAAACAAGCTGTATGAAGCAATGGAAGAACTGAATATCCCCTCCAAACTAATTCACCTGGTAAAGATGACAATGCGAGAAGTGCATTGCAGCAGTGCATTCAGTTGGAATTTTCCACCAATAAGGTGTTGAGACAAGGTAATGCCTAGGCATGTTTATTGTTTAATATGGCATTAGAGAAGGTGATGAGGGACTCTGGCATTGAGACTAGGGGCACGATATTTACAAATCTGGTCCAATTGCTAGGCTACGCTGATGACATGGACATTGCTGCACTGTACTTCACAGCTCTCGAGGGCGTCTTTCTGGAGCTGCAGAGAGAGCAGCAGCTAAGATGGGGCTCCAAATAAATAAAGCCAAAACGAAAAAAAATGTATACAGACGAATAAGTGAATTCCCATAACCAAACCATATCTACCGATCCTCACAAGTTTGAGAGTGCCAACTAATTCTCGTATCTGGGATCTCAAGTAACCATCAAGAATGAAAAAACATTTTAAACAAAGAGGAGAATAGCAGCTGCCAACCGATGCTATTTTGGCCTACTTAAACATATAAGCAACTCACTAATTAGCAGACGTATCAAGCTCCAACTCTATAAAAACCTTATCTCTCCAGTTCTTGCTTACGCTAGCCAAACATGGACATTAACAACGAAAAAGATCTGCAAATCTTCAAAAGAAAAATTTTCTGAAGAATGTTTGGACCTGTGAGGGAGGGACTGGCCTGGAAAATTTGGAAGAATAGAGAAGTTTACGAGCTATTTAATAAACCTGATGTTGTTAGAGTAATAAAATTAAAATTGAGTAAGTTAAGCTGGGCAGGACATGTAGCTTGGATGGAGAGATTTCAGATCTCGATAAAGAGTTCTTGAAGAGCCATGGCAACACACAAGGAGAGCTGGCAGACCGAGATAAATGGACAGTGGGGCAGCGGACGCAAGAGGCCTACTGGGAGACAGAAATTGGAAAGCAGCCACACAGAACATAGCTGAATGGTGGGAAGCTCATTGAAGAGGCTAGGACCCACTGAGGGTTGAAGAGCCAATGAGATAGATAGAAATTAAATTTTACTGGCAAAAAAAAAAAAAAAAAAATGAAAAGAGAAAAAAAAGAAAATGTAGAAAATAAAAATAATACGAGTAGAACAATCCTGAGTTAAATCAACATTAAAAACAAATTCTCGTTTCTAATTTCAGAATTTCATTCTGCTATATAAAAATAATGAAATAACACAGGCCAACAAAAAATATTTTTTGAAAACTTTTTTAACTTTAATAGTTGATCTTATAGATTTTTATGTACTGAATCTAAATCTGACCTTAGTTTTTTTGTGTCACCCATAGTTTTTCAGAAATATGCTTTGTATTATATAGTATAATACCGAAAAGGGTTTAGATCTGGGTGGTAAAATATCCGTGCTTGGGTTTGAGGATGATTTGGTATTATTAAGTGAGGACGCGGAAACTATAAAACTGAATACAATGCTCATGACAGCTAGGAAAGAGGTTGGCCTCAAAATAAATACGGATAAGACGAAATATATGGTTAGCAATAGAAACAGAGGCGATTTTGAGGATATAGATATAAGAGAAAATAGGTTTGAACACGTTGAGAAATTTAAGTATTTGGGGTCTGTGATTACTAGAAAAAACGATATTCAAGAGGAAATAAAGGCGCGGTTAAAGGTGGGAAATGCTTGTTATTTTTTGGTATCAACATTACTTAGGTCGCGCATTTTGTCCAGAAACACGGAATTGCGGAGCATGCACTCTGTTAATATAATCGAAGTGATATCATCGCGACGGTTGAAATGGGCTTGCAAAGTTGTTGGGCTCAGTAATGAACGAATTCCGAAAAAGTTAATAAACGCTGAACCGACTGGTAAACGTCCGAGGGATAGACCAAAACGTAGGTGGGAGGATTGTATTAAGGGTGATCTAATGAATTTGGGTTTGGACGGCAGTTGGTGGACCGAGGTTTGTAGGCAGCGATTTGTGGTATCGGCATCAAACCTTCGGGTTCGCTAAGCCTTTTATTATTATTATTATATTATGTTATATAATATAAACCCCTATAAGGTATACAGGAGAATTAATGAAACACTATGTTGCATCATAAGCATGGTTTGTACTTACAGTTGCTACTTAAAACAGTGATATAATGTGCTAATACAGGTTTCACTTGTCAACTGGAATTGGTCTATTACTTTCTTTCTCTTTTTTCTTTGAAGCTTCTGGTTTAGCTTTTTCTATGATGAGTCGCTTGTTGAACTTCTTGGTGAAGTGACCAACAGTAATCCCCCATCATGTTGGTGTTCCAGCGGCCCTGGCAGCGTTTTTCCATCACTTTAACATCCTGGTGAAAACGCTCACCTAGCTCCTCACTAACATCTTCCAAATTGTCCGGGAAGTAATCATGGTGGCTGTTCAAAAAGGAACTTTCATGCTCATCCAACATCCTAACTTTTTAAACTTCTGTAACATGTTAGCTATAACAGAAACATACTCTGGGTCTTTTTCATTTCACTTACTTGAATGATATCCATGCTTCTTTATCATTTAAGGTCATTGTGGATTCAAAGTTAACATCAAACATCATTTTTCTAATGCCAGGTCCGACAAAGATGCCTTCTTTTAGTTTAGCTTCTGAAATGTGTGGAAACTTTTGGCAGAGATACTTGAAACATGGTCCATCTTTAGGCAAAGCCTTTACAAATTGTTTCATGAGGCCTAACTTTATATGTAGAGGTGGTAGAAGCACGTTTTTTGGGTCTACGAGGTTTTTGCATAGAATGTTCTTCTCACTAGGTTTTTAAGACTTCCTCACAAGCCAGTTCTTTCTGCACCAATGTTGATCCCTAGTCCTACTGTCCGAATCACACAAGAAACATGGAAACTTGGTAAAACCACCTTGCTGACCAAGGAGCATGCATGTTATTTTTATTTCACCACATATCATCCAACCATGAGCAGAATAGCCTATTCGATTTAACACTGTTTCTAGGTTTTATTTCATATGTTCAGAATGACCAACAGCAATAGATGCACACATGTTACCATTATGTAATAAAACAGCCTTTAAACTAGTTTTCGATGAATCAATAAACAACCTCCAGTCTTCCTTTTTGTATTCAATACCAAACTCATTCATCACACCGGGAATGTCTGAGCAGTATAGCTCAACCAAGCAAGAGCCAAGCTCCTTACTGCGCAACTCGGTTTAGCGGGGAGATGAGCTTTCCCCTCTACCTCTTCCAAAACCATTCTCTATTCACTGCTTATAACGTCAACATCTCTTTTGTATTCTTGTTTTAGTTTTATTTCATAGTTTTAATTAGAATTTTGTTATTTTATATGCATAGTATTTTTGGTTAATTCTTTAGTTAATATATCACTAGAGTTTATGTTAGTTTTATCGTATAATAGTTTAGAGTTAATAGTAGTTGATTATAGTTTTTACAATTAGTGTTTAGAATTTTTAGTGAATTAATTAATTAGTTAGTGTTTATAGGTTCTATATTTAATTGTTTATATAGTTCTTAGTTTAATTAGCTTTACTACTTTTATTTATTTAATGGATTCCACACTATCTACTTCAAAGGCAATTAAGCCACAACGGGCTCTGAGAAGTCAGGCAAGGGAAATTATACACAACGTTCATGCCTATTTAAGTGAAAATAAGAAAAAGAAAAATTTAAAATATAACGTTGA
This sequence comes from Rhaphigaster nebulosa, assembly GCA_948150685.1. Taxonomy (NCBI): domain Eukaryota; kingdom Metazoa; phylum Arthropoda; class Insecta; order Hemiptera; family Pentatomidae; genus Rhaphigaster; species Rhaphigaster nebulosa. The sequence goes on from OX411308.1 coordinate 18,839,002, forward strand.
AAAATCCACTGCTTTAGCAACAGGTGTTTCATTATGGACAGTCCAACAAGTTGTTCAAGAAGCAAAACAATCAATAGCAGAAGGCTATGTAAAACCGAAATTTTCAACTCCAAAGAAGAAGCATGGGGGGTATAATAAAATAGAATTTGGCAATTTTAACGAAGGCGTGTTGAGGAGACTGGTCCACAATTTTTATACAGAAAAACATGAAGTACCAACTGTTAAAAAACTACTAAGCCGTTTACAAGAAGATGGATTAGTAAATTGTGGAAGAGAAGCCCTTCGCTGCAAGTTATTAGAATTAGGATTCCAATGGAAAACTTGCCAAAGCAACAGAAAATTGTTGATTGAGAAGCCTGAGATAATGGCTTTAAGAATCCGTTACCTGAGCTCAATTGTACAGGCCAGAAATAGTCAGTGTCCCATTGTGTACCTAGACGAAACATACCTGCACTCCACCCATATGAACCCTAAGTGTTGGTAATCTCCTGAGGAAAGGGGCTGCCTTTCTTCTGTTTCCAAAGGGAAGAGGCTTATTATAATCCATGCATGTGGAGAAATGGGCTTCATCCAGAACGCCCTACTGATTTTCAAGTCTGACCAACGTACAGGGGATTACCATGGAATAAAGAAAATTTTAGCAAATGGGTAAAAACAAAATTAGTACCTAATTTACCTCCCCATTCATTAGTAGTTATGGACAATGCTGCCTATCATAGCACACAAAAAGACAAAAAACCGAATAGTGTGACTTTAAAGTCTGATATGCAAGAGTGGCTAAGAAGGAAAGGTGTGCCATTCACAGAAGCCATGAAAAAAGCTGAGCTCTTAGAAATTATAAAATCAGTGCCGATTCAAAAACAATACGAAATCTATGGCATTTTTAATGAGAATGGACACTCCGTTGTAAGACTTCCACCTTACCATCCTGACCTAAACCCAATAGAATTAGTGTATTAAGGGTAAAGTGGCAACGGAATGCATTTCCGTTAACATGGAAGAAAAATTGGAATGTCTACAGAAAAAATTTTCAGAATATACAACTGAACAATGGATTGCATGCTGTGCTCATGTCATGAAGATTGAAGAAGAGTATATAAAAAATGATGGGTTAATAGATGAAGCAATGGACAGAATAATTGTTACATTAGGAGACTCAACAACATCAGAAGAGTTGAGTGATGAATAGGTTGTGCTAAAAATAGTTTATTTTGTTAAAAATTAGTTTAGTTTGGGTTAAACATATTTTAATAGTAAATTTTATATTTGTCAACTATGTATATAAATACGATATAAGTATGTAATTTTGAATCAATTCAGGAGTATGTTTATGTAATTAATGCATAAACATTTATTTATTTAGTTAAAAATGCAAATATTGTAAATAAATATTGTCATTTTTTTTTTAAATTCCATATATTGCAATATACGATTGATTCTTCAGTGAATATTCATGTATTCTAAATTACCTGAAAATTGTCTTGTTTTGAAAATGTCAAACAAACAACCAATTTGTATTTTTTTGGAATTATATTTCGTATTCTGATAACTTTATTATCAAGATTAAAATTCATTTTATATATCGAGAATTCAAAATTTTGTAATTAATATCATATATGTATAAATTCTATATTCTGTAAAAATATGAAATAACATTATGTAAGTAAGCATGTATTTAACTCATTTAAATAAAATACCAAAATGTAATATAGTGTACTTTCTTTATTCACGAGACATTACTCTAATAAATTAAAACATAAATTAATAGGTTAGACTGGAACTAGACGGGGAATTCAAAGGTAGAGGAGAGAGGGTACAATAACTGACCTCTCCAACCTTCCCCTCCAAATGGCCACGCCCATTCAGCTTGGCTCTTGCTCGGTCAACCTATACACTAAATCATCTTCTTGTTCAAAAAACTTGAAAAATTGTCACTCTCTTTTCCTGTACACATAAATGTTGGTTCCAACCGCCAACAAGTTCTTTTCTTTTAGTCGAGAGCCAAGCAATTCAGCTTTTTCTTTCGTTAAGCCAAGATCCCTAACCAAGTCGTTAAGCTCGATTTGAGTAAACAGTTTAGGCTCTACATTTTCTGTAAAACATTGGAATTCTTCATCATCTTGTTCATCTAACTCCGATTGTAAATCAGAAAATACTTCTGTTGGAATAGAATTTAAATCATCTGGTGGTTCAGGGACCGGTAAATCTACACTGTGCCCTATTGGTCGGATGGCGGACGGAAGATTAGGGTAGCTTATTACCTTCTTGTTTTATGAGTTATGACCAGCAATATCGACACTGCAAAAGTAGCAATCATCAGAATGATTTCTTGGCTCCCTCCATATCATAGAAACAGCAAATTTAAAGGCTTTTTCTCCTTTTTTGACCATTTTCTTAGATCTTCGGCACATACATAATATACCTTATGTGGGGTCCAAGATTTATCCTGATCACCAAGTTTAGTTCCAAAGTATGATAGATAAATCTTTTAGACAAAGTCTGTAATGTTTCTTTGTTGTTTTTTAATCACAAACTCAACACAAATATAACAAAAACTATCAGCAGAGTTTTATCAACCATGATTAGACATTGTACTGAGCACATGTACAGGAAACGTGAAAGTGAGGTTAGGTTGACGGAAAACAAAACATCAGCTGTTAACAGAAAAAAGAATCAACCTTTTTTGGCCAGCAAATGTGTTTCAGCAGTGCTACCAACTTCATCCACACCAATAGACCTAGTTTTTAAGTTATTTATTTTAAATATTAAAGCTGTTCAATTCTTTAAAAATCGCTAATATTAATAAATTTAACTATAAAATGTGAAGAAATTGTGGGTGATACAGCTTTTTTAATATCATATTTGGATTCAGCACCTTAAAAACTGTAGGAATAAGGTATTTTCAGTACAAAAGTTTTTTCATCGTTGGCCTGTGGAAGATAGGGGTTGATTAGGAATAGCAACTGCTTGAAACTGATCGGAAAGGAAAGATTGAAACCAGAGAACAGAACTATTGGAAAAGGATAGACATTTTAGTTTGGTAAAGAGGATGGAATTGTCCAGGGAATCAAAAACTTTAGAGAAGTCAAGGAGTATTAGTACTGTTAACTTTTTTGATCCATAGCAGTATGTACATCACTGGTGATTTTGATGAAAGCGAATTGTGTGGAGAAGCCAGATTGATCGGAAACCAGATTGGAGAGGATCAAGTAGTTTGGACTTTTCGAGGAAAATAGATATTTGCGATTGGACTATTCTTTCTAGAGGTTTGGAAAAGTTAGAGAGGATGGATATTGAGGGATAGTCTTTAGGAGAAATAGGATTGGAGGTTTTGTTAATCGGATAGACTAAAGATTTTTTACAGGTGGTAGGAAATACTGAATGTTGGAAGGAAAAATAATATATGAACAAAAGAACCGGTAAGATTTCAGGAAGGCATAATTTTAACAATTTGACGGGTATTCCTTCAAAGTCTGTGGAATTGGTGTGAGATTTTATTATGGAGGAAATATACTTAAGAGGAAATTACTGGAGTTAAATGATGGAACTACGGAAAGGTGGGAAGAAGAGGGTTGAGAACTATTGAAGGAGGCAGATAAAAAGTAAGAGTTTAACTCATTGGGTGAGGCTTGAATGATTAATGAGAAAGAGGATTTGCAAAGAGAGAGTTTGCGAAGCAGTTGCCATTTTGATTTAGAGTCAGGGGCAGAGGAAAGGGCTTCGTGAAAGTAATTGGATTTTGTTTGTCTGATTGCTGTCTGTGTCAGATTGCGGAGTACCCTACAAGCTTGATAGTCATCTGCTAACCTTGTAGTCTGAAGCGTCTGCAGGCTGCCTCACGCTTCTTTTGAAGATGTCTAATTCCTTGACACATCCAAGGAGCAGGTCGACGACGGAAGGTAGAAGCATTGAGTGGTACATAGGTGTCAAGGATACTGATGAGATTAGATGTGAGGATGTCAACCACGGGGTCAATAGAAGGACAGTAATAGATTTCACTCCAGTTCAGGGTTTCCAGGTCGGGTAAGATGTTTTCATGGGTGAGGATGTCAAGGTGATCTTGACTCATAAAGTCAATAAAGGTGCTTCTGAATTAATGGTTACTCGAATGCAAGGGTACAGATTTTTAAGATTTCAGGCCAATTTCTAACTGCTGGTAACCTTCTCAATGATATATTGTGTTTAATAAAGTTAATCCAAGAAAATGATAGTTTTTAAGTTCAATTCGAAAACAGTGCTTAGTGTCGTAATGATATAACAAAATTATTTCAGTAAGTTTATAGATCACTGTTTTGTGAGCATTATATTATAATTATTAAAGCATGTTCACATATTAATCTGAAGTGTAACATATATCAATACAGTACAGTGTCCATAATCTGGCCGTTGTCTAAGCCGTTTTCATGTCTCCGCATGTCTATTAGAGCGGGAGACAATACTATACACAACTGTAGTTGGGTTCACGGAATTAGACACTTGGGATGAAGGCGTTATTTGACGCGGTGTTGCCAAATGCGGGCAGGAGGGGATACCGTGAACCGACTGTCTTTGGGAGAGCTGGGAACAGGGCATCTCCCCCACTCCTATATATTCGATAGTTGGCCACTATTGATAGAATCGATATTTCAATAAGTTCTCGCCACTGAATGTAGGAGGAATATACAATTTTATCTTCTTAAATTATTTAATTACTTTAAATGTTATTCATGCTTCATCACAATAACTAATTTTTGTTCGATGAATTAAAGTGTTGGATACCCACTCACAGTCTGGTGCTACAGTCTCTGTACGACCTGGGCTTCCTCCAACAGTTTGCTCCACTGCATCCCATCCATGGCTCTCCTCTCCTCCACCTCCGCACTCCCATCGTACGAAGGCCCTCTTCCACATCTTCCATCCATCTTAATTGTGGCCTCCCAAATTTTCTCCTTCCCCCAGGATTCTCATTCATCTTTTTTCGAGGTAGTCTCTTTGGATCCATACGTTCAATATGGTCCAACTAGCCAAGCCTTCTCTGTCTAATGACCGTGACGAGGTCTGGCTCTGCTAGCAATTCCATCAGCTCTGTATTGCTTCTTATTCTGAATTTCTCACCTTCCTTGATAGGGCCATATATTGCTCTTAGCAGTCTTCTTTCCCATATTCTGAGGGAATCTTTGGCTGCGTTTGTTAGGATCCATGCCTCACTGCAATGGGGTGTATGATAGTATGTAGATTATGATTTTAATCTTCCGGGAGAGGTTCCTAAACTTCAAGTCCTGTAATCCTTGTCTTCACTTCCATTGTCATATCATTGGTTCTTGACAACATCCCTCCCAGGTATCTAAAGGACTCACATCCAGGGAATTCACATTCTCTGATCTTTACTGGTCCAGGCCTAAACATTCCGCTTCTCGTCGACTGCATGTATTTTGTTTACCACGAGGCCAAGTCTTTTTGCTGCCCCCTCAAACTCCTGCATATCCCAGGCTAAAGCTGGCATTGTCCTGGATGATATAAGAACATCATCGGCATATGCTAGATGTTGGGCCAGTCTATTATAGATCGTGCCATTTGGTCTCATCTTTATACGTCTGATTGCTATTTCCAAAATCAGGCTAAATAGCACTGGTGATAGAGGATCTCCTTGCCTAAGTCTCTTGTTTACCTTGAATTCTTCTGAAAGTTTTCCCTGGATCTTAACTCTACTCCTGGTATCATTCAGTGCCATTTTTATAAGCCTTATCAATTTCATCGGTAGCCCCAGAATCTTCAATCCTTTGTGCGTTTCATTTCTCTCCACACTATCACTATCATATGGTTGACGGTAGTGTTGGATACATTCTGGAAAATTCATGGTGCAGGTGCTAAGAAGTAAATAAATATGCACTTGAAAATCTTTATTGACAGGAAAATAAATAAGCATCAAAGCATATAATTAAACCATAGAATATTATTTTGAATTAGTTTTATCAACAAACTAACTGTGCCCTGCGGTTTAACCCACTTTAAATTTGCATTGATCACAAAAATATAAAAATAACCTTTAAAATAATAACCTATAATATACCATAGGCTCTCATTCTTTGAAAATATTTTCATGTAACAGGGTCAAAACAATAAATTTTTATAAAGAGCAATAAAGTGGCACTTTATTTATTTACAAAGTAACGCGCTGTGCGGTCAACTTGGTTCTTAGGTATGAAGTCATGGCAACAAAACGTACGCAAGCTGGACACTTTTCTTAGCAATTTATTTATTTGCTTTCATTTTCATTGTGGTTATTATCGGCACTCAATAAACTTTTCATTTACATTATGAAAAAGAAATTGGCTCGCATCCAAAAAATTATATATATCCTAATTTATTTAGCATTTTGTTTTTCATCTATTTCTTTAAAATCGATTTGAGTAACTTGAGTGTGCTTAACAATGTAAAATGAAACAATAATAGATCACTAACTCTTGATGATTGACATTGTCAAAGTCAAGTGCTCAAGAGGTTAGAAGAGAAGTTGTAAACAGAGCGGCATCAGCGCTTCCCATGCATTGCGGGTTTATGTATCTAATTTTGTGAACCCAACTATAATATGTTGTTATCTCCTGTCAGTGACTATAGTGAGTCATATTTAACCTGTCACAAGTGAATGCCCAGTGCAGTAGGCGTTTTGTACCAATGCAGTGCGATGTCACAAAAACGAAAACATAAACTATATTAGTCATTTTATTCTCCTTTACATTACATATTACCATCATTTATTTCAATATTCCAATAGCTTATTGGAATTATTTCAATAGCTTTCAAGATTTTACTGTAATCCTGATATAGGACTAAATTAGTGAGATCCAACTCTAGATATCAACATCGTATTTAGAAAAAGGCTTAAGCGCCAAAAATTAAAAATTTAGGTTTCAATTTATTATGAGACGTAAACACCACCTCTATCGATTTCTGCTAACAATATATAAAAAAAATAAAAAAATTGGAAATGGTCTAAAAATCTACTATTGATGACGTAGCCATCAAATATTGATGACTCTCAGTCGTCACTCAGGCCTTGACTAATCTTAAAAGTATATTGTAATTATAAAAGTCTTGTCATTTTAATGATCTCCTACTCTACGGGATAAAGAATACAATATAAAAAAAAGAATATATTGTTATTTGGGAAAAAACATTTCATGCGTTTCCTATAAAGTTTGCTAAATGGTGCCAAAGCATTTTAAAAAAAACGATGATATACTCTAAAGTTAATGAAATAGCCAACAATTAATTAACAATATATATATATATATATATATATATATATATATATATATATATATATATATATATCGCACTGCTAGAGTAAACAAAAATTTGTATATTTATAAAAGAACATACCAAGTCTTTAAAAATTTGTAGTGCCAAATCATTAGGAATAAAGTTGTCAGCATGCATGGATTTCACTAAACTGATATAATTCCTACCCAACTTTTCAATGTCTGCTGGTTTAGTGCCATCATCTAGAAGAATTCAAAGTAAGTAAATAGAACAATGTAAGTAAATATAAATAAAATCAGTAATTAATAGTCTCTTGAAAACAAAAGACAATATAAAAAGTACTATAGACAAAAAATTCAAGGGAGAACCTTGTGAGCAGAGCAAAGGCCAGAAGGTTACGTTAAAGGAGGAGAAAAGCCTTCCCTCTCCACATAACTTCAGACAGCTACCATGTCAAATATGCAATCTTGACTTTTATTTTTTGTTAACATTTTGATTTGTTTCACATTCTTTCAATGGCGAGCACTAATTCTAAGTCGATTGTTATTACAATAAAAAAGGGTTATTGCTGGGTGCATTTTCACTAGAAGGTTCTTCCTTAAGTTGTTTATCTATACATTATGACAAAATATAATATTGACAAATTAACTCACTTAAAAGAATAATTTAAAAATTTATAAAAGTTCATCTAAGACTACAAACAAAATGTCATTCTGATAAAATTTTCCTAAGATCTAATTCACAGAAGAAATACCAACTTAATACTTAATTCAATATTAACCAAAATATTCACAATTTTTTCAAACATTTAAATTAAAAATTCATTAATAATATGTATTTTATTTTAAAATTAAATGGTCTTAAAACTAGATAAAATAAATTCACTTTAAAAATTAATGTTAGAGAAAATTCAACAATTAAATTAAATGTTAATAAGTGGCTGCCTTTTATTACTTACAAGATTTATTTTTTATAAACAAATCTTTAATGAAGTTCAATTTTATCCAATATGGTTGAAAATAATTGCTAGAAGTCATGAAGTTGGTTAGTTCAGGAAAATGAGATTCCTTAGGAACCCACAGAGGCCACAAGTCATCATATTTTTCTTTGTATTTCAACAAAACAACCTGTAATATGGCATACACTAAGTATACATTTTTGTACGATGGATTTAATGTCTATATGTTCACTAACTAAAGTATATAGTAATGGCTACTCTACAGGTTACCAATCTTTTCTAACTAGACTGGAAAAGTTCAAGATTTATTTAGATAGATAGAAAAAAACTTTATTCTTGGACAAAGTCCTTTTAGAATAACAACTAAGAACAAACAAAATATGATTATTTCAGGGCATTAGACATATTTGGAGTATTCACGCAGCCTGTGCTATTGTGTTAAACATGCTAGAATGTGTGCTACAGATGTAGCAGTTCTGTGCTGGCCGCTAGCACAGCCTGAGGTCTGGTAAACTGGTGTTATATCATAAACGCATAGAGAAGGTTATTGTGAGGTTTGATCTCTATTGTTTACATATTTTGTTGTGCTTAATAATTTCATTTCATTTACTTCTTTTTTTAATAGTAAAATTGAATCTAAAAAAAGAATGAGGATGAAATTGCCAAAACGTTGGACGGAACAGGACAAAAACATCTTGTTATCCATAATTGCGGAAAATCCGATGAAGTTCGAGATGATTAGCTCTATTTTTTTTCATTTTTTCAATTCCTTATAGATTTAGGGTGGCCACACTTTGGGTAATAACTAGTGCTTAAAAACAAGAAAAATTGCCTATTAAACATTAAAATCAACAAGTGAAATCCAAATTATCGGGAGTTTCAAGAATTAAATTTGTTTTTCCACCTAAAAAGCAGTTTAAAGGATAAAACCTATCTTAAAAATTCTGATGTCCCAGATTTTGTATTGTATGGCTCTGATCTCATTTTAGCAAATAACACGTTAGCAGGCTGGCACAGAGAGGTCATTCACTCAAGATTTATGCTACCTGTTTAGCATCGTAGCATATTCAGCATTTAACACAAGTTGCGTGATTACCCCTATAATATAATAAATAAAAAAACATAAGTATATGCCTCAAAAGGAAAAAAATATAAATATAAAAAAGGAAAGAATATAAATTCACCTAATAAGCCAAGAGAAAAAAAAGAGAAGAAAAAAAAAAGAACATAGAAAATAAAAACATAGTTACACCTAGAATATAAAAATATTTAAAAATTGCCAAAACGTACTGTATCAGACCTCTACAATGCAAACCATTACAGATTGTAATCAAACCATTGTACATCCTAGTTTGAGCAAGCAAAAGTGCTGCTCTTATACACTCAGTTAATACAGCCTCCATTACCATGCACTTAAATTACATCTTGACATTAAGTAATGGACTAGTATACCCGAGCGAGAACTCTCGCATTAGATATCTATCCTTCTTTTAATCTTGAATACATTAGAAGTGTAAGTGATATTAGGAAAACATGTTTATTCCTATAAAAAATTGAATATAACCAAGTTAGTTTATTTAACACTCACATTTGGTGAAGTTACATAGTTTATAATGACTTTGTTGAAGAAACAGTTAGTAATTAGCTTGCCCCACTGGAAAATATCCCTTTAGTTTAACAGTTAAGAAAGAAGACTCAGTATTCAAGTTTAACAGGCCTAGACATGGGAAAGAATATGCAATCTCCGCTATCATTCATAGAAACCTAAAAGCAACATTCCCTCTTGTTAAAATTTTTTTGTAAACACCCAACTTGCTTTTACAGGTATACAGTTTCGATGACAACAGCACATACACGAGTTGTCATTGGGGCCGTCTGGCCTTATATCACGCGTAATCTCAAAAACGGTAGGTTTTAGGGCTTTAAAATGCCATAGGAACAAAAAGATGTTGATGCCCGTGTCGCCGACTCACCACCGTCAGAATTTTGAAACCTCCCAGTTTTTTCATCACTTTTATTTAATCCCTAGTAAGAATTTAACAATGGAAATTAGAATTTGTCATTTCTCCGTGAAATTCCCTTTCTTTTGACTCCTCATTCATCAAAATCCATCACTCCTGAGAGCCGGAAAAGAGATCTATAGTACCTTATTATATATTGAGACGATGCTCCTTTTTTAATTCTCACATTTCCTGTGTTATTAGAAATAATGAATTTTCTAATATTTACAACTTCACAGAAAACACAAGTTTTTTTCACTAAATAACAATTTTTTTTATTTTTTTTTTTTTATCAAGTACTGTAGGACTTTATTAAGGTGGGAAAACTTTTATAATTCCAATATATTTTAACTTATTCCAATATATATTAACTACTAGCACTGGTCAAGGCCGAGTCGTCAATATTTGGTGCTTACGTCATCTATAGTCAATTTTTAGACCATTTCTGATTTTTTTTTATGATGTATGGCGAGCAGGAATTGATAGAGGTGGTATTACGTCTCATAATAAATTGAAACAAATTTTGAATTTTTGGCATTTAAGCTTTTTTCAAAAAACGATGTCGATATGATCCACATTCTGCCCTGCAGTTAAAATTTGCTGTACCAAAATATGAACGATTTGATTTTGGATTTGTTATCTCCATTATTATATTTGTTATTACTATTAATATTTTGTACCAAAACTAATTTTATTTTTTTTAAATTAATATCAATTATATATTAGAAATATTTTGGAAAATGGTGATATAAACACAAGTGTTCATATTTACAATATCTACAATACCACTTTGTAAAAAGGAAGCACAACTGATTATGTTAACTCAAACTGTAAATTCTACAAGTGTTATTCGAACTATATTTTTATAGTCACTAATTATTTTAAACTCCAAGCAGCCTGCCCTTCCCTCCGGTTTCTAGCTTGTAGATGGTGAGATAACAAATCCAAAATCAAATCGTTCATATTTTGGTACAGCAAATTTTAACTGCAGGGCAGAATGTGGATCATATCGACATCGTTTTTTGAAAAAGGCTTAAAAGCCAAAAATTCAAAATTTGTTTCAATTTATTATGAGACGTAAATACCACCTCTATCAATTCCTGCTCGCCATACATCGTAAAAAAAAAAATCAGAAATGGTCTAAAAATTGACTATAGATGACGTAAGCACCAAATATTGACGACTCGGCCTTGACCAGTGCTAGTAGTCTTAAAAATATATTGGATTATAAAAGTTTTCCCACCTTAATAAAGTCCTACAGTACTTGATAAAAAATAAAATAAAAAAAATAGTTATTAAGTGAAAAAACTTGTATTTTCTGTAAAGTTTGCTAGACGGTGCTTACATATTTTTCAAAAAGCAACATTGATATCATGAACAAGTAATCCTGAAACTATAACAAAAACTTATAATAAACAAGAGAAAAAGAAACTGCTTTTCTACCAAAAATTTGAATCGGAAGAAAATAATATACGCTTTGATAACAAATAATTCTTTGCATTGAAATTAAAGAATAAGTTTGAAGTCATAAACTTAAGAGGAGAATAGCAAGGATATAGACAATTATAGATCGCATTCAACGATAGTATCAAAGAGGTTGGTAATTGGTGTCTAGGCAAAGGGAAAATAAATAGAACAAATGATAGTTTAGTGAAAAATGTTGGAAAAAAGGAAATCTGCCAAATTAAAAGCTCTAAATGATTCTAGTGATAACAATGTTGTCAGATCATTGAAATATTCAGAACTTAATGAATACATTATAAACTACAACATAACTGTAAAAATTTAAATTCTAAATAGTCAACATTTTAAACTTACATTGTACAGAGAAGACAGAATAACTTCAGTTATTTTATGAGCAAAGCGAAAAGAATTATCATCACAGTCTATTTGACATTCTTTTGGGGGTTTTTCAAAACAGTGAATGGATGGTTCTGAAATAAATTATGAGCATACAAAAATATTTCAATATTTTTTTAATAAACAAAAATATAAAGTAGTCATAGCATGAAATAATATCTCTTATTAGATAAGAATTAAAATTTATCAACAAAAAACATAAAGACTATGATATAAGATCATTGAATAATACTGAAATTAAGGAAGAACACAAACTGACAGTTGTAAACTTTTTTTTTTACAACTATGTTAACGTATTTCAACAATAATAATATTCCTTTATAATTTATAAATGGGTAATTGAATTAAATTTTGGTTTATCATAGTATGCTTCTTTACTTCTGAAATATGTTAAATTCGAATATTTTGAATGCAATATTAAATCTGATTATTATTAGCACTAAAACAAAAATAAAGTATAAATTTAACATTTGTTACCCAACCAAGATTGGGCCAGTCCAATATTAAAGCCATGTTGTAAAAAAATACACATTAACATATTTATACAGATAGATATATATATATATAAATTTACATACTTGTAGATTTTGATTCTTGATCTAATATTTTAACAATCCATTTATCGTCCACTGCTTGAATATTGTTGGTAATTGTTTTTACCCTAAGATTGACATCATTTGATAAAAGTAGCTGAAAAATAAATTTTATGATTTTGATAGGATATATATATATATATATATATATATATATATATATATATATATATATATATATATATATATATATATATATGTATTGTCGATAGAATCACACTGAACTTGAAAATGAATATATATTTCTTATTAGTTAGAATAATGACTATTTTTTTTTTAAACTATTTGTGCTTTGGTCAAATAAATAATAACAACTTGATAATGATAAAATGCTTACCACTTTATGACTTTTTTGTTTTAATTGATGACAGCACTTAATCAATTGATCATCAGGCACCTCAGTAATGAACTGAGCAGGACATTCCTCAAAGTGCTTCGATTGCGACTGAAATACCACATTGCATTGAACATTATTTATAGCTTCAGAAAGGAAACGAATCGCTTTTCTAGCAGAGATATTAACATTCTTGTAATCAACTTTGGTTTTCAAATTGTCCAGCTCTTTGAGAACTTGCCAGGGAATTACTTGAATTATTTTAAAACCTAACAAAACAAAATACATATATTAAAAACTAAAAGATGGGCTTATATAATAAAATGTTAGTTCCAGTAAATAATTAAGTCTATAATGCATTGGAACATCAATTGAATAAAAAAAAAAAAAGGTTTATTTATATTGAAAAATATTGTTCCTAAACAACAAGTACAAAATAAAATAATTGACGTTTTAATAAAAAAAAAAATTCTAGAATTCATGAGTTGATGCCAATTGACGTTCAAAAAACACAAGGCTGCAAAATTTGGGTTGTGACATGTTTTTCAACTTTTGATAATTGATTCCTATTTATTTTTTAGAGCTGAATCTGCGAATCTGTGTGAGAATTTTTCACGAATTTGGAAATAAATATATCGCAAATATAGAAGAAAATCCGTTTCTCTGTACCATATAAACCAGAAATATGAGGTGCCAGCTGCAAGCAGGTTCTTATCTTTAGGCCTCGAACCAAGCGATTCTGAATTTTTTTATTATAGATTAATACATTGCTTGTTCATTAACTCATGCAGTTGTTGACTTGAATGATTAAAATGTTTAACTTATTCTGAATAGTTGGAAGTTTTTACTTTAAAATTTTTAAGTTTGTTTTTATACTGATTGACCACCACTGTGAAGATACCTTCTCTTTCAAAGGTGTTTAAGTTTAAGGGTAGAAAAACCGATTATTATTATTATTATGATTTCTTCTTAGCTAATATTTTAATCCTCAGAAGCTCTGTGCTTTACAGTATGAGTTTGATTGTTCTATTATGATAAATTGGAGTCAGATATATTTTCCAAAACAACGCTTTTTGAATTAATGAATAAACAAATGGTACAACTTCACAATCAGGACACATCATTGGTATACAGTACAGCTGTGATCTAATTTAAGCAATAATAATTAAAATTAGGGTATCCCGAGGGAAATCCCGTCCTCAACTCAAAAGGATCTGTTAGGGTTTTATTTATGTCTTGAGCAAAGTTAGTGAGTGGATGTTGACAGCACTAATAATTTTAAATAATATCTAATTAAAGCAGTGATAATTTGAATTATTCCAATGAATACGAAGGTCACAATTGAATGAAAAGCAGTTAGCACAAATGGCGCTAGGGAGTGTCAGTCCAGCGACCTTCACTTACTTTGGAAGCAGCCAGTGATAATGCGTCCCAATTGTAAAGTTGTACCAAAAAAATTAAATACGAACGATTACAAATAAAGTTACCTCTGATAACAGCTTTTGAAAGTTTTTTGATGAGCTCAATATTTCTAAGTAAAACATTTGTGTCAACCACAAGGTATAAACTGCTATCACAGATATCCTGTGCAATATTATAATCAACATCGCAAATATCTTGCCATTCCATTATTTCCTTACTCGGATCTACTTCATCTCTGATAGAGCGCAGCTGAAAATAAACATAAGGATAAAAAGATAAGATAAAGATACAAATAAACTAATTTTGTCCTATGTCGAAAAAGTGGTGGTCTATACTGGATTAATGCTTTATACTGTAAGAAACTAATATAAATTGATAAATGAAAAATTATGATTTTACAGTAATTTAGGGTAGCATAGGGCATTCACAATGGGTACAGAATCAAATATTTCTTTGTAAGATTCTCCTTCATACAGGTTACTTAGCCAAAAAATACAAAAAAGAAAACACGAGCAGTGAACAAAATTTTGATAAAAACAGGGATGTAAAGGAGGCACTATAAGCTAAATTTCGGTACTTTTAGTGCAAAAATCTTCATGAGAACGAAATTAAGCATTTTGTATAATTTTGTGTGAAAAGAGAAACCTTTTGTTTATTTTGAAAACTTTTAAGAAAAATATTGTATTTATCTTCAATAAAATAATTTTAAGTCTAACATGTCTAAAGAAATTTTAAGTGAAAAGAAAGAAGAAAAGTCATTTAAATGCATAATGGTTCTCATTAGCAATAATACGGGTTATAAAAGTCATTAATAGCCTAATAAAGCAGGCTTCACTTAGTCATGTTTGAACCATTTGGCTTCAGTAATACACTGCCACATAAAAATATTTGCAACAGATAGACAATAAGAAAATCAATTGTCACAACTATAACTTTTAGCTAAATAAATTCCATTTTCACCAATTTTGGTAATAAATCACAATGAAAATACCCAAAATAATTTTAAAGAAAAAAATAAGACAAAAATCAAATAAATAAATTACGATATATACTCACAATTAAATCATTAGAAGATTCCCACTCCATCGATTCAATAAAATGATAGTTGTCATCTTTAGGAATAAAATCAACTTTATCATTAGAGGATTCTTTCCTTGTTCCTTTATGTTTCTCCTTTATATCAGCTTTGACTTTGAGGAGCCTCGCTTGAAGTTTAGTTTTCGAAGGTGATAAGGCTGATAGGGGTTTCATCTTTCCTTTATCTTTAATTTCTCTTTCTTTCTCTTTTACTCTTAGGTCTGTATCTTTCTTTTGATTGATGGAAAATTTAATATTTTTCCTGTTATTGTTAAAAGGTTCTTTAACTTTGTGATGATTTTTCTCAGGTTTATTCCTAGATTCTTTTTCACATGAAGGAGAATCATCATCCAAGGTTGAATAGGAATCCACTATAAAAGATAACTTTGCCTCGGTTAATTTGCTCAGCTCATTTTT
This sequence comes from Rhaphigaster nebulosa, assembly GCA_948150685.1. NCBI lineage: Eukaryota > Metazoa > Arthropoda > Insecta > Hemiptera > Pentatomidae > Rhaphigaster > Rhaphigaster nebulosa. Next base: position 18,854,905 of record OX411308.1, read on the forward strand.
GGATTTTTTGTTTACTATATTTTTAGAAGAATCTTCACACTTTTGATTTTTTGCAATTTTTTTTCTCTCCATGTTTTCATGATTATTTCGACGTTTTTCAGAAGGCTGGTGTTCAGAAGTTTCTTGACATTTCTCAGCAGCTCCTCCATTACCAATAAACTGCTTAATATTCTTTGGTCTTTTTAGGATAGCTTCTTTACTACTGTTAGGGGGTGGATTGGTATCATCATGTGGACACTTGCAAATAGATTGCTTCATACCTTTTTCTAAACTGTTACTTTTGTTAATTAAGTTCTGTGGTCTAAGACTTTTAAGGCTTTGTTGAGAAAAAGCTACATCCTTAAATGAATCTATTTGCTGGTATTCTATCCCAGCATTACTTGATGATAAATCATTTTTATTCAAATTTTTTAAAATTGAACTACTGTTATTCCTTCCATAAACTGTAACAAAAAATAGGCAACAAAGCAAGTTAATGTAAGAAGATAATTTAATATAAAAAGCCAGCACTATTAAAATTAGAAATTCATTTTAGCAATAACTGAACTCACTGAAATAAGAGAAAATTTATTTAAATTACAAATAATAAAAAGGACACATTACATCATGATAAATCAAACCAAATATTTATAAAGTGAATCCTCGATACAATGTGGCTGATGACTTTTGAATAAAATAGAATACCTTAAGAGAACATACGTTTATAGGCAGTTCTATACAAATTCAATTCAATTTAAGTTACATTTATTCCCCAAAGGTAAGGGAAAAAGGACCTTCTAACTTCTTCAAGAAATAAGCTCCACATGTTATTGGGAAATCTATTCAAAGCATAGCTATTTAATCGACATTTATAAAAATTTCCTAGTTTTTAAAACATCATGGGATATTATTCAGGCAGTTTACTAATTTTTACTTTCCCTTGCCTATATACGAAGTATATAGTAAGGGGAAGATTGCGATCGTGAAAATTTTCGAATTCGAGTTTTCGACAGAAATACACGTTTTAAGGTCCCCTGAGTCCAAATGACTAAGTCTCGCAAAATGGTCTGTGTGTATGTGAACAGTCTAGCTCACAAACGAAAAGTTGTACAATCCTGAAATTATGTATTTAGGATTGGCACATGCATGTGATGTTACAGCAACATTTTCGTCAAAATCGACTAACCGGAAGTGCCACTTTATATAATCGATTATAAACTTTTTTATAATTTTCTCGAAAACGGCTCTAATGACTTTGGTGAAACTTGCCTAATGTCTTCAACTAAAAGACGTTTAACTTTTCATTTATGTAGTATATCAAAGAAAAAGTTCAGGGAAAAAAGTTATGACGAAAAGAATATTTTATTCGCGCTTAACATAAAAAGCATGAAATTTATTGTAAATTATGTACAGAATTATATGAAAGGTTATTAAATTATCTAAGAAACAAAAAAAAATCATCAAAATCGGACCAATATTAGCAAAGATACAGTGTATTTTATGAGGAGCATAAAATAGATGAATAACCGAGCGCATCCGAAAGGAGATGGATGCAACCGAACCTCTTCAAACCAATCCGCCGAGCTGTTGTAAGCAATATGCTCTGTAACAAAGTAATTTAAGAATACAAAAGCAGAAATTAACTTAATAATTTCTACTTTCACATTCTTTAATGGAAAGAAAATGTTTCCATGGAAACTAAACCAGAAACTTTTAAAATATATTTGCAACTTGACAAAGTTAAAATATATAGGTAGTGTACAGAATTGTTGTACTATAATTGTTTAAAAAACTGTTTTATTGTACTTAAGTGGCAGAAGAAGTGAATGCTGCTGAGTTTATTAGAAGCAGTGTTTATGTGAACTCTTTAAAATTATATTAAAAAGATAATTATTATAGGACGGTAAGGGAAAGTTGTGTGATGCGCTCACCGCACCATATTTTTTTTTTATGAACAGGTCAACAGTTACATTTCAGAATTCTGGTGCAAAAAGTCAATTTAATTTTGATCATATTATATTATTCAACCAGTTTAAAAAAAAAATAAGACGATTGCAAGAGCTTCATTATTTACAGAGTATCCCACCTACTGAAAAAACAACATCCGACAAAGCCATGTCGAATTTGTAGCAAAGCTAAAAACTGCTGATAACTTTGTTATTTCTGTCCAATCAGTCAAGTGAAGCTAATCCTTTGCTTGGAAGATTGTTTTAAAAAATATTATGCTAGTTGATTTTGAATAAACTTTATATTATTATATTTTTTGCTCATGTAAGCTAACCGTGATTTTTGGTTCTCTCCCTGAGAGTATCTATTCATATTTACACCGATAATCGACAAATTTTCACGTAACTGCACCAATATGGCAAGTAAACAGTTGCTGTCTTAGATAGTAATGCAAATTACGAGTTATCTCGTAGTTGGCAGTTAATGTGTTAAAGTGTTAAATGGGGAATAAGGTTATGGCAGAACATGAATAATAAATAAATTGAAGCATTTGTTTTATCATCAAATGTATATTTTACCCAGTTTCTTCCTCCAAACGATTCAAATTTACCTAGAACACAAGTACCTCCCTATTATGCAGATAAGATAGAACTTCGATCATCCGAATTTCTCGAGTCTGACCAACTGATGGCCCCACTGAGGCAGTTAATATTCCTGGAATTCCAGGCAACTGAACCGTAAGCTCATGATGAATATTTTTCCCAAAAAGTCTTTTCAATTGAAACCCTTTCATATCCTTTCAGTAGCAATTTTGAAATTGCGGTAAAATGTATTGAAGAACATTAAGAATCTACATCTGGATTTATTGATGCTTAAAGAGATCGCGAGATGGATCAGGATTATGTAAAAAATATATATATTTCAAATTATATTTTACTTTCTTTAACTGTTAATGTAGCATACAGGATTTGCATTCACCACTAGACCCTGGCCTAGGGGCACACAATGGAAGGAGGGCATGCTAAAAAAACAGTTGTTTAAACAATTTTTTTATTTTTTTTTATATGATTTACGTCCGATTAAGACACAACATAACTAGATATAATATTGTTTATAATAATGAAAACCGAAGAGACCCTGAACAGTGCAAGTATATCTTTACATTTAAGTGGTTTCTAAATGAAACTCATGAAATCATGAGTCTCTGGATGTCCTGTTTGTAGTTCTTGAACTCTAAACGTTTCCATAAATTTATATAGATTTTTCAGAGATTTTGAGCATATATCAATAATTTTCTTCCCATCTACAGCTATGCCAATCATGATGTCTATAAAATGTATTTAATTCCATTTCTTCTAAAACATTGGAGTTTTCTCAGTCTGTATTGAAGTGTCCAAAAGAAAACTCAACCAAATTACTGTTTTCGACAGAAATGGAATAATTTTTTTTAACAATGATGGAAGAACCCATACTTCCATGAAAACTCAGAAAAACCTACTGTGCATGAACCGTGAAGCACACTATTTCACAAACAATATTTGCTATACAGTCTCATAAGATTAAGATCTATTTTATCAATACAAAGTCATTTAAAAATTAAACTTATCGGTTAATAGAAGAGATAACTACAGCATTAAAGGATTTTCTTAATAAAAGGCAGAATTTTGTAAACCAAAATGGACAATAGATTAAATATTTCTGGTTTAAAGTAAAATAATTTATTTATATTTACCATTTCCAGATTGTTGATAACTTTTTAAAGATGGAGCTCGGTGATTAAGTTTATGTTGTTTAGCCTCTGCAAAGAGAGATATCCATATCAATAATGATTACAATGACAATTAAACCATTAATAACAACTACATAAGATTAATTATATAATTCTTTTCCAAATAAATTAAATGAAAAATTGTAAATAAATTGTAAAAAAATTGTATGCAGATAACGTTGTCTTCATTGCTGACATCCAAGAAACGTTACAGATGGCTGTCAATGAATGGCCTAAAGAGCTTCATAAAAAATGGATGGAAATCAATACTCTCAATAGTAAGGAGATGCATATCAACCGAGATGTAGAAGATCTAATTTACATAACAAGCAACAACAAGCCGCTAGGGAATGTAGATAACCAATACCTGAGTACGATTTTCACCAAGAAGGAAGAATCGATCAAGAGTTTTTAGAGTTAGGAAAGCAAATAGTATATTCTACTCCGTCTTTACAACAATGTTGGAAAAACAGGAGATAAAGAAAGAAACAAAAAACAGTATTCCTCCCTGTTCTTCTGTATAGCACAGAGAGATAGTCTGTCCTTGACAAACTCAAATTGCTATAGAAATTTGTAAAGAGACGGCCTATGTTAAAGGCCAGTTAAACAAGTTTTAGAAGAACATCAAGAATAATGGTTTGGTCATTTCTACCGTTACGACGATAATCGAAAAGCTAAATGTTTCCTGGAAGCAAAAGCCTGATCCAGAGGCAGGCCCTGGCGGATGTACCATGACTACATAGAGAGACTCAGGTGAGCCAGAGGCAGCAACATTGTGGAGATGAGAAGGAGAGCCAATGCCAGGGACCAGTGGGCAAGATGGGCTGAGACTGTTCCTCCACACTGATGGTATTAAGGAGCAAAAGTTGGTTTTTGGTTCGCATTTTAATCACAACCTACAAATATTTTTTAATAAACAAAAAATACTGATGTTCGATTCAAATTGGCTTATTAAATGAAAAAAAAAAATTATTAAATAATTTTATACTATGAACATTTAGTATTCATTATTTAATTAAATAATTTAGTTGTTGATACTAATCATAAAACAAAGTAAACATGCAGTTAAAACTTTAACCAACAATATAATAAAATATTGTTTGTACTTAAAGTCCAATCTGCAATTTACCGTACTTATTTAGTCAATCAAATACCATGTGAATGTAATAAAAACTTTTATACAAATTTTGTTCCTGGAGGTTTTTACATATCAGTCCAGATAATACAACTACTTAGCAATCTGTACTTTTCACGAAGCTACTAGATGGTATAAGTCAATAAGCAATAAGTCTCTAAAAAATCAACAATAACAACGTGCATAAAAGATATGTCCCAAATGTAATCATTTCACATGAATGAAGATATATGCAAAACAAGGAATTGTGGAGAAGTCAAATAAGCTATATTGATAAGTTTAAAAATGAATGGGTTCAACTCAAATTCAAGTTCAAGTCAAATCGCAACTAAATTTCATGATACCAATATCAGAATACATCAGCTATGAGTGTTAATACAAGAAAAATATTCTATATCAGGAAGTGTTTGGTTTAAACTATGTTAGATGTTTCAACAATAAAAAGCTGAAGGGCTATGGTCAAATAAATCAAATAATCTACTAATCTTGAGTTTGTTGTTATATTTCAGGTAAAACTTAATTCCTACACCAACCTAAAAGATCCCATTCCCTTTTTTGTTTACTTTCAACCAGAACTGTTACAAATAAAATTAAAAGTATTTAAATAATAAATAAAAGTATTTACATATAACAATTATTTTAATTAATTAAAAGTATTTATTAATTGGTATATTTTCAAATGCAAATACTTGTAACTATATTTGTATTTATAATTGTTAAATAAATAAATATAATTGTAACCCAAGCGGACATGAATTAATTATATTTTATTATAGAAAAATAATTATTTTAATTAAAATAATGACTTTTGAAATAATTTCTGCATACTCTTCCGTCATTTTTTTTCGTTTAAAAGATAATTGTTATTAAATGCTTATTTCAAGTAGTTTAAATATCTGAAAAAAAAATTGTTTCTCTATTTTTTTAAATTTATTAATTTTTTGGAGAGAGGTAGTGTGAATTTTAACGATTTGTTGATCGTTCTTCAGGTTTTCGAAGTTGTTAATATGGAATTTACTACTGAAATTTTGTTCGGAAACATAGGCATTAACTGTTTAATAATTAGTTTGTTAAAACCTTTGGTATAATTATCGTTCATTAGGTTTTCTATGGTTCTGATTTCACATTTTGAATTAGATTTTTGATTGCACATGCATATTTTGCTTTTCCATTACTGTTGAAGTTGGGATCATTTATTACTTTTTCAGTGGTTCTGATTTCACTTTGTAAATTGGATTTTTGATCGCGCAAACGTATTTCGATTTATCATTATTGTTGAAGTTTTCTTCGGCATGGGAATCGATTATTGGGTTTTCAAGGATTCTGATTTCATTTTTTGAATTGGATTTTATATCGCGATACGCATTTAAATTCCTGTTACTGTTAAAGTTTTCTGTAATATAGAGATAGTTTATTAGGTTTTCGAGGGTTCTGATTTTATTTTTTGAAAACATTTTTTCTCTATTTTTTTAGTTTCTTCTTCCTTTAATGTAAGTAGCACAATCTTGTCCATTACAAAAACAGGATGGCCAGCAGCCTTGAATTCCTTGAAGACCGGAAGTCTGCTTACATTTTATGTGTCATATTATCAAACAGGAATAAAACCTTGATAATTATCCAAATTCATTCTCAAATCTGAATTTTATCATAAGCTAGCCATTTTATGGTTCCATTTTTTTTTTTAATGTAATCTAATAAATTGAAGAAAAGCGCCTTGAATTTTACAGTATACAGCCTTGAAGTATGCTTGAATTGTTTTCATGCTGTCACTGGACACCCTGAAAAACTGAATTATGAAGTTCCATTTTCTCGACTCATTGTTGACTTTGTAGTAATGTATTTATTTATTTAATAATTATAAATACAAGTATAATTACAAGTAATTGTCATTTGTAAATTAATTTATTTAGTACTGAAAAACTGAATCAAAACTCTTGAAAACCTAATTAATGATCTCTATATCGAAGAGAAATTCAACAATAACGGTAAATCAAAATACGCAGGCATGATAAAAATCTAATTCAAAAAATAAATCAAAAACCTAATAAATGTCCGAAGAAAATCAAAGAATCTAATTTGGAAATAGCGCCATTAAAAACTTAATGAACGATTCCTATGTTATTTCCTTCGCAAAATAATAATTGATTAGATTAGAACCAAATTTCAATTGTAAATTCAACATTATTGTCTGGCAAGTTACAAAACAACCTGCACAGAAATAGTCTCAGCCAGCTATACATGGTGCGGAAGGCAAGGCCCTTCCCCTAAGACTTGTCCTCCTCTCTCTTGGCCTGGGTCCTCATTGTGGATATTGCTTTTATTGTGATATCTATGCTTCTGTTAGTGTTGCAATTGCTATTTTGTACTCTACATTTATAATCTACATTCATTTATCATCTACATTTATAAGATTGTACATTTATCATAGCTATTATCTCGTTTTTTTGTACCATACCCACTGCTATTATATTAATATTTGTCTAGTAATAGAAATGCACACTATATCTTTGAAGTCCCAAAATAAACTAACAATGTAGGTCAAAACATCCACTAAAAAAAAACTATACTAGTATAGTAATGCTATAAAAGTAGTACAGCAAAACTATGGAATATTTGACCATAGCCATCCAGCAACTAGCACTTCCTTTATTAAAAGAGAATGGTTTGTTGTGTTCTTAATTCATTTACAATAAATGCCTTGTTTATTTACAAGTTCCAATGATATTTACATTTAAAAAAAACAACAGATGACTAGGTCAAAAAATACCTTTGTATGATGCGAGCAGTTTTTTCAGGCGCTCCTGGGCAAAAGTCTTGGTTTCTGAAAAATAATTAAAATAACATTACAATAGGAAATTTTTGGTAGATAGAAAACAAAAGTCTTCAATTTCAAGGAAATATATAAAAATAAATGTTTAAGCGACAAATAAATATTTTAGAAAATAAAATTCTGAGTAGATGTACCTTTGCAGCCATTACTCATGTCTGAAATAATCTATGGTGCTTGTGATATTTCTGTCCTTTCCTGACAGCTTATGGATAACTTGGTGATTAAACCAGGAGTTACCCAGATTATTATCTGTACAGAAATCTATTTGTCATCGCCCATTATTATTTATGACCATTTCTCCACCAAATGGACCTATAACACCGTTAATTGCATAACTATATTTTCCCATTCTCACATTAAGGTTTATAATAATTCTATTTTTGCTTCAAGCGGAGTTTAATGCTCTCCGAAGATCACTATCTAGAACCGATGATCCTTCAACAGTAGCGTAAACTTGAATTATTGTTACTTTTTCAAGGTACCAGGCATGCTGAAATGATTCTTGAACCCATTGGCTCCTTATGTTCAACCTTATTATTTATCTCTTTGGTAAAAATCATTCCTACTCCATTCTAGCTCTCTTTCTTATATCAGCTACATAGTAAATGAGCATGCATCTATCATTCAATGTTTTGATTCCACTTCTCTTTCTCTTGGCCTCATTGATTCACAGTTCCCTTTCAATTTCTTTGACCAATTCAACCTCCTTTCTAGTTAATCTTCCAAATAGCCATTCAAATGTCCTTATTCCTGCCGTTTATGCGTTGTTACCGTAAATTTCGTCCATTTCTGAGGCTCGTTATTGTGCTTTGAATTATTTGTACAACAGACGGGTGATTAGCTCCAGTGATGGTGGAAACCTAGGAACAACTGGCCCCCTGAGGCCCTCAAGTGGAGGGTAAGGATAGTAATTGATTATAAAATGAGGGTGAGGATATGATTACCTCACAATATAGGACTAGGGGTAAATCAAGAGCTTGCAAGGGCACGGTCACTAGGTCCCTGAAGTAGGTCTATCTTTCAACGAAATCGTGTAGAATACCTACCCGTTACCACTAACATGATATCTTAATATTTTGTTAAGCTAAATTATTATAATAAGAAGTTTTTATTAAAATATCAAATAAACACATTAATCATCCTTCAGGAAATCAAGATTAGAGGTTAGCATTCAATAGAGGTTCGATAGATAATGATAATTATTATATTTTTGATAAACAATTCCTAAAATCATGCTAATAAGAAATAACTTAAAACAGAGGTTATGTTAATAATGCTAATTACTGAATAACCTCTGTTTGTAGTATGATGCCAGGTTAGAAAGTAGGTAATGCGGAACAATTATTAAAAAATATTTAATCCAAAACAAAATGGAAACTGAATTATATACTGAGTCAGGCAATTTATGGATATTGAAAAATATTTATTTCCTACAGGAAGATTTGCAAAACTTATTTTTTTATTTATACTCCGGTAACCATAACAACTGAGTAAACTAACTATAACGCAAGTTATACTATAGCTCGCCCACAGTTCGATGGCGAACTCATGTGCCACTAAGTTGAAGCTAAGTTTTACTTTTCTTTACCCTTGGATTATACTTAAATTTTGTAAATAAAATCCAAGAGCATAGAAAAAAAAAGCTAGTTTCAATTTATTGCCACAGGAGTTCGCCCTTGGAATGCCATCTATCTGTGGGCGAGCTTTAGTCGTAATACCACCTTTAGAAAAAACTAAATTAATCTTCCTAACATTAATTAACATTTGAAGAGATCTACATAGTTAAGTAATTAACAGTAATTTTATGGCTTAGTCATGTATCAGTCTTAACAACAAAGTAATTGGTAATAAAATAAAGCCACATATAGTTAAATGATTAACTAGTGTTGAATATATATTGTAGCTTTATGCCCAATGCAGCATAAAAAAAAATTTATCTGTAACTGGTAACGCTATACTAACAGAATTAATTTTAATAAATACAACTGTTTACCTGTAAGGAGAAAAATAATGAAGGGTACTAATCTTTAATTGGTTTGTCTTATGATTTGTGACCCTAAATCAACCATTTAACATTAAGATGTTAAATGAATAGGTTATATTGATTTAGTGATGTTTAAATTAACTTCAATGTAAAGCATTCAGATGAACAAAATATATGAATAAAGTTAGACAAACAAAACTATTACTAACCAATTCACAAAGGTACTCGAAAAAAGTGTATAAATAAATAAATAATAAATTACCTGTCATTTTTTAAATTTGTAAAACTGTTGAAGATATTTGGGAAGTTTAGTCCTCTTTAAGTTCATTAGAAGCTCGAAAGTCTGAAATAATTTCACTACTTCTATAAGTGCGACATAAAATTTAGTCAAAACTATCAGGAAGACAAGAAAGGTTACAACAATTAACAATCGATTGACTAGTTACCAATGCTGTTTAGATGATATTTAATAAAGTTTTTGTCTTCTAAATTGTTTTTTAGCTTAACTCGTAATATTATACAATATTATGAACTAAAAATATAAGCAGAAATATTTTTATTTTTATAGTATAAATATTTTTACAAAATTCAACGTTAAAAATTCATTGGAGATCAAAGTTAAACAAAATGGAGATTTATTAGCTTAACAATGGTTATGATAGGTATACAGTTAATGCAGAAGAAAGAGCTTCATAAATCCTTCAGATGATCTGATTTTTTGTTCTTTCTCGTGGAGAGGGGGGGGGGGGAGAGGGAGGGAGCCTCTCATTTCTGATAATCTCATAGAAACTTCCGGCCGTTATGTCTGACATGGCAACTTATTACCAAGGTGTATACCTTCCTAAATAGTAGTATATTAAATAGTACTTTATAAATAGTAGTATATAAAGGTGTGAAAATAGTATTGTTTATTCAGCTTGACTTATTACATCACACCTTCAATCACTAGAATAGGCTGCATCCTTTATTAAGAGGGTGCACGAACCATAGTGCTAGAGAGGGAGGGCGTTTTCCATAGTCTCCAGTCGGGCGGGGGATATTTTTTACTCCCCTTTAAAATTTTTTAAAGAATATACTGTTTAAAACTTATTTTCAACAATTTTTGTATTATTATTAGTTATAAAATTTATTTAAAATGGAGATCAAATTTATTTAAATACAATTTATTTGCAGATGCCTGTGCACCTGTGGCACCCTCGTGCGCACGCCTATGATCACTGGTTACGATGAAGCAGAAAAAGGTAATATTAATCTACTCATTAAAAAATTGTATATTTTTTTATTAATATTTTTTTCTTTTTTTCAATCAACATAAACCTATACTAAATTTACAAAAAGTAAATTACCTACATTTGTGCTCTTCTTTGCAAATTTTTTCGTCTGGGGCATCGTTTAGTGGGCATTGATATGCTTAGTGGGTTTAACATTCTTAGTCTAGTGGGTCAAGTCATGACGGGATCAGAAAGGTATCTAGGTATCATGGTGGAAAATTCTGAAAATTTGCTCATCATGCATTTTAGGGTACCTACGAGCTTATAAGGATAAAAGCTAAATTGTTTTTGTTTTCTTTTTTGCTTATAACTTAAAAATCATGAACTAATCGAATAAATTATAATATTCATTTTCTACTGAATGAAGTAGAGTAAATTACCTACAATTTTGATTCTTAAATTGGATCATTTTATAGCTCTGTTACTTTTATCTCCTCCATTACGCTTGTTTTTACAAAGAGGTGATGGAGAGTATAGTTCAAGAATTCGAAGATCCACATCAATTTTGTAGTACATAAAATCGACGCGACCGATACCAAAGATTCAAGGTTTCCTTTAGGAAACATTTTATCAGAAAAGTGTTTCTGGTGACAGTAAATGTGAGAAGCGAATTCATGGTGGATATTGAAATAAATAATAGAAATAAAATTTAAATATTCTTTACACAGGGTCGTCGCAGAGAATGTAGGCGCCCAGGGCGAAATTTCGCTAGACGCCTCCTGTTCCTCATCATATGCAGGGTGGGACAGAAAATGCGGACCAATTTTCAAGTGCTGTAAAAAGAAACCAATTTCTGTAGGAGGGAAAATAACTGGTTTTATTTTCAAAGAGTATATTGAAGATAGTTTTAGTTCAGTGGATTTTAAAAAATTACATCTTCCAGATGTCGGCCGTTATTGATATTTTCGGAAATTTTTCATCACCCTCTTGTCATTTCTGGTAAAATGGTATAGATTTCATGCCTGGTCCTCTCCTTTAAATCACCCAGAGGTCGGTATTTAAATAACTTTAGCATCCGCAAAGAAAAAAAAATCACACGGAGTTAAGCTGGTGATTGTGACGGCCACTCCGTCACCATTCAAAGAGATCAATTTTTGAGGGAAATGTTCCTAAACTCTAAGCGAACGTCTCCAACTTGCACTTAACGGTCGGAGATTAGAGTTACCCTCAGACCCCTTCCTCAAGAAAGTAGAGACCCATAACACTGAAGTCACCAAAAGCCATACACAGTGCTCTCGCGAAATGTGTCAGTTGTTCAATGTAATATGTCAATTGCCAATGCGTAATCAAAACGGCCGACATTTGGAACATGCAATATTTAAAACCCACTGAAATGAATAAATTTTTAATTTACTTTATGAAAATAAAACCCTTTTTTTTTCTAGGAGGCACCGGTTTGTTTTTTACGATCTTTCAAAATGTATCAGTTATTTCTGCTCCATCCTGTGTATAAGAGACAATAAATAAGTAAAACGTTACTGAGCAAAACTTATCCGTGAAGATCTTTAGGATTAAACTAACTAATTAAACCTACCAAAGCCTTGTGGAAGAGTACGGATAAGAAGCCAAATGCCTAAACCATTAGCCTTTGGAACGAGGAATAATCTATTTGCTTTGAGACATTTATTTGAAATCTTATAGTTATAAACCTACAATCTATAATAAATGTAATATCGTAGCCGCTAGAAGCGTTTTAAGTCGCTGTAATGTAATCCTTCGTTAAGTAATGTCTTTTAACCAAAAAATATTACATTGGTGCAGAGAGTAAAACCTTTTTCTGTTTATTAGGGAAATTAAAACTGAAGTAAGTGATTAAATAATTGCTTTCTATCAGTCATTTTAAAAGGGATAACAGCACATTATACTTGAACTCCTCCCAAAAATACCTATATCTAATCGTTATGGGTCCACAACATAAATCAAGGATCCGTTGGGGGTTTGTTTAATTAATCTTTAGTTAAAATGCTCCAGCAGATTCATCAATGGTCAAATATTCTACGGTAAGCTCTTTTTTTCGAAGATCTTAAGCCTGTGGCGGTTACATCCAAAGATACCGCGAGATTTGTCCTATTTGTCTCATTCCTCTAACACTGCCGTTCAAATTGGCCTCCGGGGCCTATTTCTGGGCCTCTCCAAATCCTGACCAGTTCTATTCTTGAGCATGTATTGTCGAGGTCCATGTATCAGGCATCACACAGTTTATCTTACACACCACCCTCGATAAGGCGTTCTTCTTCTTTTAATGTTGAAGGCCATTTTTCGGACTCTTTCAAAAACAGTATTAACCATAATAGCTTTGCTATTCTAACTTTCAGATTTCTGGAAACTAGGCGAGAACAGGGTGTCATAAGCAGCATTGTACACTGAATATGTCGGTAAGATACGCACACAGCCAGGCATTGTAAGGCGAGAAATCTATTATTTTTTGATGCGAGGACGTCTATGGATTTGCTACTGTAGTGAAAGTAATATAAAAATCTAATAATAACAAAATCAGGAGATACAGTTTGGCATTGAACAGTTTAATTCATCGTCTACATTCAAAATTCAATTACCCCACCTGATATTCAAATGGTCAAAGAATTTGTTATGCTAAAGTAGAGACTGAAATTAATAGCTTATATTCCTTGAAAGCTTAGGATGCTTTCACCAAAATGCTTTTGGTGAAAATTGGAGAGTTTTCTATGAAAAAAAGTGATTGTTAGCCCACAGATTGTACATCGCCTATTACTTCGATTTTGAAGAACTATAGGTGGCAGAGAAAGAAAACCACAGAAATAAAGCTCATGCATGTATGTATAGCAAATAAGCCACAGTGTTTAGATTAAATCAATCTTTATATGACAAAATTTTAAAATAATAAGGCGATACATTGATAGGACCTTTAATATCTAGTTGATAAGAATCTGCATTCAAGTTTTAAGGGAAGAAAAATTACTTTCCAAAAATGCATCTGATTATCAAATCAAACCTAAGGTTATAATTAAAAGTCAATGTATAAATACAGATTTAATCGAATGCCACTGGTTTCTGATCATTTAATCTCTCGATTAAATAAATATTAGAAAACAGATTCGTGTTAATAAGGCTGACGATAAGGAGATAAGAGATAAGCGTGATACGACAGTGGTGCAGGTGTGAGGTGGCAGTACGAGCATGAGCCAGCCGAGATGAAGAAGTGGGTCAATTGGTCCATCTTCGCCTTCGTTGGACTACTCTTAGCGATTGGCACTTTGATAGTCCACTTCTTCTTAGTACCAATCGCCATACATTATCAAGTCACCAAGGTGAGATTTTATTGAAAGTTTATTTTCTTATTTAAATAAAATTTTATCATGTAAACTGTAAAGTATCGAATGTGAAAAAACGCATATTTCATATTCATCACATTACTGATACGCTAGAGGACGATGACTCGAGTGTCGAAAGTTTCATTCGCTCTCAAACAGCGGCGGATCCGCGGGGAGAGGAAAGGGGAGGGGAAATTTCTCCTCCAGTGAGAAAAACAAAACAAATATGGCTGTTTAAAATATACCTACTAGTACCAAAACTCGTGAGTAATTGAAACAAATTATCATTCATTAGGTAGAGGGAAGGGGAGAATTAAACTTGGCTCACCTTGTGATAAATTGATTAAAATTAAAACTTGATGAAAATTCAAAACTTATTCATATGGTCCTGTGGTTAAGTAGCTGAACTCATATAAATGGAATCCTAATCAAAGCCAAAATAGTTATAAATTGTTTCAAACTGTATTATTTGTCATTGCGTTGTTAATTACTGAGATATCCTATCATGACAAGGGGGTGGATATCATGATACATTAACAAGCTAAAAATCTAGTTTCTCACTTGTTAAAACTAAAAAAAAAAAATATCGACTTTGATAAAAAATCGAATTCACACCATCACAGTTTTTCTGCTTCACTTATGATAAAATACAACATAATTATTTAATTATTACAGTATTTTTAAATTTAATCGATTACAATTATCTGGGAATGTACTATGGGACAGAAATTAAATCTAGCTGGAACAGTAAAGCAAAGTAGGAATAATAAATTAACCGAATAGTTTAGGTTTATGTTTTCTTTGTCTAGCGCACGTCCAGGCTTATCAGTCTCTGTTTTCATTTCAACCCTCACGTAGGAACATAAAAAAATCTGCGAACTTAAAATTACCCAGTACAAAATCCAATTATCTTTCCTTTATTATAAAAAAGATTATTTAAATTTTATGCAAAAGCAATTGCGACTTTAATTTTATAAAAAATCGAACAAACTTTTATAAAAATCATCCCAAACCAATTTTTTTCATTCTGGTGCTATCATGTAGCCTAGTTGTATACTTTTATTTGCGTTTTAGACCAACTACTCGTTTTTGGTCCCTCTTTTGGAAATAAATATTTATTTACAGATTTCCCACCCGAGGACACACAAGAACAAGACGTTTACTTGGCAAGGAATGAGAGCTCCATCAAGAAGTAGTGTCAGTCAAACATTCGGTCAACTAAAAAATATTAGTTACTATGCAATTAGAATGTCTAATACTCAAAAAGCGATCAAATATTTAAAATACTGAAATATAATGCCTGTACTCCTTATGTGTGATAATATATTAATTCAAATTTATATTTAGCACTATAGTCCCAAATGGAATATATTCTGCATAACAAATATTCTTTTCCCCTTAGATTTGATTTTGTTTTCTTATAAATGTTCTTTTTATTTCATATATAGTATTACAATCATTATTTGATTTCTGGTCCATAGTGGAATGGTTTGAATTACGCACAAATAATATTTGGTCACAATTTTATAAGATTTATAGCAATTCCTGGCTATCCCTGGATAATGTGAGGATAGTGGTTAATGAGTTTGAGGTTTAACGGCTTGAAAATTTATTGCAAAACTTTGTTAAACCATTTGCTAATTCTATCATTAATCGAAATTATTTTCTGTATTTCTTTGGTAAAACTGAAATTTTATCATTATCCGACATTTTGTTTGCATCAATTTTTACCAAACTGGCTGAGATTTCATCTTTTAAGTCTATTAAAAATAAATAAAGTGAAAACCCAACTCACCAGTGCTACAACAAAACAAACAAAAAAATAATCAACTTTCCATTTTTTTAACGACTATGCGATTTCGAAAACATTGTACAACTAATTAGAAACCAATATGATATCTTTTAGAGTAATGCGACATTATCAAATTGATCACCCAAAAAATAATGAATTCTCAAAGTGATTTTTTGTTGGGGACATGGTAGCATGTTGCACGCTTAGCTAAACAAAGCTAGGGAGGGTGGGTGTCGTAGTCCCTAAACTGGAGGTAGCGCTCATGAGCTAACTGCTGTGAGGATTGTGGGAGACTTCTCTTTAAATGTTGTACACTTAATTAATTTAATTAATTAATTTAACGTGTAATTTAATTCTAAATTGCCGTTTTTAATGAAATTACGAGTTCTTTGAACAAGTTACACCAATTTTCAAAGTCGATAAATTTATTTACTTATATTGAAACTAGCTGAAAGTTTGCAAATAGTCTGGTGACTGCAACAATTGTGAATTTTTATTTTAAAATTTTTTTTTTTGCCGTAAAAAAGATTCCAACTCGTTTTTAATAATTATAAAAACATTCGATTTTCAAACCTTACTAGGCCAGTATTTTTTTCGTCTCTAAGCTATGAGTCATTTTCTCAAAAAATAATCAAATTTCGAAGACAGAAAATGTGCAACCAAATTTTTTTCACCAGAACAGATGTTATTTTATATGAAGTATTTTTCTTTTTCAGCAATTAGCACTTACAAACGGAACCGAGGCATGGGATAGGTTTGTTAATACTCCGATTCCTTTGATATTAAATGTCTACTTCTTCAACTTGGATAACCCGGATGGAGTACTTCAAGGCGAAACACCAAAAGTCACCCAAGTTGGCCCCTATGTCTACAGGTGAGGCAGCAGATACTCCTTAATTATAATTTTACTAGATAATATTTTAATAAAGTTTTATAGATATTTTAATGCATGAATTAAACCCTGGAACTACAGTTGATGTGAATATGTTAAGACCCAATTAATTAAGACCCATACAATGCAATTATCATTTTTATCTAGTTCCCTATATTATTGCTTAATTAATGAGCTTATAGTTTTGAGATGTGTTTAGAGAAAAGTGGGAAAAGGTGGATATCCGTGTGGACGAAGAGAAAGACAGTATCTTCTACAGACAAAAGGTAGATTTCGTATTCGACCAAAAATTGTCAGGAAAGCTTTCGGACACAGACAACGTCACAATAATCAATCCAATAATCCACGTAAGTGCCACATCTATTTCTTTACATATACACATGAAACTATTTCTTTATCAGCATATTGTATTTAATTTAATAGATCTTGCTCATTCACCCAACAAGAAACTACCATCAGCATAGCCCTTTATTTCAATATAACCCTTTTTAATTAGAAATTCCCATTCTGTTGACGTATTCCGGTGCCTAATAACACGAAGTTGGGGATAGAGAGTTTTAAACTTAAACATACACCAAGCTGAATAAAAATTATTTATCGGGATTGTAATAAGTATTTTGAACAATTGCTTCCTTATTAGATTAACTGTCTTTGGTATTGTCTATTCTATCAGGAAATTATGCAATCACGGTCAATAGAATCGAAAGTTTTTTTTTTAAATCGATGAAAAGGTGGTGAATTATGCTTTTGTATAACTTGTTTTCTGATATTTTCCAGATAGAATGCCAAAAAAAATGGCCAAAAAACATTCAGTAAAGAGCTGATGACTTCCTTCTAAATTCTTATTATTAGTCTTCAAAGATTTCTTCGAAGTATTTCACAATTCGACTGTTTAAAATTAGCGTAAATATAACTGGAAGAAAAGAGTTAGCCGTTTAGTTTGGCAATGGTTAGTCAAAACTCACCCGTCATCGTTGAAAGTTTACGCGATCGTCATTTTGGAATCCGTAGGGCTATTGAGAACCCATCGATCAAATTAGGGCTACACAGCGGACAAGATACGATTCCAAATCACAAGGAATGTCGTTTCGCTCCCTTAACAAGGCCATACAATACACGGCGATCGTACCATTCATCCATCCTTGACCCCTCACCTTGTAATATCCTCATCTTCGGGACTCCTGGTAGGTCAGTATTGGCATTGAAAGGTCAGTTCTGGTGATGGAAGGTTGAAGGTCTTCCTGTGCGATTGGTTGACAACGCGGCCTGACATGGTGTTGTATTGGCGGCACTTTACGGGGAAAATGTTTTTCCTCAAATGAGCTGAATATGTAAATTAATATATTTTTCTTTTTTTAAAAAATAAAAACAATTTAGTTATTCATATTTAATCTACCCCCAAGAATTATTTCGGCTTATATCTTTATTTAAGTTATGGACAGACATCAAAGCTTTAAATAAGAGACAATGAAAGTTATATTTTATTTGCAGATGAATATTAATTCATTGAACAGGTGAATATTAATTTTATTATTAGTAATTTTCATAGCCGCAGACTTTGAATGTTGATTGGGATGGGGGACGATTGCCCCCCTCACTCACCCTTTTAAATCTCAGTAAGCATCAGAAGTGAACAGAAGCTGTTAAGTTGAGGTTACTCCTCACTCTTTTAGGCCATCCAGGTCCTATTTCTTTTCGGAGTTATTTAGTTCTAAACCAAGTAACGTACGACGGGCTGATCTAGATTTACAGAATTCGATTCTACTTCAAATTTAATATTACTTCTAACCTTAGCTTAACTAACTATACCACTTTTCCTAATTTTCTTAATTGGTATTAGTTTACATATTTTATTCGTTCTTGTAGATTATTTGCTATTTTATTTTACTTTTTTTTAAATCAAATTATTAGGGGGAGGCGAAATAATACAATTATTGGGAAGGCCTCCTCTTATATTATTGGGAAGACCATCGACCACATCGCCCTCCTGATTCTGCGAAAATGGTAATTGGTCATTAAAATTTAGAACATTAAATTAGTAAAAACAAATATTTGGTCAGATGTTTATAACTCATAAAAAATGCAAGAGGAGTATTTGAATATGTGTTTTTTCTTCGAAGCAAGGAAGATATTAACACATTGTGGTCAGGACACGTAAAAATACGTTTTTCGCAAACTGTGACGAGCGCGGGTCACGTAGTTCTACGTTTTGTATAAATGGGTGGTAAAATGAGGGAAATAAATTTATACGGGTTACTCATGTTTGTTGAAGCCCTTTCTCATACATAGTATTATAACTCCAGCCATAATGCAGGAAAGAAAGGTTTTCTAGCTGTCTACAAAATTTTTGAACCATCTGCTCATTTCATAATTCATAACCGTTTGGAACTCACCCAGATTTTTTTTAAAAAGTTCTTCCATGGTGGATTTTTAGGTGATCAACGTCCGAACCATTATATGAAAAGAACTTGAGTAAATCAAAATCGGTTTTTATTTATTTTTGTTTGATTTGGTAGGAAAAACATTTGATAAATACATATGAACTTTCTGTAATTCTTTCTCGGGATGAATTCAAAATCTTCGAATCGATATCATTACTCTGTACTAGAAGTCCATGTTTTCATTCAAGTTAGTGGCTCGTTATCAAGTTTTTGTCATAAAATTCAACTCAAAACATCGGTATTTTTAATTGACTACTGAACTATATTCGATGAAAATTTGTGGGGTAATTTTTATTTGTAAAACGTCAAAGATGAAGGGCAGAGGACTTTACAATACTGAAAAACTAAAGGACTCCGAAGTTTTCGAATCAAATAAAGCTTGATATGAACTTGATGACCACACTCCGTAGCGCTGGTGTCAGCATAGACGCAAGCATGCACACTCATAAACACTACAACGTAAGGTATACTGGGCCTCGTACAAAGAGAACCCTATAAAGGCTGGTTTGATGAAGAATGCCGCGAAGCAACATCTAAGAAAAATGAAACCTATGGAAAGATGATCCAGAGACGCATCGGAAAATCCTGCGAATCATACAGGGAATGCAGAAGAATGTAGAAATTGGTCCATTAAAGAAAGAAGAGAGCCTGGGAGAGCAAGAAGCTGGAAGATGTAGAACATCTTAGAGCATCTAATGATACACGCTTGTTCTTTCAGCGAGTGGATGAAGGAAGAGCAACCTTTAAACCGAGAATAAAATCATGTTAAGGAGAAGACGGTATGCTCTTAACTGAAAAGAATGCTATCCTATATCGATGGAAGCGGCACTTCGAGGAATTCCTTAACAAAGAAAATTCTAATAAACGAAACGTGGAATAAAAGAATGAGTGTGGATTGACAGATGAAATGGATGCAGAGCCACCTGATGATGAAGAGGTACAGGAGGCAATAAATAAATTAAAAAATCACAAAGCCCCGGGATATGACCGAATTCAAGCAGAACTCCTGAAGCGTAAGAAAAGTTCTCCATGAAATAATAATATCGATATGGGAGGAGGAAGACCTACCAGAAGCATGGAAACGAGGAGTAATATTCCACATGCACAAAAAAGAAGACCAGACTGATTGTAATAATTATAGGGGTATCACGCTATTGCCGTGCGCCTACAAGATACAATCCAATATCATCTTTTTCAGACTTGTCCCCCATGCAGAAAGAGTTCTTGGGAAATACTTAGCTGGCTTCAGGAAGGAGTGATCCACCACCGATCAGATCTCTATTAGGACGATTATTGAGAAGGCACGTGAATATAAAATCACAACTCGCCATATTTGTATTGACTTCAAGTCGGCCTTTGGCAGTGTTTACCAATGAGAGTTGTATCAGGCTTTGTATGGTCTCAATATTCCCCCCAAAGTAATACGGCTCGCCAAAATGACGATGAAGGAGACAAAATGCATAGTACAGTGATATGTATTGATATTGTTAAATATTATCGTTATAGAATTTAACAATATCAATAGCGAACAAAAGAAATAAGGGTCGAGCAGGTAGAGAAGGGTAACTGACAGGCGATGACAGATGTCACCACATAAGTGATAAGGGATAAGTTAATTTAAAAACCCTACTGAGAAGTTAACACTGTAACAATGCCAAAAGCTGGAACACCTAATCAATTTTAAGAACTGGTCCCCTTAGGCTTGGCTGGCCTCGAGGAAAAAGTGGAAAAGGTATGATTAAATTAGACTAGTTGGATAATGGTTCGCAGATACCGGCTGTCAGGACAAGGGGTGGAGCCATCCGATGAAATCCCAGAATTTCCTCCCTCTATAAAACTAGTCGGTCAATGAACATCGTTTTCGACCCCCTCTTAGGCAAAATAAGAGAGAAAGGGGGAAAGAAGCAAGGAGGTGAAAAGGAGGGACTTAGGAACTGACCGAGGCTGAAGGAAGACCTCTAGGCCGAGAGAGAGATACTTCTAAGCTGATCGAGGCTGAGGGAGACTGGGCTAGACTGAGACCGGCTGACGTGAGACTGCTCCTCTGAATCCTGGCCTTGCCTGATGCAAGCCTACAACCATCGCCTTCAAGCCTTCGCCTGAGGAACCATCAACACCAATTAGTACAGATAAGAGATTTATGTTAAAACAATTAATGGCTAAGTCTAGGCTGAATCATTCCATGGTTAACTTTTTACTGTAATAGTTTGTTATTTTAATTTTGAAGAATAAAGATAAGTGTTAGCAAGGAGGTAGTTCTTTAGTAACCATGCCCATATTTAATTTGAATATATTTCATTAAGATAGCAGTAACATTAGTATTAAACTTAAAAGTAGGAACACTATCTTGGTTAATTATTAAATAATGGTAAACACAAACCAGGCCTTTGGAAAGGTACCCAATTTAGAGGACAAGGTAAGAAATTCAAAAGTATTCATAAGCTTACTTAATTTTGGGATAATCATCTTCAATGATTGCCCAATGGCATCCCTATATATATAGACTAATGTATTAGAGCTAAATAATCAAGCTCAACTCAAGTTAGATAAAACATAGCAACAGATTGTATCGGACATGTCAGAAGAATTTGATTCCTGTACAGGAGTTAGGCAAGGAGATGCGCTAGCCTGACTACTTTTTAATCTTACTGAAGAAAGAGCAGTGAGGGAATCTGGAATACAAACGACGTGTACAATTTTCAACAGAACCGTCCAGATATTCGGATATGCCGATGATTTCGATATTTTTGTCAGGTCTCAGACTGCACTGAAGGAAGCATTTCTTCAACTAGAAAATGCAGTAGATAAAAAGTTTGGACTTGTTGTCAACGAAACAAAAACTAAGCTGGATGCAGGCTGGACCGTGACGTTTCCAGGAAGAGCATATAGAGATTGGGACATAAAAGTTTGAGAAGGTGCAGCAGTTTGTCTACTTGGGGTCGGAGATGAAGTTGGATGGCAGCAGCAAACAGGTGCTATTTTGGCCTCGCCAAGCAATTTAAAAGTAGAGTTATTACCAATGAGACCAAATTGAGGCTTTACAAAGTCCTTGTTCGCTCGGTCTTCGCGTATGGATCTGAAGCTTGGGCGTGGAACTTATTCCAACTTAGCCTTAGCTAATGAGGATAGGCTGCTGATTTTTGGAAGGAAGATACTGAGAAGAATTTTTGGTCCGATACGGAAAGGCAACGCATGGAGAAGAAGAAACAATCGAGAGATCTACGCACTTTTCAAGAACGCAGAAGTTGTTTGCAGATGGACCGGTGTGAGGAGGCCCACATGGGCGGGACACCTGGCCAAGATGGATGAGAACGAAATCCCCCAAAAATTAGCCATGGAAACCCTTTATCAAGCTAGAAGAGTGGGACGGCACAAAACGAGATGGCTGGATAGCGTCCGTGGAGATGGTTGGAATATTCTGGGAATACCGGACTGGATGGCTGCTGCGCAGAATAGGGATGATTGGCGGAAACGTTTGGAGAAGGTCCTGATTCAGCAATGAATTATATCTTCGTATATGTATGTATGCAATTTTTATTAACAGTTCTTTGGGAATTAGTGAACTTATGTTAAACATGCACAAATTTCTTCAAAATTGTTAGTAAGCCTACATATTTCATAATATGTTTTTTAAGTAAATAAATATAAGTAAAAACATTATATAACATAATATATAAGTAAAAAAACTATAATTGTTAAAGATGCTGGATTGATATCTATAAAAATAAAATGAATTAGTTCGCATCCTATAAAAATAAAGGATGATTATTTAATTGTAATAATTTTTAATCCATAATAATGGTTTACAAATTTTACCTGACGACGGCGCACAGGGAGCTGAACCGCTGTTTCCGAAAAAAAATCTACAGATGGCGCAATTTCGCGTTAAAAATTCTGAAAAAAAAGAACTTATTCTTTACACCAAACTATATTTCGGAGTCGTTTCGATTTCATTGCTTATACGTTAGCTAGTATTCGTCTAAGAATTCATTACGTGCTAGGTTGTTGGCACCTTGGCTTGTAGCTCCCTGATTCGGATGCCGACTTTCGTGTGGATATTAGGCCTTTAAACTAAATGGGCATTGGGAACCTTGAAATAAAATATGAATATCCGGTTTTATTATTTACTTTCTCAGCTCACATTCTATATCGAAAAATGGTTCTTTCGCGTTAGCTTGATAGTTTTGAACGTTATTTAAGCTAAAAATAAATAGGTAGCGTCTATCCGGTCAATGAATGCTAAGTTGCCTAGTAAAATACATTTCCAAACATTTTCATTCTATTCTAGGTATAAGTGAAAAGCGAATGAAAAAGCGGCAAATTTTTACACTCGTATTTATTTTAGCCTACCGCTAAATAGTCGGAAAATCGTTTGACCCGCAAAAATCCATTTAACAGCTCAGGAGATATAAGTGGAAAAGCGAATGAAAAGTCGGATAATTTTCACCCGTTTTCTTTCAGCCTACTTTTATTTAGTCAGAAAATCGTTTGAACTACGAAAATCCATCCATTCGTTCACGAGATAAAAGAGGAAAATCAAACGAAAGGTTGGAAAATTTTCATCCTCCTTTTCCTTTTAGTCTACCTCTAAACAGTCTGAATATTGTTCTTAAGATATAAGAGGACACTTGCATGAAACTTACATTCACACGGTTCTTTATGTAATTCTATTAATTCCTGATTTGTAAACGAGGTCACACTAGTGCCCGGAGGCCACTTCGAGGCATTAGGCGCCCCAACTTTGGTCTATTGTCTACATTATGATGTGACATAGTAAAATTAATGAAAAGAAATCATTTGTCGATATGGACAACTATACGTTCGGCGATTTCGTGATATGGCCAAACATTAATAATCATAATCTAAAATAGTAATATAACCATTAGTAGAGATGCTGACAGCGCTTTGTTTATTTGCGATGCATCATGACGCCTGTTGACAATGTTGATTGTCTTGCTTTAAAAACGAATAATAATGTGTTAATTCAAGAAGAAAGTGCAGTTAAATGAATTATGAAAAATTGCAGATATTTCTGGTACTTCGTCATTCTAGAAAACTTTTTTTTTAATATTTCAAATTAGTATACGATTTTTTATGTTAGCACCTAAGCAAAACCTAATTTGTCGTAAAGTACTTCAATTTGTACTTACTACAGAATAATAAATAAGTTCAAAATAAATTTGGATTCTTATTACTTCTTGTATGGACACCCTGCGCTAATGATATGGTCAAGTGATACGTTGATGGCCAAAGCGACAAACATTGACGATTAAATGGTAAGGTCAGTACTAGTTGGTCATATTATGAAATTTCCACTATTTCATGATATGACCGATCACTTCATGATAAAATAATTCTACGATCGGGCAATGACATATGGATCTATCTACATATAAGTATATAGGTATATTAGAGCAATATATAATACATTCTTGATATACTCACTTACGTTCTTCTATTCATTTTTTAAATACAAGATTTGAATCTATCGATTAGTATATACCCTCTAGTCACTGTAAACCGATGTATACAATATATATTTCTTTTTGAGTATAATTTCAGGTAGATGTACTTCGCCATTGGTTCACCTCTACGAAAGATCTTATGATTATTCTGAAATATTTAATTCGATGATATTTCAGGTGGTGAGTACAATAATAGACGGGCTGTTAGCACTGAACCTGACCAATGAGATTATCGAATTCGCCCTCCCGACGATGGCGGGGCAGATTAACTACGGTCCTACGTTAACAGCTTCCGTGTACGATATTCTTCTGGGCGGAGTGAGGATCAACTGCAGCGGCCAGAAGTCGTCATTCGTCGTCAAGCTCCTCTGTTCCGCCTTTAGGGAATTCCTCCCTCTGCCGTACATCACCCTCCAAGATAATGGCGACTTAATGGTTACGATTTTAAAATTTGTAAGTACAATATTATTAGTATTAAGCTATATTCTAATGTTCTGGTAAGTAACCTGTGATTTTTGGAAAAAAAATCTAATTGCAACAAGATTGGGGTTTTTAGAAAGTGTTTTCACGAACATCCATTTCTATTGGTAGAAGAGGACGAAATTGTCTCACAGCAACTTATAGCATGCAAGAATACGATATACTTTTAAAAAGTTTGGTAGTTAACAGCGTGCATAGGAGAGTATGATAAACATTGTCGCTTTCTGGTCGTCATCTTTTTTTTTTTTTTTTTACTGAAATCCAACAATGATATGGTCAAGAAGATAAATTTGTTAGGCCTCCGCTTGTTTAGATACACCAAATATTAATGTGAATTTTATGTATTTTTATGCGTATTCCATGAAGTTTATTATCATATATAGTCATAAGTACTCGCAGCGTAACCATGGATAGTTTTTATAAAACCCGTACGTGAAGAGCCTTAAATCGCGTTGTTGTCACTTTTGGGGGATTTGGTCACATTTTCAATGGGTCATAGCGGCTAAAAGATTGATAGTATAAAAATATTTTATGGACATAAATTTTAAAACATTTTGTCTACTTTAATTTGGTTGAGAATGGTCTAGTTTGAATAAAACAATAGTTTCCAAGATATAGATGGATAATCAATTTCCAAAAATCAATCAGTTCTGGACAAAATATCTGTCAGAAAAACTCTGATTCAACTTCAAAGACCCAAAAAACTAGGATATACCAAAATTTTCGTCGACAACAAACCTTTTCCCTTTTCTCCCCTTATTTGTCTGGACCATATAATTTTAGTTTTGAAGTACTTTTTTTCATTTCTTCTTCAAATAACCACTTCCCCTCCTCAATAAAACTCCAAAAATACCACTTTTCGCTCTCTCCCTCCTAGAGTTTCTACGACGCAGCTTACGTCTTAACTCCTCTCTTCCTGTGGGTACTCCTGTGTTAGGCAGGACGAAAAGAAAATTTTATTTGCGCATTATTCAAAACGTACTTATTTGATTAAATTGCATGTTTAATCATTTGAAAGGTGACTGAATCCTTTGGAAAAAAAAATCTAAATCAAACCAGTATCAGCAAAGATACGGCGTTTTGAAGTTAGTTTACGTATTTTTAAGTTTTTTGAATAACTGTCGGAATATTTCAGATGTTCATTTGAATGGTAATTTCATTGTCGACAAAGCTGAGTATATAAAAAAAATTACTTAATAGGGCCAATATTAGGGAATATTTTTTTTATTGGACTTTCACCCAAAGCGGTGAGGAAAGAAGTATGAAAGGGCACACCAGATATTTTTTATATACGTACTTAGGTAGCAATTAATATTTTAAATAATGAACCATTGTAATCAATCAAGAAAAAATAGCCACAGGCCACCCCAGGATGATCTTCGAAGCTCCTCATTTCGTTTCAAAATGGCGGCCGATTTCAGACTTTATACATTCATCAACTCGGCTACTTCTTAAATTAAATGAAATACATAAAGTATCATTAACCTTTTAGCGGATTGCCTGATGCGTTTGTTAGCATTATGTTATTTTTCACCAATTTCGTTTCCGTTGCTAACTTAATTATTAGCTAGATTTAAGAAAACAATTTTAAAATAAAAAAAAAAATGGATTGACTGTAACTTAATATTAATAGTTATTTCCGTATA
Organism: Rhaphigaster nebulosa; assembly: GCA_948150685.1. Lineage (NCBI taxonomy): Eukaryota > Metazoa > Arthropoda > Insecta > Hemiptera > Pentatomidae > Rhaphigaster > Rhaphigaster nebulosa. Next base: position 18,881,825 of record OX411308.1, read on the forward strand.
TATTCCATATAAACTTACCTAAACAATCCTTTATGAAGAATTAATACAGAGACATACATTGAATAAGCATATTACATATAGCATTTCCAATTGTAACCTTTTCCTTGAAGTTGTTAGTGTCAAATTTACTACCGAAATTTTATTCGACCACGAGTATTTCTACTTAATTATTAGTTTTCAAAATTCTTCGGTATAGGCATCGAGTTTTCTATGATATAGGAATCGCGAATAAGGTTTTCAAGAGTTCTGATTCCATTTCTTAAATTGGATTTAGGATCGCGCATGCGCATTTTGCATTTCCGTTACTGTTGGAGTTTTCTATGATATAGGGATCGTTCATAGGGTTTTCGAAGGTTCTGATTCCGTTATTTTAATTGAATTTTTTATTGCATTTCGAATTACTATTACATTTGACATTTTGATACGGATATCGATTTACTAGGTTTTCGAGGGTTCTGATTCGATTTTGTTAATGGGAATTGTGATTGCTCCAGCGCTCTTCCATATTCTGATACTATTGAAATTTTCCTTGTTACACAAATCGTTAATTAGGTTTTCGCGGGTTCTGATTCTTTTTTTTCAAATTTTATTTTTTATTGAGCATGTTCATTTCAAATATAATTATATTTGAAATTTTTTTGAGTATATCGTCCTATAAAACCTAATAAACAATAACTTTACCGAAAAAAGGTCAATGGTAACGTTTATCCGAAATCAGGATGTTCGATGAAATATCCAATTCCAAAAAATAAACCAGAACCTTTGAAAATCTAACAAACGGCCCTTATAAACGAAGAAAAGTTCAATAAGAACAGTCAATCGCAATGCGCACGCGGGATCAAAAATCCGATTGTTAATTCGAAAATATGATGATTGATAACTTCATAAACGATACCTACACCAAAGAGATGTCACCATTAATAGTAATTTGAAATGCGCATGCTCGATAAGAACCTTCAAAAACCTAACTAACGATAAACTATAAATAATATATATAAATGATAAAGTTTATCATAGAAATCTTTTACAGTAACGGAAAAGCGAAATGTACATGCGCGAACCAAAATCCAATTCAAGAAATAAAATCAGAACCCTCGATAACCTAATAAACGATACCTTTATCATAAAAAACTCCAACAGTAACGGAAATGCAAAATGCACATGCGCGATTAATAATCCAATTAAAAATATGGAATCAGAATCCTCGAAAACCTTATAAACGATACCTTTATCATAAAAAAATCCAATAGCAACGGAAAAGCGAAATACGCATGCGCGATCTTAAATCCTATTCAAGAAATGGAATCTGAATCCTTGAAAACCTTATTAGCGAATCCTATGTCATAGAAAACACCAACAGTAACAGAAATGCCAAACGCGCATGCCCGATCCAAAACCTAACTAAAAAAATGGAATCAGAACCTCCAAAAACCTAATAAAAGATCCCTTTATCATAGAAATCTGCAATAGCAACGGAAAAGCGAAATGCGCATGCGCGATCGGAAATCCCATAGTGAATTCAGAAATATATATTTACTGTATATCAGTTGTTTATGTATTCGCTTATCACCGCGTATCCTATTTGTGTACTTTTTGTTAGAACTGTTTTATTGTCTATGTTTCCTGAGTGTTTTACTTTGACCTAATACAATCCAATGACAGTTTAGGATGGTTCATAAACACTAACTGTTGGGACGTCATTCATATTTGTCTAAAGTAAAACTATTCATACAAAACACTGTTACACTGGTACTCTAACAGGGCCATCTATCGTATATCACAACACTTTGAGTGATTGTTGAAATGTTTTAACAGGTAAACTGCACAATATAATTGCTTCAAAATGCACTTAGAAAAATCCTAAGCCCCAAGTCGGGGGTGAGAGTGGTTCAAGTCCTGACATACGGGTTGGGGGCCACTGTTATCTTAGTAATTATTATCTTGATAAATCTAGGAATTGCAAGAAACACATAATTAGCATTATTAAACAGTACGAGTAATTTAAGGGTTACTTATTTAGGATAATTATTATCTGAAAATTGATGGTAGCAATTTGAATTACTTATTAAAAATAAAAGGTTAACAAATATAATGCTCTCCTACTTTCTTGTTTATATTTATTCTTCAGATCATGTTGATACTAAGCGGAATGTAAAGAAAGTTCTTTATTTAGTAATGAGTTTGATAAATTTCCAGAAGGAGCTAGGGCCTCTGTTGGAGATGAAAGGGGGCTTCAAGGATCCTGATAAAATCGGAAAGATAGTCTCTATGAACGGCCTGAATAAACTGTCGAGCTGGAAGTGCGATGCCGCCAACGTCGTGGACGGATACGATATGACTTTGCTGTCCCCATTCGTCAAGAGAGACTCCATCCCACTTTTCGCCAGTGACGTACAATCGTAAGTAATTATATATATATATATATATATTTATATACCACGGTCCGGAAACCACTGGTCTAATAGATGGTTTCTCTACCGGTGATCCACGAAGATTTATCTAAAACTCAACATTTGCAATGGGGTTGTATTATATTTCGACAATCTTTTCAACAACAGTTGTTCTGTGAAAGTTTTTTTTTACATATTCTGTAATTTATTCCATCGTTGGTGATCCGCAAAACACTTTTTGATTTTTTTTTTTAATGTAAAAAAGGCAGAGGAACTATTATATATCCTAGAATATACGATTAAGAAATAATAATGTTAAAATAATTATAAATGTAGTAATATTGGAATGAAATGGTTTAAATTTATTGTTTTAGTCGGTTATTTAACATTCTAATGTTCAGCGGGTTTTATTGATTAAATGCATACATGAGGTTGCATTGTCAAAAATATCCGAGTTTTGGTCTCGTTTAAGTTTTCCTACAGTGTTAGGGAATACAATGAAGCTCAAAAATCAAGTATAGATTCATTTTATATTCTCTGTAATAAAGCCTATTTTATTGTGCAGTCGTGAGAATTGTCAATAAATTTGAATATATAGAAATATGTCCTCCTGCAACCAATGATAATAGTTTACTGGATGAGGAATTACTCATGAGGAAGTTATCAGTACGTATCCCACGATTTAGCCAAGAGATTTGTGTGAATGCCACAGATATTGGCAAGAAGCCACGCGTGAGAACAGTTTTCCCGCTGAGTGTTAATACTTAAGTGTACATAAATTCATTTTTAGACTACTGGTATGAGATGTGCTGTCTCTGTTCTACATTTATGTAATCCTATCTTTTCCTGTCCTGATGGTGCCTGAATTGGCGAAATCTTTTAATGGAGGGTGCTACCGTACGAACTACATAAGTCATTAATCACCATGGCATCAAATAGTGAACTTGTGAGATCAGTCGCATTGAGTGAAAGTTCATTGGCTTTGAGACATGTACATAAAATAAGATATGGGGTGCATTCTATTAATTCGATCAGTAATTCTGACTGGAAATATAATCAACTGTTTCCTAACCTAAGCTCGAGGAAGATCCTGGACGATTTTTTTAATATAAGCGAATGTCGACTGGAATATTTAATTTAATTTTGGCTACACTAGCACACATACAAAAACCAAAAAAAAAAAGTTTTCAATCTGAAAAAACAAGTTTCTTCTGAAGAACGTCTGGTTGTTACTGGCAATGTACATAGAATATGCTAATTAATCCGAAATTTAGTTGTGCGACCAATTGAGCGACTAGCAAAAGTTTTTGTCAGGTTCGAGTGGTGAGCAATCACTCTGGAGTTTCGCAAATATCTCCCACCGTAGCGACTTCTACGGAGCAAAGGCTGAACTATATTACTTGGTTGTCGTTAGAGATCGCTCCTACCGTTGAATCGACCTAAGGGTCTACTGCATATTTATGGTTCAAAACCCATATTAGCTGCGTTTCAAGTCGTTACCCGCAGTGATAAATAATAATGAAGCTTGCCTTGGCTAGTTCATGTAAGAATTGTCAATATTCATTTTTAAGATTTGATTACAGATAATTTTAATAAATTTCTCAGAACATTACAGATGCAGTATCTGAGAGATGCCGAATTTCAGGGGATCGGCGGATACAGGTTTGTGCTAGCCCCTGACGTCTTCGGCGATCCTGCTACCAACCCCAAGTCGAGGTGCTACTGCCCTGGCTCCATCAAAAACCTCACCGTTCCGCCCCCGTGCATGAAAGGATCGGGAGTCTTGGACTTGTCATCCTGTCTAGGTAAGTTAAAAGTGGTAACTTTGGTAGGTTGGATATAAAAATGCTGTGATTATGGTAGTTGAAGTGTAGTTTGGAGTCTTCAGGGCTCAGGGTCGAATCTGACTGCAGCAGAAAATTTATTTTCGGTTCATTCAGCTGTTGATGAGCCCTGAGGTTGGGAGGTATTCCTGTGGGATTGTTAGCCTCTACCATATAATGTGAGTGTCTCAATGGAGTGAGGGAAAAACCTCATTACCCTGAGTACTTTTTGCCATCTCTATTTGCAGACTTATGATTGGATCTTCATTCACTGGATTGCTATTTTATAATTTTTCTTTGGAACTCTAATCACTTCCACTCTAACTAATTTTACAACTTTAAATCCCCACTGGTGTGTGTTAGAAACAACATCTATCCGATTTTTTAATATTTTCTGAAATTTTCTGTATTCTACGTTGAATCGCTTAAGTCTGTGTTTATGTGTAAATGAATGCAGAAGGTAATACTTATCATTATAAATACTGACTGACTTTTAAAACTTTTGTTCCGATCCGATCACACCAATCATATCACATTCATTATTTCCAAGATAATTAGTGTACGTCAAGAACGCTTAAAGAAGAGGCTAAAAAATCATTACATTTATTTTTAATTTTTTGTAAATATTTTTACATAAGGCTACTGCCGATGAAACCTTGGCCGTCATGAAAAGATTCCTTATGAAACGAGATTGATTTTTTTTTTTCTGGTAGCTAATAACGTTATCTTATTTTTTTTCATTAAGTGGGAGAGTAAAAAAGATAAGAGACTGCCGTCGATGAGGATTATCTCAAGATGAAATCGAAGCTTATTCTTGAACGCGCCACCTGCTTCTTATCTCAGCGCTGATTGATTGATTGTCTTTAATATCGACGTAAATGGCACTACTCATACATCTGATGAGGATATAAACTCAATTTGGATAAAAATAGTTCAAAAACAAACCCATTTAATAGAAAAGTACTCAGTCGTGAAAAAAATCGGGATCTTGTAGACATTTTACAATTTATTATAGGTTCCTCTTGAATACGGTTTTGAACAAAGCCTAGAATTGTGGAAAAATGTATATTGTACTTAAGTATCAAGCGGTCGACCATACATTCTATTGTTGTCGGTTATAACCTGACAACAAAAAGTGCTTACGTGTGTTTTCTTCTTCATATTTATTGGAATTTATGTGGCAGCTTTAAAAAATTAAATTTCATTGACAAAAGAATTTACATGGCGTCATTAAAAATTCTATTCATTGGGATTATTAAAATTACTCATCGCTCAAGAGATGTACTAACCCCCAACGGATCCTTTTCAGTTGAGTTCTTGGCCTGACAATAATTTAAATTTAGTTATTTATGTAATAGAGATATCATTCATACCCATTTTCACAGACTTACTTAAATGGAGTCATCCAAAAACTTTACCGCATTTTCGTAAGTAGAAGGAAATTCCCAAAGTTTTATCTTTTTTCGTTAAAAGAACAGGAGAAAAAGACAAAAATTATATTAATAAACTAAACGGATTTATAACAAAGGTTGCCATGTTGGTATAAATATGTGGTCGACCGCTTAGTACGTAATTACTATATTGCTGTTAGAGGCATAGTTAAAAAAGCGTTCAGGAAAGTTCCATGGCATAATCCATAATAGTTATAATTTTTTTGTTATTTGAATCTTCAGTTAATTCTCTTGTTCACTGTTTAAATATATGCATAAATGGATAAGTGTATAATATATTTATATATAGCCACAATAGTTTCCATAACAATAATTAACACGTAGATACTAATAACTACAATATAAGCGTTCTAGGCTCGACTTACGAAGGTACCTCTGTGATTTATTGATTTTCCTTTAATTTATTTCAATCTATTTCGTTTTTTAAGAACTCTATTTAAATTTTTAAAAATACTTATGATAAAAATGATTTTTTTTTTAAATTGGTACTATTCCAAAGTTTTTTTGTATTTATGTTAGAAAATAAACTTGATTTAAATTTTTTTTTCTTAAACTTCAAAAATTGTAGTTGAAAACATACTTTAGATTGGTAATTAACAAGAGAGTTTCACATGCTAACATATAAAGTTTTATTGAGATTGAACTGAATAAATAGAGAAATAAGTTTAAAAAAAATATATATATATAATAATAAAAAGCTGAGGGAAATCGAAGATTCGATGCCGAAGCCACCAGCAAACTCAAACTAATAGATAGCAGCCCCCACCGAACCTTATCAGAATTACAAGGTTCTGACCTTATATAATCATCCCAAATACCTCTTGGTCTACCCCACGAGTGTTTACACGTAGTTTTAGCGCTGATTAACTTTTTAGGAATTAGTTTATTGAAGTAAAAAATAATTAGAAAAAAGATTGTTTAATAATATCTCGACGAGAAATCAACCAAAATTTCCCAAGAAGAGCGGGATCCGAACCGAATACCAAATACCCAAAACTAATAATAATAAACAAACACAATAAATAAGTTGAGGAAATAATATTAATGACTGCTTAAAAAAATTTGTATTTGTTGTCTCCTTCTTGAAATCTGAGGCTTGTTGTTGCTATGGCCCGTCACTTAATTGTTATGCTGCTCTTCACCACGACAGTTACATCGAAGTAACAGTAAGACCATGATTGACTCTTTACCTTTCTTATCTGGCCTCGAGAGACCCCTCAAGATGAGTGTTGGTTGCCACAGTTTAAGAGATGACTAACAGAAAAAGAATTTTTGTACATGTAGAAATAAGTCATATCTTTTGGAAACTTGTGAATAATAGTCAAACCATGTGTTCTCAAACTGTAGCCAACTCTTAAAAAATCTTTTTATTTCTGTAATTGATATATCTAAAGATGATTTAAATTATATGAGTTACACAATAGTTAGACACGATTATCAATCACTTAAAATATATTTCTTTATATAGATTAACTGTATTGAATTAAATAAAAAAAGAAACAAAGAAACCATCTTGTCAGTTTAGTTAAAATATATCTTCAGGTCAACATGTCTTTCTGGAAATAGAGCACATTACGTTTCAAACTTTAAGGAGAATTTACAAGAGCGAGTTTTTCATTCTCGAAAGTATGTATACCTAAAACTTGGGAATGTAAAGACCTTTCTGGGTCTCGAAATTCCACACAGGGCCTGGGGGTTTCTGAGCCAAACTGTATACCTTTGGTTAGGATGTTGATCTCCTGTGCTACACATGCGACATTTCTGAGATTTTCGTCACATCATGACGTGCGTAGAAGAGAAGTGAAAAATTGCTTCTTTTTTTACAGTTTTTCTTAGATAACTTTTTCTCACAGGATATATACACTTTGAAAAAACATTAATATTTTTAAATTAATTGAATTAGGTTCTCCTAACAATCCGAATCTTGTATGAATACTAGTAAACCCGCGAATGGAGATCAGATGCTTAGCGAAATCTTAAGCTATACTTAACTATGTATAAAGCTGAAGAGTTTTTTTTGAACGCGCTAATTTCAGGAACTACCAGTCCGAATTGAAAAAATTATTTTTGCATTAGATAGACCGTTAAGAGAGGAAGGCTTTAGGCTTTATAACATCACGTTACGACCCTTACTGCCATGTTAAGCACAAAGGAGGTAACTGGATTTGAGGTTTAACTGAGAAAATGAGGTTTGAAGTACTCATGCCTCCATTTAGTTCCTTCACTAATTAAAAATATTATTATTATATTATATACAATATGGTAAGGCCAAGAAGCCACATATATAACAGATACTACTAAAACTGCTTAAGAACTATCACTCACAGCTAAACTGTCCCAGTAGAAGGTACAAAATGTGCAGCTCAGACAATAAAAAAAAAAAAGAAAAAGATTTTTAAAATATTTTCCATGCAGCTACGGCCATAATACTCTTATTAGATGTATTAAACATCAATGAATCACTAGGCATCAAATTATCAATTCACTCAAACGGCAGCAAAGGAACGGAACCGTAACTGTAAATAAATTTCTAAGAGTAAAACGCTTCAAATCATTACGCAATGATTTTTAATTTCATAATAATAATATTAATAAATAGTTTATACTATGTGTGATCCATTTTTTGACCGCCTCCCGGACCATATCATTACTTCATATAATTATTTTTATTTTTTTAAATAATATTTATCAGAATATATGATATTATCGGAAACTAAATATCTATATTATAATATCAAATATCGAAGGAAAAATATCTATATCGATTTCCCATCCCTATTCATAGTGTGAGCGGATGCACCAGATATTTTAATATATTTTCCTCTGTAGGAACTGGTGATAAAATTAGAAAGAGTTAATATCGCATTGTCAGTACCGAGAAACCGGAAGATATTTCGAGTTTTGGTGCATTATTGGTCAAAAGTGAAACTTACAAAATGCTTCAAACCATTTTATTTCAGATTTTCCAACGCTTTAATTTCAAATTAAATAATGCAGACTCCCTTCCATTTGCTTTTTGTCAGACTGAATAATACCTCAAGACATTGTGCATAATTTTAACTAAGAAAGTTTAGTATTCTTCAATGATTGATAGTCACTATAGCAAAATTAATTGGAATTATGCAAACTAATTTCGGCATTCATATGAATTATAAAATACATTGAAAAAAAGAGAAAAAAATATTAAAAACTTATAAAATAAATTAACTTGGCACATGCTTGCTTCAACAATAAATTAAAAAAGCCACATGTTGGCAATAGTGGTTATGGTTTATTTTTTCGTTTAGGCACTTAAAATTTAACAGAAATGAAGCCGTTGCTTTATCACTTGGAATACCACATTCAGAATGGCTACTTCGACCGACTTCCCAAAGGCCAAGCAGTTAAAATGGTCATAGGCAATGATGGAGGGATACAGACTCTTTATGGAAGAGGAACTGGCAGCGGAAGGGTTATATTTTCGTCAGGTAAATCCGTACTCTTCGCCATGGACAAATCTAGAGAAGAACTGAAAGTGGTATTCCGGGCATATTCCGATGATAAATTTCTTGGAGAAGCAGTGAAAGTCTTCAAAGGAAGCTCATTTCCTACAAGAACGGACGTAGGGGAACCAGCGTCGTATGCGTTTGGGTCTGATCTTGGTTTTAGAAAAGGGTCTGATCTTGTAGGTGCTATAAAATCGTTCATTAGAATGACATCATTTGGTGAAAATATAATATCAGATTGCATTAAAGATGGCGAGTCTTATAGAGTGCGAATGACATCGCTTATTGTTGAGAGAAACAAAGATCCAAGAAAAAATGTCAAACCTTGGTGGGTGATTCTGGACGGTAGAAGGCTCAGATTCAGTCGATGGCTTCGAGCACTTGAAAAAGAAGATTGCACAAAAGAGGTTTTTTTGAAAGTGAAGAAATATGCTGATGAGGATAATGTTCCGGGTGCCAGTGAAGGCCTCTTAAATGAAGAAGATGAAGCTGCTTTGGAAACAGTCGAAGCTGCTCTTAAGAAAGATTTCCAGTTCATCCGTGAATTCGGCTCCCAGGAAACATATGATAAAGGCAGTCAAGTTGATTTCTGTAGCGATCCATCGTTCTACGCGCTCCAGATTGATAGTTTTGGGATGAAATTAACCGATAGTAACTATTGTGATCCAATCAAAATTTCTACACCCTGCTGTCAGATAAATTCACTGAATTCGGAAGAAGTTGTACAAGTAAAAAATAGTTCTGATGAAACTGAATTATCATCGGAATTACAATCTGGTTTTAAACGATCATGCAGTAGTGAAATTAAGGGAAGCGGGATTATTGTTTCTGATCACGATAAAAAACCTCAAAACAAGCATGATAGTAATAACTTGGTTTATATCGATATCGACCAAACAATTGATAATAATATTTGCGATATCAATGTTCCTGAAGCAAAAAAGATAAATCCTGAAAGCAATGTTATCAAATATAAAAAAATGAAAGCTGATGACATATTTCATTTTGAAAGAAGCACAAGCGATGTAATTGGGGAAAATACGTCCACAGAATCCTCAGGTGTAGCAAGTTTAATTTCAGAAGAAATACGTGCCAGTGATTGTGAAGTTGAACAATCAATTGTTACAGACAGGTCATTTTTAGCAGAAACATTAGTGAGGGAGATAATTAACATTATTATTGAAAGAGTATTTGAAAGGGAGTACCATTCTTTAGAAGAGCATGCTATAGAAGATTTAATGCCGGCAACTAAAGAAAGGAGCAGTAAGGTTGTTAGGGTTGTAGGATACGGAGATACAGAATCATTGATGGATTTATCGGTTTTAGGAATTGCAAAAACTTCTGCATGTGTCGATCTTTCTATACCCAAGACTCCGAATATTAAATGGAATTGCTCAACGATATCATGTGACGGAAATGAAGAGGACAAGGAAGAGCGGAATAGTCCTAAAACTATATTTATTCGCAACAACAAGATGCCGCCGGGATTAAATCACTCTAATGAAGAATGTTCATCGCAAAATTGTAAAGAAAACGAATATATAAGGACAAATGACTTGCAACATGAATCAGATGTTTCTTGCATATTAATAAAGTGTACTGATCAAAGCATCCTTGAGGACGGCCCTCATTACAGATGGCAAGAGAGGAGCTTTGGTTTGAGTTCGGAGGGTAACGAGTCTAGGAAAGGCCCAAGCAGCTCACAGTTATATCAGACAGACACGGTTGGTTATAGAAGGCCAATCAGGAGTTCAATAGATCCTTATATTTCCAAATGGTTAAAAGAAGATGTGATCACTCCGTGTTTTACTTGCGATAAAGAAACCAACAAAGATGCAATACATAACGAACGATGGAGAAGAACAATTATCACAAACCAAACAAGCTTTGTAGAATCAAGAGACTCGTCCAGTTTACCAAGGTCAGAAGATGAATGTACACCTGGTATTATCTATTCAACTGATGAGCTTCAATCCAATCAAATCATGTCTTCCAAAACACTCCGCTCAATCCAAGCAGAATCAGAATCTAACAGTAGCTATGTAAATAAAAGCTCATTTGAAAATTCCCGTGGTTTTTATCAAGTAAAAAAGAAGGAAAAGCAAGAAAAAAGATTTATGGAAGAATTTCAAGGTAATGCGAAAACATCACAGGCGATAGACACTGACACGAACACTTCGAACAGTTCAGGAAGTGATTATGAAACTCCTCTATCAGAGCATGCCCTGCAAAAATAATACTTTATTTGCGACGAGTTCTAATTTATTTTGCTATCCTTTCTCCTAAAAATTGACTTAGATAAGCGCCAATGTGCTAAATTTAGATTTAGAGAAAGCTGCGTTATTTCGATTTTATTTGTAACATCTCTCATTTTTTAATTTATGGAATGGAAATTTTTGGCGTCTAATAAAATAAATCAAATCACTCCTCAACGGCCGATGATAAGGTTCCGTTATAAAATACGGTTTTATGTTAACTCCAGAAATAATTTGCTTATATATTAATGTTCGATTCTATGGCAAATTAAGAGGAGATTCTGTGGTAAATAAAGAAGAAGATGGTCTGGGTGCCGGCCAAGAATAACTAGTTGAAACTATTAAATGTCAACATTTTGATCCGCATTTTAGGTCTTCATCAGGGCTTAAATTCAGACATGGAGATTCAGGTTTTTAGTGACATTGATTTTCTGTTGGTAAGGATGTTGGGAATCTGTCGAAGTAAGTAGGTTAGATACACCATTCGGTGGATCAGGAGCCATCAGCGATGACGAAGTATTATCTGATGTCCGCCTCCATGTCTGAGGACCTAATATATAAGGCCCCAATGTAGACCTAATTAATATAAATGTTAATTACAATTTACTCTTTTTAAGCGTCACACTCGAGTTTTCCCATTCTCAACAGTTCGCACAGTTCGAGCCTCTCTCACTTCGAGAGCAAAACGTCTGGTTGGGGTTCCCCGATTCAATTCCTTTGTAAGTAGGATGGAGGGGGAACCGCTTCGAGTACAAATCTCTCTCGCTTCGAGTCCGTCTCGTCTAGTGAGCCGAGGGCATAATCTATTTTAAAAATCTGTTTTAGATTCAAACAAATGTAGGTATTTAAATGTTTAAAAACACATTAGTGTTTAAAACCATTCATTAGAATGTTTTTCATTCATTAGAAACACTAACGTTAATGATTACTATTATTTTCTAATGTGTACCAAGTTTAGATATAATAAATAATGCATTATAAAGCTACAACATAAAAGCTCAACTCTTGATAAAGATTTTATCTATACTCAGATAGAAAGCCTCTTTGTAAGAGAGCCCCATTTTAGTCTCTAGTAGAGGGCCCCGAAAGGAGCCAGACTGGGCCTGTCTAAGTGTATACTTTTTTTACATTTTAGCCACTGTGCACATTTGAGCCCTTTTTTTAGAAATAAATATTTATTTTTACATCAGGGAAGCGCTGCAGGCAGTTTGTTATCAAAAGAGGAGAATTCTATGAAGAAGTAGAGTACGTTGAACATCATTTTATATACATACTAGTTAATAAGAATTTAAATTCCTTATACTCAGAAAGGGTGCAAGTATTTAAAATAGATACTGAAATATAGTGCATGTACACATGATGTGTGATAAAATATCAATTCACATTTATTTATATTATTAGTAATTTAGCGTTGTAGTTCCGAATAGAATCTATTGTATAATTCAGATACCTTTATCCAGGAATTAACAATAAGCGGCGACTTGAAATGCTTATCGGATCGAAATAATCTGCAATTTCGGATGCAAAATAATTTGCAACGGAAATACAATTGTCTATTGGAAAGCAAAGAGAGTCGTGGCAATAAAGCTTGACCTATATCCTCTTGGTGAAACCCCATCCAGTTTACCGTTAGTAATAAACCTTTTTATTATTGCCATAATGAACACTTAGAAAGCCAAAGGTTGCGAATCATAGAAAGAAAAGGAAAAGGAAAGCCAAGTGCGGTGAAAGAGGCTCCATTGACCAACTTAAAATAATTCCGGTTCCCAATAATACGGCGGCCTACACTGCAACTGTGATTCAGGCCACCATCTTATCTCCTTCATTGCTATTCCGATCTGGCCTCGTTTACGTTTAAATATTTTTGTATTTCCAGCAGTAATTAAAATAATATCTTGATAATAAGAAATATAAATAACGTTCAGTCAATAAACACGATTAAGAAGAAATGTTCTCTTGAGTATACAACTTTAATTAGTTGCTGAATCAGGTTTATCTTCTTTGGACGCTATAGATATAACCTATAACATCGATTTTTTTGTTATCGATTCTTTCTTCGGATTAGATCTGTTATTTGAACTAACAAAAAGAGGATCTCACACCTGCCTCCTAGAATTTGGTGATACTTTTTTAGGTGAATCTAGATCTTAAAATATTGATCCGTGCAAAATATTAGGGGCTAATTATTAGGGCCTCAGGAGCCCCGTAACAAATCGGGAAGTAATGTGCAAAACATTTTTTTTTTTATATCTCTGATTCTAATGAAGGCAGAAGAATGAGTTTAGTATAAAAATGTTGGTATTCCTTAGCGAAATATTGCATTCTTTATTTTATTTTTTAGCAAGCAATATTTCAAAATTATTTATTGAAAATAGCAGAATAGCTCATGCCATATTTATGTTTTACGAAATAACAAATAAATTTAAAGATTTGTTCACGCTATTTCCAGTTAAAACGGAATGTTCCTTTATTTATTACAGCCTGTGATAATGAGGAATATGAGCACCGACTAAGAGTGAATAGAATTTTAAGGCAATTCACATTTTTAAATAAACGAAGGTTAAACACACGTTTGAAAAAGTAAACTGTAGTGAATAAAACAAGGATATACAATTTATTTCCGAACCAAAATTTCATAATGAAAAAATAATTTGTGATTTTTGCTTTCAAAAACGTTTTTTTTTTTTACTGATCTTAGAAAATGCCCAATTATTTTGACAATACTTTACATTATGAAGAAATTTGCGCAAAATACGCCCTGTACATGTGAAGCAGGAGAAATATGTAAAACTATTTTGAAAAAACCTTAAAGGGTACCCCTAAACAGTTTACTGTACTCCCTAACTCTGTACCGCTTGGATAGTAAACAATTTTTTGTTTTTCAATTTTCATGAAAATTCGAAATAAACTACTTTTTAGAGTGAAAAACCAAATCTGATCTCGAGTTTTGAGAAAATTAACGTTTTCCCCCAACAATCACTATTTTGAGGGCGTTTATGATGTTTTTAGTATTACCGTATTTATCATAATATTTTAGTAATTTTTTTTTATTATTTCGCTTAGCAATAAGAACATTTAGTACTAAACTCATTCTTCTAACTTAATTAGAACCAGAGATATATAATAAAATGTTTTTTGCACATACAAATATCCTGATTTGTTTTTCTGAGGCCTAATATTACACAGTCCAATATTTTAAGGCCTAGATAAACCCAAAAAAGTTTCATCAAAATCTAGGAGATTCATGAGGGATCCTTTCCTTGAAAGTTGATGAGAAATAAAACCAATCTTCTTCTTTTTCTTTAATTAATCAATGGCAATAAAAACTCACGAAAAGAATCAAAGGTTTTTTTATTAGGTGATTTTTGGAAGATTCAAAAGCTTGGAGGTTTTCAAATAGCACTAGTTGAATGTCACATAAATGCAGACAAGAGATAGCACACCTCACTTCAGCAGATTATGAAAGAAAATGACCTGTTTATTAATATTTTGTCTGTTGTAAATCCACTTAATAAAAATAATATCTTAATATTGGCACAAAAATATTGATATTATAAGAACAGTATCTTAATTATATCGGTACAGAAATATCGATATTATAAAAACAGTATCTTAATTATGTCGTCCCAGAAATATCGATTTTATAAAAACAATATCTTAAGTATATCGTGATAAAAATATCGATATGTGCATGTTCCTTTAAAAGATGAAAAATATCGAGTTTCGATATATCATAATATCGATATTTTTCTCTGTACATCAAACAATTATTTCGATAGATTAAAAAAATATCGATATTCTTTTTTCTCGATATCCACATCCCTAAGTTCAAAGAGTTTGGGATCCTAGGATTAATTTTATCACTTTATAATAAAATGGTAGCAATAATAATTATAACATTTATTTAATTTTTAATAATAAAGCATTCTAGGGTCAATTTTACCTTCTAATTTTAATTTTTCTAGAAGATTAATGGCCTATACCTCCTGAAAATAAATTTCTCCTCCAGTATCGTTCATCTTTACTTTTTTTGTTGCCTAATATCAGCATTAAATTATCAATACACAAATTAATACAACATAGAGCAATTCTTGTGACAGGTTTCAACTCTCTAGGAGCCAGCCACCAACCCATCCATCCACTAACTTCATGCACTAATACCTTCGATATAGATATTGTTTTTATAATATCGATATTTCTGCGACGATATAATTGAGATATTGTTTTTATATCGATATTTCTGGGACGTTGTAATCAACATATTGTTTTTATAATATCGATATTTCTGTGCCGATATAATTACGATATTGTTTTTATTAAGTTCATTTCCAGCAGGATTTAAATATCAAGAAACAGATTATCTACTAGTCTTCCTCCGATTCGTTTAGACAGTTTATTTTTAATTTAATTTAATTTAATTTTATAAAAATATTAATGATATTTTTATGCCGATATTACAAGATATCGATATCAATATCGATATTTTGTTTTCGACATCCTATTCCTTGAACATAGCCACTACAGATATTAAAACAAACACACCACATCAAATGTTGTTATGATTATTTGTTTGTCGAACCCGCCGTCCTTGTTGAATTTTTTTATTTTATATTTTTCTGCAATTTTTTGTTGCAAAAATATAGGTTTTGGATACTCAAAATTTAACAAAATTTACGCTATATCGGAAAATTAAATATCGATGTATATTTTTTCAATATTCCTAATATGTACACTGCACATTGTATGGTAACCTGAGATATCAATCCTTAGCCATTGATATTATACTTGACATAAACTCAATATTTTTTAATCTGTTGAAGTGAGAAGTGCTCTCTCTTCCTCTGCTCTGCATTAATGGTTGTTTACTGCTATTTAAGAGATTCAAAGCTTCAAAGTCATGGAATCAGCTAATATCCTTTTTACTTCCTTGTACGAAGTAAAGGAAGTATTGTAATCGCGAAAATTTTCGGTTTTCAGATTTCGACAGAAATACCCATTTTGACCATCCCTGAATCCATTTTGACTAGTTTCGTCGTGGCGTCTGTACGTATGTACGTATGTTCGTATCTCGCATAACTCAAAAACGGTTAGCTGTAGAAAGTTGTGATTTTGTATTTAGGATTGTTCTAAAATCTAGTTGTGAACCTGCCTTTTTGGTTACTGCTTGATTACCGAAAATGGTACTTTACTTGAAGGTCATAATTGATTTCCATCAAAAATTATATTAAAATATTATACAAAACTTCTCAAATTTAGTATTTATAATTTATATATTGATTTAAATAACATACTAGATTTTGGTCTAAATTGAAAAATCGGAAGCGGTACTTTCTTTACTTGAAGGTCATATTAGACTTTCATCAAAAATTATATTAAAATATAATGTAAAACATCTCAAATTTGGTAAATAGGACTTTTATATCGATATAAATGTATTTACTAGATTTTGGTTAAAATTCGTGAGCCGAAAAGGGTACTTTACTTGAAGGTCATAATAAGCTTACATCAAAAATTATATTTAAATTAAAAGAGAAATCGTATGTTTCGGTAATAAAGGTTACAAACGCGATTTGGTTTCCAATCCAATTAAACATTTTTATTACTTGTTTTAAGTGTTAAAATTGAGTGTAAAATACTGGTTTTTTCTCCCCATTTGTGAGATCAACAAGTCTGCAGCATGATAATAAGATATTAGTTAAGTGGGTTTTTCCGCTTAAAATGTCGAAACGGTCGATTTCCAATCCTTTATCCAGTGATATTGACAGTTTTATTGTTGTCACGGAACACGGAGAAATATTTTGGAAACCAGTTACCTACTGAAGGAAAACGGCATATAATAACGGAATGAGACCTCCAGTAGCAAGAGTGTTTTTGTGTGTGTGTGTGTGTGTATCAATAGATGGATGTCGGGACGCCGAGTGTCAATCTTCGGAAACTAGTAACCAAATTCAGGATCACTTTTTGAGCCACGGATTTATAATTTAATAGTCGTACAAGGAAGTCATGTGTTGCCTACATCAGACATTTTTATTTTGGCTTTAAAGTGATGTGGCTGTCGTTGCTTTGTTGAGATTTTTCATTGTGACGAATTTTTATATAATTAAATTACTTAACTTACTTTCCACCCGGATGATTTTTTTTATCATTCTTTTCAGCTTGATAGTTACATTGTCTTAAAGTTCGTTGAAAACGCTCCAAAGTTTCAGAATAGTACAGTTACGGAAACGACTTTTTAAAAATCATTTTTTCTGTACTAAAATCTTTTAGAGGGACTAAAACGAGTAAAATAAGAAATGTCTGGTCGCAGTAACCATGATATTAGGCGTATAGAAGAATGGTATTAGGGCGGTATCAAACCTTAGTTTAGGTTATCAAAAGCAGATACTTCATTTATTCAAGTTGTTACTCATTTATTCTCAGCCTCAGTTCCGGACCTAAGAACATTGGGAAAAATCCTCAGGGGTTTCGGGAATCGAATCCGTGTCTCCATAGTTCGAATCCAGAGGAAACTAATCACTGCATCATTATTGGCGAACAACAACGAAATTATTTACGATATTATTCAACTGCATATCGTCCTGATCCTGCAAGCGTCATCAGCAGTCCTCACAAGGATACTAAAAGAAAACAAGCAAATTACTACGAACGGAACTCCATTATTTCCTTAATGGTTAAAATGAAGGTGAAGTATTGCTATATCTATTTGGAGTCACATTGCGCGGACAAATCTAAATTTGGGAGAAAAAATCTTTTAAATTAATTATTATAATTTCTTTAAGTGCGGGCAATTATTGAATCCTAATCATATGAGCATGATTTATTACATATTTATATATACTATCTTTATACGTTGATTATTATTATCAGGATAGTATAAAATATTATTTTATTATATCTATGTATTAAAAATGTTAAGGTGACAAATAGAGACACTATCAACTCATTTAACCAACTTTAATAATTGCATTATTTTTGTTTATAAATTACTTAGAAATAGAACAAATATATAGTATATAAATACAAATGTTAATTACTCAATAATTAGTTAGTGATTAATTATCACGGAACTTATTTTAGGATTTCAAAATCGGCCACCTTATGCCTTGGCCTTGATTTTTGTATGACGATATTATAAAATAAATAAATAAATTTAAAAATTGGTGCGGTGCGCAGATCACACAACTTTCACTTACCACCCAATAATACTTATTCATTTTTAAAAATAATTTTAAAAAATTCACATAAACACTAATTGAAATATTTTTTTTCCTTTAGTTAATTATCAAATTCTTTCATAGTTTATATTTATCCATTTTTATAACTAGTGAAAATGAGAGACGATTAATTATTTAAAATAAACAAAATTAAAGGTTCTTTAGAGGAAGAAGCCATTTTGAAAATTCGGCATACAATTTCAATGAGGATAATACAAAATTTATATTAAAGAACATATAATTGTAAATTGACATAATGAGTTTAATCAAAATTATTAAAGCCATTTTAGATAATATTGTAAAAAAGTGTAAAATCAATAATAATGGCACTTCCGGTCAGTCGATTTTGGCAAAAAAGTTGCTGTAACATCAAAGGTATATACTATAGCTGCCTTAAATACTAAATTTCAGTTTCATGACCTGCGTGATCATGGCCGAATCACCACCTTGCACAATCATTGATCAAGAAACAGAACTGTCCTTATTAAATACTGATACCCAAGCGGCCCTTCATGGTTTGTAGTGGTACAGGTTTTTATTTCATTTTATTTATTTTTTAAAGTTTAATCGCAGATTTCATATGATTTAAATGAAAAAAAATACAGAAATTAGTGCTGCTTGTTCCAGACAAAAATTAAATTAAATCAATCACGTAAAATTACATTTCGCGACGGTTGAAATGGGCTTGTAAAGTTGTTGGGCTCAGTAACGAACGAATTCCTAAAAAGTTAATAAACGCTGAGCTGACTGGTAAACGTCCGAGGGGTAGACCGAAACGTAGGTGGGAGGATAGTATTAAGAGTGATCTAATGAATTTGGGTTTGGAAGGTAGTCGGTGGACCGAGATTTGTAGACAGCGATTAGTGGTATCGGCATCGAACCTCCAGGTTCGCTAAGCCTTTTTATTATTAATATAAAATTACATTAAGAAGAAGTAAAGGATTTTTTCCGCCCAAATTAAGACGTTGAAGTATGAATATAGGCTATTCCACGTTTGTCTTTTTCGGGATTTTGTTAAAAAAAAAAAATGTGGAAAAAGCCTAGTTCTCTACTTGTACAAATCAGAAAATATTCAACTGTTGAATTTAATTCAAATAGCTTGATGATTGTATTTTGAAATATACTGTTTGATCACTGAATAATATCAAACCGTTATTATTTTTGTCTTATTTTTCTTCAATCAAAGAAAATTATTTTGTTTACATTCCGTGCTAATTGGATTTCGCTTTCTCCAAGGTGTGCGAAACCAGTAATCTATTAGAAACTGAAATAAGGCAATAGCTGAATAAAATACTTTTATGAAATTATTTTTAGAGGAAATCCAGTTTAAATATCATAATTGTCATTAGAAATTCGGATATTTTTAAATATCAGGTAAACGCGCAAATCATGAAAACCAGTTCTGGAAATGATGACGTGATAGTGAAGTAAAAACAACCACAAATATCTCTAGCTCATATAGTAAAGTTTTAAATTATACAAATATGGCCGACAGTGGATTTAATCGAAAAGGTAGTGGTTGGTGGTACGATAAAGATTCAATGTTTAACACATGCAAAAATATCAAATCGGTTTAGATTGAACCGGATATCTTTACAGTGTGGTTTATTTTATTTTTGTTTTATTTCCGCAACTGCAACCATTATCTCATAGATTATATAGATTAAAGTGAAGATAGTTTGAAAACCATTAAATTATAATGGTCAGATAGCAGTTTGAACTTAATCATATGGTTTTAGGATATATTTATATTATATACTACTTAGTCAAGTTTTTTTATTAGTATTTTTCATATTTTTCTTTTCATGTGCTTGTTTTTTTTTCCAACACGTATTGATAAAAACCGCAAAGTAGATAAGTTACCAGCTTACATGGTCCATAAAAAGCTTGTCTCAAACCTTTAAAACCACAGTAGTTGAAGAGTTTGTTTTGCTAAGGCAAATCTTGAGGGTTTTTTTATTTGTTTATTTAGAACTCTCAAAACAGTATTTATCAGTACACCTGATATAAACAGGTGAGTAAACACTGCAATATCTAAGCGGCGTTTATAATTTCCAATATTAACTTAATTTGTAAATTTCAAAATAAAAAGTTATAACCAAAATGAATGATTTATATTTTTAGATAATTTGAATTTTGTTATTAGGTTTCTTGACAGTATAGGTAATGTTCATATTTAATAAATTAAAAATAAAATTAGACATATTTATTAGAGTTATAAATATAAAAGTTTAGGTGACGACGTAAAACGTTGACTTCATAATGCGAAGTTGAAAGGCTTTAGATAGGCTCTTAGTATTGTACGTACTAAGAGAACCCCAATACTTTGCAATTATATAGATCTTGCTCTACCAATTTTGTCAGTGTTCGCCTTAAAAAAACTTTAATTTATTTTTAAAGCACAAATATCAGCTTGTTATTAATTTGATGGAATTAAAAAAACAAATTTCCCAAATTTGATTCGCCGTACGCGCTTTCCATCAATAGATTATTATAGAACAGTGACAGGTATTGATTACATAATCACTTTTTGATGATTTAAAAAATATAAGAATTAATAAAAAATCAATATTAGATTAATATTAATTTGTCATTGTAAAGTTTAAAATTTACAGATGTGAATACGGAAATAAAACAAAAAAAATCGGGATTTCGAAAACTTTTGGACCCAGTAATAGGGTTCGTAAAATAAGCTATTGCATATTCTTTTGGGGGGTTGTAATATGAAGCTCTCCAAAAAACTCCAGCTTGGTTTTATTAGTAAGTCAACATTTTTCCCGTGGATTCTCTGACTAATAAAATGTTTATGAGAACTTTGAAGTTATATAAAATAATATTATATTATAGCAAAACGAAACTAAATAGATACACTAAAAAACAAAATATTTCTTTTTTGTAGTTTTGATAGAACCCAATTTAAATATCAATAATCTAAACTCATTGGGAAAAAAAAATGAAAAGAAAACATTACGCCTCATTGATCTATTAACGAATATTCGGAACATAAAATAGGTTAAAATATAGTGTTTGTTTGTTTTTGTTTAGAAGCGTTACACTCACAGGTCATCAACGCCGATTAAAACCAAATGATCCCGACCTTCTGGCATATTTCGTTGCAATTATCATTTCATAGTAGTGAAACTGGTTTTTTCTTGTTTGTTTACAAGTAGTAAGAAGATGCGGAGCCTGCGAGAAAGAGAGAGATAAATAAGAGAAAGGAAGAGAGATGGGGAAGGCTGCGACCAGCGTAAAGGAAACCTTGGTCGATGTGTGAAACCTTGAAGTAGGTCAGAAGGTTGGCGAACCTGTTTGCGGTCCGGAGAGGAGCTATTTAAGCCTTTGCAGAGTCTTAGAGCGGCAGTCATGTTGCTGCTCCTGACGCTGCTATCCTGGGCCGATGCCAAGACCTACGAACCCTGCGAACTGGCCAAGGAGTTGATGGCCAAAGGAGCCGCCAAAGAGGAAGTTGCCACCTGGGTCTGCATAGCCAAGCATGAATCTAATTTCAACACTTCCGCGGTAGGCAGGCTGAATGGTGATGGCAGCGCCGACCATGGAATATTTCAGATAAGTGATCGCTATTGGTGCTCCCCTCAGGGTTGGGCTTGCAACATACCCTGCGACCTCTTGGAGGACGATGACATCTCCGACGATTGGAAATGTGCCAAGAGGATATTCAGGCAGCACAAGGTGCTAAGTGGCAATGGGTTCAATGCTTGGGCAGTTTACTCTTCCAGGTGTTCTGGAGATAATACTCAGCATGTAAGTGGATGTTTTGATGAAGTGACTTCTGAACGAGATAATAAAAACACCACCAGTTCCACAACTACTTCTGTAACTTCAACCACCAGTTCCACAACTACTTCTGTAACTTCAACCACCAGTTCAACAACTGCTTCTTATGAAGAACCTCAACATACACCCGAGTCTTTCAGTGCACGAGAAGGAAATAATGCAGAGAAAGTGCAAGTTTTAGACTTAGAAATGATGGAAAAAAAGGGAAAATCATTAGTGAATAGGATGGCCTCATCAAGGAAGATATGGAAACCTTGGACTTGGGAAATATATCATTAGAAATGGTAAACGAAAAACTTTTCTTTCATAATTGAATGTGAATTTTGTATGCACAAGATTCCATTGTGGCTCTTCTGATATTTTTTAAAAATGATTTGTTATTTATTATTTAAAATATCTGTTGAGTATAATAAATAAATCAAAATCGTTTTGATCGGAAACTTTTTTTTTTGTATATACATATAATTAAATAAATTAAAAAAAAAATTGTTTGGCAACATTAACATTACTATGTAATGCTCTTCTGCTTAAAAACTTAATTTTCAATTATTCTATTTAATTTAATATAAAAGATATGGTTATTTAATTGTTTTGTGTATAATTAGTATGTAATGAATTTATTTATTAAATTATTTAATTTATTGATGTACATTACTATCCAGCCAAATTGATAAAATAAAGTTAGTTCTTAAAAATGTTCTGCAACTTTAAAATAAATATATTTCCTTGCCAAGAAGTCTACAAAATCATAAAATCTCTACATAACCAAAAACAGTATAGCAATTATTTCTTGGTTTCTACATCTGGCAATAGTTAAAAAAATAATCTTTGTGCTAACATATAATAAATCTGTTGTTTAGGATTGATGAATTAACTTAGAATGATCATGATAGGATGATTTGTATACAAAATATTAATTTAACAGAACCAGAATATTAGTTTATTGATAAAATTATTTGATTGAGTTGCTTTATTTGTTAGTATTTCCATAAGTAGATATATTGTAATTGTAAAATGAATGAATAGTGGAGTTTACCAGTAAATTTGAGGTGATTAAGATATTGAATTACAGAAATAAATGAAGTAGTTTCTTGAGTAGAAAATGGAGACTGTGTTGAGCTTTGTCCTAAGAAAATGTGTTTATTCTGTATTTCATACCACAGTTATTTTTTAACTTTTATTTGATTAATATTATATTTTGAAACATTGTTAGTTCTCAGCAGCATAAAGTAATCTACTACCATTAAAAATTATCTGTATAAAGATATAAATATCTATCTCTGTGATCTATGACGTTACAGTTCTTAGCAAGACATTACGTCTTATTTATATCAAGCCATTTTTGAGGCACTCGTTGAAGATAAAATTTCCAAAATGTGTATCAAAAATAAAAATCTTTGAATGATGCCTCGGAAGATTTTATTCGTGACTTTGAGGTATTTTGATCTCTAGTAACTACTACTCAAATCAAATGCCCATAGAGAGCATTGCATTCACAGAGAAATCAGTCAATGGCTGACTTCAAGCATACAGAGTGAAAAATCAAATGTATACATTTAATTTGTACATCTGAATTTTAAAAGCATAATAATAAAATATTATATTCATTAGAGGTCTTTAATAAAGTAGTTGGAAGGCATTCTAAAATCTCACTTGATTTAAAAATAAACAAAAAAAATTATATAATATATGATATGATAATTAATTTGAACTAGCATTCTGATTCAACCACTGCTTGAACAAAACCGTAAAACTATACAAAAACCTTCCTGGAATTACAAACCTGTTGTGAGTTATTGAATTTTGAAATAAAATAATTTGAACATATATGGTATTAAAAAAAATTGATTTCATAGAGGAAAAAAGCATTAAAATCATACACAGTAGCTAATATGAAGCAAGAAAAGGTGCTAAGCTTTCTATCACGGAGCCAGAACCTTCATTAGGCATCTCAAAACAATATCAGCGTAAAGAGGTTTATGATTAGGATATGGAGAAGAACAGGCTAGGAGTGGAGGGAAAGATAGGCCAAGCAGTTGATTAAAAAACCCTCCTTCTAGAACAAAGTGGCTGCAAGGCCTAAATATAAATTAATTCCAATCGATTATTGGAGTGCTCGCAGGCCATTGCAGGTTTAATTGACACCAGAGTAAGTGATGAAACCTGCCACTTGTGCAGAAAAGCACCAGAGACTGACCTACAATATTTAGCAGATTGTAACCATAGGTGTAAATAGGCTGGGACAACCGGGGCAACGCCATCTCCCAAGACAGATGGTAAAAAATTAAGTAATAATATTTCATTCAGATTCGTTATCGTGATTTGTTTTCATATTTTATTTTCAGATAGCAAAAGCAAAAACAGATCCTTTTGAAAGGATGCTCTTTTTATAAATTGAAAATAATTAAAAGTTATGTGAGATGAACAATGAGTCAGGATCAACTAGTAGATTTACCACTGCTTTCAATTTAAAATGAATGAGCTAAAGAAATAGACTTTTCTGAGCTCTTTGATATTTTTTCACTAAATGGTAACTTTAGTTTACAGTGAAAAGAATACATAAATCGAATATCTTACTGTTTTACTAGGAACAAATTTATAAAATGTCCAAGAAAAAACCCAATTTGATTCCTTGCCATGTGGCCACCAAATGCCTAATTAAGCTGCTGATTGTCACTAGTACGCATCACTAAGAAATAGGCTCCTGGGCTCTGACAGAATACTAGAACACAAGGCTTCCTCCATTGAATGGCCTCTCCTTTTGTATTTCAAGAGGAAAACCGGAAGATTCATTATGGAGGAAAAATAGATCTCCATGGATTTTCTTGGAGTAGGATAAAAGGACCAATAGGCCCATTTGTCGGACTCGTTCTATCGACCATTGCCAGTGCCAGCAAAGTATGTTGGCAAAGATTATGTTGGCAAAATGGTAACTCCTTTACTAGTTTTAATCATGGAGGAGTATCAGTCCTTTATTAAGGAAATATACATATGGCATATCCCAGACCAATTTATAACTTTACTAATTAATCAATATATTCATCTCCAAACCTCAAGAGAAATAGTTGCTGTAGACAATAAAAATATTAAGCTATGTAAAGTCAGATGAAATTAAACAATTCTAATTGGCTTATGGAGCAATAAGTTTAAAAAACTTTTTTTTAAGAAAGGATTTAGTTGATTAAATTTCAATTAGAAAATTAATTATTTTTTCATTCACAAAAATAAAAGTAATAAAAAAAATGTCTATAACTTTTTATAACGTGCAAATGACGGTTCATAATATATTACAAATTAAGGATTTATATGTCAGAGATCAGCACATTTGTATAGACACAAGATGGTGGTAGACATAAGGAAAAAATGATAGAAAATATCTATTCTTTATTCAATAATATGAATACTTTTCATAAGATATTTTTATATTGTACTTGTAATAAATTTTACCAAGAATAAAAATTGATAGTTTAGAACAAAGTATTAAAATGTTTTTTTGTTTCAGTCTATATAATATTTTAATAATGATATGAGATTATCAGAAAATTTCTACTAACAATTTTAGCAGTGTTTTTAAAGCATTAGTTGAAGTAGTGATTTATTTGCAGGAGCTCCAGTTTTATTATCGAATCCACATTTTCTCGGAGCAAGTGAAAATTATAGATCAGGAGTAAAAGGATTGCATCCAAATAAGGATCTTCACGAATCCTTTTTAGAAGTTGAACCTGTAAGTAGCTCTTAAATAAACTTTAATAAGAATTTTAAGCCTAGGTTCCATGGACACCTTAGGGTCCATTCAATGATTTCAGATAATCATATTAAGGTTAAATAAAAATTGCTCCAATATTCTACATTTCTTCACAAATTTCTGAGAAATATAAAAACACAACAAATTGACACAAAAAATTGTTTTGTAAATTTTAGTTTGGGTATTTAAAAGCAATATTTATGCAACTATATCTAGTCTTTAATTTTCTTTCAAAGGAATCTGTGGAATCAAAATATCACAAACAATTGATTAAGCAGGTTTTTTTTTTTTTTTTTTTTTTTTTTAATATCGCAATTCAATCTGAGATTATTAAATTTTAATGAGGTCATATTTACTAAAAGTCATGACAGTTTAACTGATTGTTATGCCAGACAATATATCAAATTTAATTTCCCAATTAATTAATTGATTTTCTGATAAATGAATTAAAATCAATTGTAGATTACTGGTGTTCCTTTACAAGGAAAGAGAAGAATTCAAGTTAGTGTAAATGCCAAAAAAAGGGCTGATGTTAAACTACTTCGTAATCACGTGGACGCAGCCATACCAATGATGTGGATAGATGAGGTACTATGTTTACATTTATTAGTATTTTAAAATGAGAACTCATTAATTGATTATATTCAATTGATTTTTTAATTGTTTTTTATTTGGAGATATCACTGTTGAAGTTCCTTACTTGTTGTTTCGTTTAATTTTACTTACAATTAAATTAAAACTTTTAGGTATTTAGTTGTTTAAATACAACTTACCATATTTATTTGAGTAAATATTTTCATATTAAAATAATAAAATATATTTCTAAATAGTTAAATTGATTTTTTCTACTTTTTCAGGGAGCTTCATTAGGAGATGAACAAGTCTCCTTGATCAAAGATCAATTACTTTTTGTCATGAAAATTGAAAATATTGGAAGGTGGATACTGTTTTCAATTGGTGTTCTTTTCTTAGTCATAGGTGTTAGTATGGCTGTAATTAGAAAAAGACAAGAAGATAATGATATTCATGGTTTGGAAGAAGATTAGTAATAAAACTCTTTGGTTTAATATATTTGTCATTATATAAAACGAATTTAACCTTTCAGTTAACTCAAAAAAAAAAAAAAAATTCAAGTCCTATACCACAGGTTTTCATAACCATTAAAAATATTGGATTAGAATAATGGGGTCAATTAAATCATGAAATCATTTAATGAAGATCTAAACGTAAATAAATATATATTGATACATAATTTATTATAAATAAATATATATATTTATATATTATTATTTGTATTGAATTTATTTATAAGAAAATAAAAGTATAAAATCTCTCTTCTATATTAATAGGAATCACGATTAAGAACCGGAGATTTTAAATAAATAAGAATAGTTTGGATTCGATTAGTATGGCTGTTGCCTTTTTTAAAATAGTATTTCCAACTTAAAATGTTCATTTTTTAAATTAAATATAAGAACACTTATGTATTATTATTAATATTTTATTATTAAAGTAGCAAATAAATTTAAGAGTTTCTATTAACCACTAATCATAACATTTTTTACAACACACTTAGATTTGACCATTTACTATAAAATTTGGGATGATATTTATTAATGTTTCCAACTTCAAAACTATGATAAGAATGTATTGTAAAATCAGGGAAATGCATAATATTTAAAAAAGTTAATATATAATAATAATTTAAATAAAAAAATGTTTACTATACAATTTTTTAATGTGAATATTTTTTATGTTTTATGTTACAACATTTGGCAGCTTATAAGTAATAAATAATAATAATAATTTTAAAAGTTTAAGACAATTTCCATCTTAACAGTAGGAAAAATGCAACAATAAATCAACATAATAATCAGAAAATAAATACTCAATAAACAGAAAGTAAATTTAAAAAAAGTTAATAATTCCAGGTTTTACTGTTAGGAAATTATTAAATAATCATTACTGCTTGATTTATAAAAATGCTTGGACATTTTTTTCATTTTTCCATATTATTTATCTTGGAAATCCATTATTATAATCCAAGTCAAGACATTTTAAACAAAATGCAATCAATTTTTTTTAATATGAAAGGTTCAAGGTAAATATAAGGTGTGGCATAATTGTGTAATTTCTATAAAATATGAATTAAAATTTTAAAATGATGCAAACCAAAAGACAAATAATATTGAATAAATGTGTTTTTTGTAGAATACTGAAAATCCATTTAGCTCTTTAGAGAGAGATATTGATGAAAATTCTATTCTTTTGGTTCCAAATCCCTCAAAATTTAAGGAAAAAAATATGTACTACAACTATTTTTTCCCTATATGTTTTAGATGATCCCAAAATTATTATGATCTTTCTAAAAGTTGAGTATTCACTGGTTACATTTAAAACTGTATATTTTAATTTTTTTTTCAAATAATTAAGCATTTTTTCTCTTTTATTACCTCTTTCATGCTTAAAGTTGTGAAGTGGGTTCACAGGATATTAATAATAGTTTTTTTATTAATCAATAATTCTACTTTGTATCTTTTATTAATACTTGTGACATCTATATTAGTTCTTTTTATGAAAACAATCTTGGGCTTATTGGTATGAAAATATCATTTCATAAACAAAGTAAACTCAATTTGTTTTATCTTGAAAAGTATTTAATTATTTTGAATTGATAATTCATATACAATTTTTTTCTTAGCAATACCACATTTAAAACAAGAATAACACTGACCATTTGCCCACTGGGTCACTAAAACTTGGGTTTCTTGGAAGGAAGCCAATTGAGAAATTTCAAAACCTTGTTGATTCCAATGCTTCCATCAAGACCTTTATCTTCAAGGTCAGACCTAAGACAATCCTACCATCTATGTTTTGGCCCACTCTTAATGTAAGGGGCTTCGTTTCATATCCGTACAGAATAGTAGAAATTATGATAGTTTTTGTAAATTCTAACTTTTAAGTTTCTGTAAAGAAAGAACAAACTTAGTAATTTTGCAACTAACAAATAACAAGCAATACCCACCTTTGTCTTGTTCTTTATTTTCTCTAAGATTTAGTTTTTTCATTTATTGCAGATCTCAGATACTTAAATTTCTCTACGTATTCCAGTTTAACAATTTCTGTTACTAACCATATATTTTGTTTTGCCGAATTTATTTATTTATTTCGCCTAAAAGCAGCAGCAGATCCAGGGGAGGCCCGAGAGGCTCTGTGCCTTAGAAGATTTAAATAAATGATTTATAAAATACAGACGAATGCAGTTTATCTGGCAAAGCTTAATAAAAGTAAAATTTGAAATATACAAATTTGCTTTTGAACAATAAAATCTTAAAATTTGGAACTAAAATTCAAAATTATTAGCTAAATACATGAGCTTTGAGAGTAAATTTAAAATGCTAAAATGACATAATAAAATAGTGCTATTTCACCTCAAAATTTTGGATCTTCCCTTCCCACTGGGAGGTATTTTATAGGCTCTCTGGCTGAACTCATTCCCTCCACCATAACCAGTACCTGTATCCAGAGCCTGTATCCTCCAAACCTCCATAATCAAGGGGAGGGGGCATTAATATTGTATCACCCATAGCCCCTCAAAGTCCAGATTTACCACTGAATAAAAGTACTGTATCATCAGTCTACAAAATCAAAGCAAAGGAATTTATCAGGCAGAGTTAAACCTTTCACAGTTCGAATTACCTTCCTTATGATTTATTCCAGTGAAGTATTAAACAAAACGGAGGGAAAGGATCTTATTTTTTATCAAAATGATTAGCTCTAAGGAAAATATTTGATCAATCATTTAACAGTTCTGCTTAAAGCCACACTGATAGTCTCTGATCATTTTTTCCAGGCACGTAGGCAAAATTTTTTTTGGGAGAGGATTTAAATTTTTTTTCGAGGGAGATTTCAATCTTATTTCAGGGAAGGGATTTTATTAATGAGAAGGCAAGTAATCATTAAATGTCTATAATCGCCCAAAAGGGAGCAAGTTTTAAGGATAAGAATGAAAATTGGATCAAAAATTATAACTCAATATATATAAATGTATATGTATGTATATATATGAAAATGAAATTTTTTCAAAAATTTCGGGAAGAAGGGATATTTCACCCTGATCCTTCCTGCGTACGCCTCTGAATTCTTCGGTATATTCCTTGATCCAAATAGTTTAGAATTAGAGTAAATATTATAAGAGGATGTTGGAGGAGTGAAGTTCTCCGTGAATTATTACAATCCGATCTCGGTCCCATTTTGTGAATCGTTATCTTTATAGATTCCTTCCGCTGTTCAGAAATTATTTCTTTTTCCAAGCCATTCTCATTGATACATATGCTAAGCCAGTTAATCTGGGACTCTGGTTGGGAGTAAGTGTTAGAAAGCTGAAAATGGTTTTAATCTGTTCATTAGACGTCAGATAATAGTAACCTAAGTTTGCCTAGGCGGGAGGGCTGCAGAAACTCACAAATTTTCGGACTTTTTCAGTTTTTGGTCTTTCAACATGCAAATGGCGCACCCTAGGGAAAATTTAATTCTATTATCAATTAAATGACATTAAATTCTGCGTACAATGAGTACCTCAAACTTTGGATCCGGACAGAAAAATCAAAATTGAAAATCGAAAAACATCGGGATCCTAGTTGAGACCAGAAAGGGATCTCGGAGGAAATTTTCTGGAAGGAGGAAGTTCTGAAAATTTGTTCATTTATGTTTTTTTAGGGTACTGATTACGAATTTTACTTTGTTACCTCGAATTTTCCTCGGAAATATAAAAATAAACCAAAAAAAAAAGTTTTGTGTTTTTTTGTTCTTATATCTATCTGGAAACCAATGCGTGATTCGAATAAATTCTAATATATATTTTATACAAAATTAAAGAAGAGTAAATTTTCTACAATTTTGATTATAAAGATTTTTTTGTTTAGACCAAGAAATTGTTTTTTGAAGTGAACGCGATTTGAAATTATGAGGCTGAATGTTTAAATTAATCGTTGAACAAGAACTTTGGACGAAAGTTTTGGGGAAGTCCTGAAAATTTGTTATGTTATGTTTCTAAGGATACAGATTACGAATTTCAAGTTTTTTAACGCGAATTTTTCCTGGAAGTGTAAAAAAAAAAGCAAACAAGTTTTTTGGTTATTTTTTGCTGATATTTTGAAAACCATATATTATTCAAATAAATTCAAATATTTATTTTATTACCTACAATTTTGATTTTAAGGATTTTATAGTTTGCCTGCACTGTTTTTAAGTGAGCACAATTCGAAATATTGAGGCGTATGGCGAAATTCATTTTTTGTGTTGTTTTTTTTTGTAATATTTCCGGGAAACTTTAGAAGTAAAAAAGTTCTAATTCGTAATCAGTACCCTAAAAAAAAAAGAAATGAACAAATTTTCAGAACTTCTCCAAAATTTTCTTCCGAGAGCTCTTGCTCAAAGATCAATTTAGACATTCCGCCTCACAATTTCGACTCGCGTTCCCTTCTAAACGAAGCGTCAAAACAAAAAAATCTTGAGAATCGAAATTGTAGATAATTTACTCTTCTATAATTTGTTTTAAAATAAATATTAAAATTTGTTTGAATAATGCATCGTTTCCAGATATGAGTAAAAAAAAAAAAAAACATTTTTTTCTATATTTTCGGGAAAAATTCGAGGTAACAAATTTAAAATTCGTAATCAGTGCCCTAAAAAACAGAAATGAATAAATTTTCAGAACTTCTCCAAAATTTTCCACCAAGATCCCTTTCTATTTTCAACTGGAGTCCCGATGTTTTTCGATTTTGTTCGCAGAATTTAATGTGCTTTCATTTATTATGGAGTAAAATTTTCTCTACGGTGCGCCATTTAAATGTTGGAGGCCAAAAACTGAAAAAAGTCCGAAAATTTGGAAATTTCCCCCGCTCCTTCCGCTTGGCTCACCACTTGGGACGGGGAAACTTAGGTTACTATTATCTGACGTTTAACGAATAGATTAAAACCATTTCCAGCTTTCCAACACTTACTTCAAACCGCGGTGCCCGAAAGGCTTAGAATAACTGGCCTATATGTATTTTAAGGAAATACAGCTTCTCTGTACCAGCTTCTCTGTACTCCTTGATTAGTTATATAGTGATATCGCCAATTCGTTATATGGTTTTAATTTTCCGATTACTATGTATTACGACTTTCTCCATATCGGGTTCTTCTATTAGCGGTTTGCCACTCTGCTTGTTCTCTGTTACCACTCTGGAACCGCTAATAAAAAAAATAGAAACAGCAGAAGGATCGTTGTTATTTACATTATTAAAAATGCTGTGAAAGTATTTTTGAACTTATTAAGACGTAGAGTGGTCACAGAAATAACTACCACGTTTATAAGGGCAGTAAAAAACTAATGTTTTTAAAAAAATAAAACTGGTATTATTTTCAAAAAATGCATATGTGGTGGAATGACGAACATATTTTGGTAGTACACTGTGGGCGGCTATTGGTGATTTCGTAATCTGCCTATAAAAAAAGTCTAGCCCCCCACCCCTATTTTGGTTTTCATTATATTCAACCGAGAGGTAATAAAATTTCCTACCAAGCAACAAAAAAATCATCGGAATTTGACAAGTATTAGAGAGATATAGCGTATTGAACATCTTAGACTAATTCCTCGGCGCTGCAGGTCAGCTTGGCCCTTGGCCTCCTGAGTTTTCCTTTTTCATTTCTCTCTGTTCTTCGTCTCTCTCTTCTAATTTCGTCTCCCAGCTTTCATTCCATTTTACTCTTCATTCTGATTAAATGTCCAGCCCATCTTAGCCTACTTGTTTTGATACAGTTTCTGTTTAGTATTCTCAGTTTTCGGCAATTTTAGGACACACACCAAGTTTCAGCTCCATAGGTGACTACTGGTCTTATAGGAGATTTATATAATTTTAATTTCGTTGCTTTAGACAACAGTCATAGGAAATATAATCTAATTGTCTGGACTTTAGCGCGAAAGAATGTCGTGGGAATGGACATGCAGATATTATTGATATAGCTATAACTGTTTGGAAATAATAATCCAATG
This sequence comes from Rhaphigaster nebulosa, assembly GCA_948150685.1. NCBI lineage: Eukaryota > Metazoa > Arthropoda > Insecta > Hemiptera > Pentatomidae > Rhaphigaster > Rhaphigaster nebulosa. The sequence continues at coordinate 18,915,022 of OX411308.1, forward strand.
TGTAATAATTTGGAGTGTTTTGAAACTAAAACTTGGTTTTTTCTTGCGACATTGGTTTGTTTTTTACAGCCTTTAAAAATGTGTTAATTATTATTTCCCCCACCGTGCAGATAATTGATACACCAGAATATTGTTGTTTTTATGTCTAATTCCAGTCATTCTGTGTTTAAAACATTTACGCGATCCATTATTGTCCTTATACACGGCCATTTAAACACAATAATAAATATCTTAGCACTAATTTGCTAAATTTTACAAATTTTGTAGATGGCAGAAACAATTCTAAACAAGAGTTCAACCGTTTTCAAATTGGTAACGTAGGAATAACTATCGCCGAATATTCAGTAAATGTCACTCTTGACGTTCCCTTCCTACGATTTTTATCGCACTTAACATTCAACGATTAACAAAGATACTAATAAAGAATCGATCACTTACAAAGGAATATAGATTAGAAAATGAGCATATCCTGAATAAGGCGAAATATTAAAATAGTCCGGAATGGAGGTGTCAGGTGGAGAAGGCTGGTGGGGGCAGAACGCTGGCTCAGTCTGGTCGCCGCAGCCGTAGCAGACCAAGGTGAGCATTCTTCTTTAGTTTCACAATCTTCATCCTCATTCCTTTATATCGGCTGCCAATATCTAGGACCTTCGATCCTTAATTGACGGAGGACGAGCCACTCTACACCATTCGTCAGGATCTAGAGTACCCCTGCGATCAACAACAGTGCTAAAATAGCCGACGTCAAGATAATTAAAAGTTCCTGTTTGTGACGTACCGTATAGCACCTATTAATACCTTAAGTTGAAATAAATTAATCAGGTAGTTGAAAAATAAACCTGGCACATATCGCAGCCAGAATTGTTCACATATATAGGTGGGGGTTGGAATTGAAGTCAGATATTATTTTTGGATATGGCAGGGTTGAATAAACTATTCATTTGCAATTTTATTTTACTGGTTAAGTACTACTTGATAGATTTTTTTTCTGAAAATAACTGTCACTGTATCATTTTGTAGAGGTAAACGATTGGAAATTTATTTTATATGACGAATGTTAATTTAATGATGTAAGTCATAAAATTCTTGATTTTTTTGTGTGGAATGATATAATAACATTATATGTAATAAGTGAAGATGCCCATCAGTGGATCAAGGAATACCGTGACGTCAACTACTGGTTGATATTACTATATACTATTTCACTAGATACAATGAACATTGACAGTTACAACAAGAGTGCGAAAACCTTTATTTTTTAATACTTATTTACATTCTCATTATCAACTGGACCAGACTGCGAGGCAATTTTTCATTTCCTTACTTACTGTATAAAATTACAACTTGACTGGATATATAACACTGCTGTTTATTAGTAGTATTAATAGATTCAACTTATTTCACAAACACAAATTTTATCTTGTTTTATGAATAAATTTAAAATTTTCGAAGAGCAAAAATTAGGAAATCGAGCTTTAGATTTATGACTGACTATATGTTACGTTTACAAAATGTACATTAAAAAACTAGATGGAGAAATTGAAATAATAACAAACAAATAATAATAATAAAAATTGACAACTTTGAATAATTATATTTGTAATCATGCCACCACTTGCAAGAGCGGAAGAACAAAAATAAAACTTTATCCCCTAACAGACTTTGAGGTGCCTAAAGAGCTGATTTTCGATAGTATTGCTAGAAGACGATGTATTCAGCACTCAGAACAACTGATTTATCCCCTAATTATGATTCAGTGAACCCAGAAGTGCTGCTAAACCACGGTTCACACCCAAGGCCGCCATAAGCTGCGTTTGGGTGTGGGACAAAATAATACTGCGGAACCCCTCCCACTCAATATTTCATGTGTTTTATTTTTATCAATAATATTAATATATAGGTTCAGGTTTATAAAAAAGAAACTTACTAATACATTATATAATATGGCTTTATTGTTTTACGTGAAATAAAATACTATTTGCTTACAATATTATTTAATAATGATAATATAATTTAATATTAATAATTCTTACTGGTTCAAACATATAGATAAGTACACCCCATACAAAGGGAGTATGTGTTTATTTATATATATAGTCTGCGTCTACTATATATACTATACTATAATATATATATATATATATATATATATATATATATATATATATATAAAATATACCCCTTGTGTCATAGACGCAGACTTTCCATTTTGATCGAGGAGGAAGCAAGGGGTGGCGATCACCACCTTAAGTCTCAGTAACCATCAGTAGCGAACTGGAGCCGTTGAGTTGAGTTTGCACCACTCTGTTAGCCCATCCAGGCTCTATTTCTTCTTGGAATTGTTTACTGCTTTAATGAAATAACGAACCACAGGCTGATTTAGACAAAGAATTTGATTTACTATTCAATTTTAATTGAAACTTTTTTTATTTTTCTAATTGGTTTTAGGTTTCATATTTTATTGATTCGTGTAGATTATTTGTTATTAATTTTAATTTAACTTAAAAAATTTTTGTAGATCAAATTATTAGGAGAGAGGGACGAAATGATACTTTGGCTCCCTCTCTTTTATTATTGGGGGGACGGGACGATGGCCCTCTTTCCCCTCTCAATTTAAGCCTGCGCCATTTATCTGAGTCAATAAGAATTGATATAAACACAAAGTTGAATTGTATATTAATATTGTTAAACGTTATTGCATCCGATGCTCTACCCTTCTGATATAGGTAAAATGAGACCTTGATTCGTGAATAACTCAAAATCTTGTCGTAGAATGTTTTGTGCTCCTGGAAACTTTTGCTCAGAATGACAAAACTAGTTTCCTGCAAAGTTTCAGAGCATTTGATTGAAATCAATTTTTATATAAAATACTGCTGTGTTGAATCGGGATCAAATCGATGGCACCAGAGTAGTTATATTATATTTAATTAAACAGTCATCTCATCTTCACTTAACAAAATCATTGGCGTAGTCCAGCATCATCGAGAGATAAACTTTTTCTCGGCACGAATTACTATTTTTAATCAGCTAAATTTAAAATGAAATAATACCGTATTTTTTTTTTTTTTATATCAGAAACATGAATAAGTTACAGCTCTATAGTAACTTAAACTTAGTTAAAACATTAAACATTAAAACTTATATCGAGGTGATCGATCCTATTATGAACTGATTATAAGAGTAAGAGTGGGTTGGGGGAGGGGAGGGGATGATCAGTGATTTATAATTAAAATATTTTTTTTTTTTTCCAATCAGTTGTTTACTCCTCTCTTCTTCCCCCTGTTATTACTTTATTACAGAACCAGAGTGAATAATAAAATGTCTGATGTGGACAGCACATGACTTTCTTGCACACATATTAAACTATAAATTGGTGGCTCAAAAGGTGATCCTAAATTTGGTTACTAGTTTCCAAAGATAGCAGTATCTCAAAAACGACACTGCGTCGCGACATCCATCTATTAACACACTTAGACACAGACACAGACAGGCACACACACAAACACACACACACACAAAAGCTCTTGTTTCTGGAGGCCTTTGTGTTTCTGGAGATTTCTTTGTTTTCTGTGGCAATATTAGAACTGTCTATGTCTCTACATATCGCATTGGAAATCGACGGTTTCGACATTTTAAGCGAAAGAACGCGCTTAACACCTTATATATATATATATATATATATATATATATATATATATATATATATATATATATATATATATATATAATTAAATATATGTAATTCTAATTATATATATCTTATTCTCCTGCTGCTGACTTGTTCAGCTCACAAATGGGGACGAACACAAGTATTTTACGCTCAATTTTAACACTTAAAATAAGTAATAAATTAATTGAATTCGAGTGAAAAAAAAATCTCGTTTGTAACCTTTATCACCGAACCATATGACCTCTGTATTAAATTTTAATATAATTTTTTATGCAAGTTTATTATGACCTAAATATCAAGTTAAGTATCCCTACCGGCTCAACAATTTTAACCAAAATCTAGTATATTATTTATATTGATATGAAAGTTTTATTTACCAAATTTGAGATGTTTTACATTATATTTTAATATAATTTTTGATGAAAATTTATTATGGCCTTCAAGTAAAGTACCGCTTCCGGGTTACCAATTTAGACCAAAATCTAGTATGCTATTGAAGTCAATATATAAATCTTAAACACCAAATTTGAGAAATTTTACGTTGCATTTTAATATGATTTTGGACGGAAATCAATTAGGACCTTCAACTGAAGTACCACTAACTTCATTTATCAGGTTATTTTATATTTTAAGGGGTCAATAAAATAATAAATATGGGTCATTATTATCTTTATTCTCATTGTATTTAGTTATATTTGTATAGTAGCTATTGTTTGCTATTGTATTGCAGCTATCTGTTTCCCATGTTATTTACTGAAACGAAGTGGAATTAATTAATATTAAGTTTTGAATTTCTTTCCCAGTGATTAATAATGTCCTTGGAAAGGATCTTCCCACTCATACAGATTAATTAACGTTATCAAAAATTATTTGATAACATAATAAGTTCTTTTGAGATATTTATCAAATTTTATTAAAAATAGGCCATTTTTGAAATAGTGATTATTAATCTATATGATAAAACAAGTAATTTTATTGGCATCGGCGAAGCTTTTCGATTATGGAGAATATTGATGACATTTAACTAAAATGCTAATTGGCTGAGCCAATAAGAATTATTTGATAACCAGTATTAATAGAAACTTCAACAAAAGTTTATTATGTTCTGTAAACCATCTTGGTTTGGCTGTATTAGTTTATATTACCGATTAAATCTCGACTTTTCATTAATCCTACTTAGTATTTTTTAGTACACAAAATGAAAATTCGTTTTCCACAATACTGAGCCTGGAACTCTCTGACATCTGATGCCTTAACACAACTGCATCCTCGATATTTCTCATAAAGAGTGCTTATAATAAATAACTTGATTACAATATCTAATTATGTATTGTAATCTATTTTGGTCCAGCTTCAGAATTGAATCAAAACCTATATCCGTTTTGAGAGTTCAAACAATCCTTTCACCCAGGGGTATTTAATTGTTTTATTCTCAACGATCGAAAAATGGTTGGAATTAGCTTTAGCATTGGCCCAGCTGCGTATTAAAATAGAGAAATAACCTTGATACTAATAGGTGAGATCGATCTTAACAATAAACAGACTCCTTGTGTATAATCGATGGGAATTCTATTTTGGTGGCTGTGGGGGCTTGAACATATCGAAACCTGGGAATAGAAATCTACACAGTAAATGTATGTCGACGGTTACATCGGAATGTATTTATCAGGCTTAGCAATGCTTATAAAATTTGAACCATTCAATTAAATGCCTTAAGCTTATGAAAGCCTATTTTTATCTGTTTTCATGGAATAATGTTTAATTTACATGGCCGCCTGTCATTCGGAATTACGCCAGTTTGTGGGATCTTTGTATAAATAAATAATCGATAATGATCAAACAGGTTCATAATGGACTTGTAGTCAATCATTTTCATTGATCTCTTTTCTACAACATTGCCATTTTCTATTGTATATGCATACGCGTTCAAAACTTTATTTTTGATTTATTGTTATTTTGACAAAATATTCATATTATAGGCCGATGATCAAACCCGAGAATGCATAGTAGTGTGGATTAAGTGACTAATTGTTTCGTTAAATTCAAACCCTCAACTGGTAAGCGCTGCCCTTTACGGAGCTTGAAAACTAAATATTATTTATCAGAATTAGGTAAGCAACGAAAGTTTGCTGAAGTTAAGTATAGCAAGTTGTAAACATATTAGTTCCAATATATTGATATAGCTGCATCTTTCAAATTTTAATGTATGGTAGTGTCGGTGTATATCTACCAGTAGGCCTTTTTTTTTTTCGGATGTGGAACCAACAGAAACTGTTCTTCAAAATACTTTGTGATTTGCATTTCCCCTTGACAGTTTTCTAGTGTTTATTGTACGCAGCCACTAAGCAAAACATCAAAGTAGGAGCAAGTGCAAACCTTATGTGTGACATATGGGCGTAGTGTACCCTCCCCCTTTGTCGAGGCAACTACGGACTAGCGAATTAAAGCAACTTGCCCCAAAATCGCTACAGCTTGAATGAGTCTTCCAGATACGTCATACGTACTTACCCCTTAAGGCAGGGGTAAGTGCGTACTTGGTACTCTTCTATTTAATTATCAATCTCATAGCAATGGGCGTGATTGAAACACGGGCTTGAATGTAATATTTAAACATAATGCAGTCATATAAAGTCGAACTTTGTAAAATTTAGTGCGCACTTACCCCACATTACCTGAAATAAAAGGCACATTAATTGTATACATATAAAATTTGATCAAATGTTTTCGTCTTGGTCTTAGCCCATGTTTGAGCCTCAGAGGGACATTTATAATTTCTTTTGAATGAAGAAATCACGTAAATTAAAAAATGTCCAGTTTAAAAACAGGTACGTATGTCTTATTAAAAAAAAATACAAATACATTTTAATAAATTCATGAGGTGGAGGCGAAATTTCCGAACATAAACTTTATGTTTTAAAAAAATATTTTTCTTGATTTTGCTGTTTGTGTTTCAGACTTTTATCTTCAGTCATATTTTCAAATAAGCTTCTATTATAACGCAGGACTCACTTTGTGAAACTCACGAGCAAAATTTTATTTTATTTTTTTTTATACAAGTTTATGTTCAGAAATTTCGCCTCCACCTCATTAATTCATAAAAATTCATTTATAATTTATTAATAGGACCTACATACCTGTATTTGGACTGAAAATTTTTAAATTTAGATTATTTATACATACACAAAAAATTATAACTGTACCTTAGGCTCAAACATAGATTGCGACCATGACGACAACACTGGATTAAGTGATAAATGCAAACAATCTATTTGCCTTTTATAAATAAGTATATGTATCTAAAGGAATAAGTATTTATAAGTAAATGTAAATTTACATTCTCGGGTTTGATGATATTATTTGGTCTAGTTCAGTTAAATATGTCTATTTTGTCCAAATAACGATAATTCTATCACTATGATGGAAAGATATGATAAATTTGGTTAGATTAAAATAAAATGAATTAGAAAAACCTTAAAACGCATCTAAGATAGAGTAAAAGGATGTTAATCTTGTGCATTACTGGGGTTAAAACTTAATACTGGGGTTAAGAAATAAACAACAGCAATATATCAAAAATAAAGTCTTGAGCGCGTATGCCATACAAGGAAACGGAATGTTTTTGTGAAAATTGTTGATTAGGATTTTCACAAGACTATTTACTTTGACGTATTTCTGGAAAAGATATTATCCATGTATTAGCTTCTTTATTGTATAAGCAGGGGTGGATTAAGCGTAGATTCCCCGTTTGGTTTGATATGCCCCTGTGAATAAGATCATATTATGGATAATGTGGATCCTTTTCACACTCGTCGGCTGTCGGGTAACCGACATCTAGCCGATGCCGACACAACTTGGCCTCATTTTAGTTTAGTACAATATGGTGCCAATTGAGAAAACAAGAATGCAACCATACTCTTGTTGCAAGCATCGGCGTGCACAGCATCCTTTAGTAGAGGGTGCATGAACCATAGCATCGGGGGGGCCCTTCCATAATTCCCTGTCGGGCGAGGGCTCGGGGATATTCTTTATTCCCCCTCCTGAACAATTTTTTAGAGAATATCTCCAAAACAATTTTTGTGATAAAATTTAACAATCTTGAGCTAGAAAAAAGTGTTAGTTGAAGTTTTTGAACTTCAGTTCTAAGCAATATGTTTTGTTTTTTTAAGTTGAATCTTTAAACTTTGCCTCTATCCAAAACATTTTATAAGGAAACAATTTTTTGGTCTGCGACATTAGTAAAGACATGTGGATACTGCTATCTCCATTTTAACAAAAAAATATAAATAAAGAGTTATGCAGTTATGCCAAACATTCCAAAATCAATGGATTGTGATTATTAAATGACATGAATTCACAACTGTAAGTATATAGAAACGAAGGAGCTGTATTTTCCAACATACGAACCTCTTTGTAGATATTTATTTTTTTCTTGGAAACTATCTAAATAGAACTAAATTGTTGGAAACATAGGTAAAACATTCAACGGGAAATCTGATGAACTGACTAAATCTATGTTGCCTAGACAATGGTGGGCTGCTGGCATTAGGTTGGCTAAGAAGAATTTATTTCGGATTGGATTTCCTTTTGGCAAAAGCTATAGCACTAAGCTATACTATGGCGGCCTGGCCCAGTTACCAGCATCGAGCATTGGCGCCCTTCTCGAAAATATATATCGATTTTCTTAGCTCTAGTAACAATTCCATATCGATATATATACAGCGAATTAGAATGGCAATGGTGAAGCAAGAATTTTAAGAGGAATATGATATTATTCTTTGGAATTTTAGATCACAAATCTGCAATTTCCATTATGGCTTTGCCTTCAGGCTAGTCTTAAGGTTTGCTATGTGCAGTGTTGGCATCAATGGGCAGATCATCATGTCGTCCTTCCTTAGCCTTTATGAAGAAGACCTTCAACATACGCCGAAACGCTGACACGCATTACTGCAGTATTACACCTTGTTGTGTGCTTCTTTCTTGATCGCGCCTCCAACCGTCTTCGATAATATCTACGGTCAACAATACCTCCATCATTATTAATTAAGATTGTAACTTTTTCTGACTAAATTGAAACATTCAAAAGTAAACCTGTCTATAAGGTAAACCAACCTTATTAAGTTCTTCTAGATTATTTATTTATTTGGGAGGTTCTTATCAAAGATCCCCTTCGAATGCCAGGAAATATTTCACATCTCTCAACGTAATAAAAATTAATGATAATTATTTATTGCTGATTCCTCATGTGACCATTAGCTAAAGCGATTATTACGTTAGTCTTGTCTGATGCTAGTATTTAAAAAAATACTAGTGCAAGTCAAAATAAATGGTATAGGAGACTGTTGTGTCTTAGACCTAGTATACCAATATTTATAAAACTTGGTAGGATTCCAGCTCTTGAGACTGAACCTTGACCTGAGATTAAGGCAAAAAAAATTTTTTTTGTTCTCTAACTGTTCATAATTATTTCTAAATTCTAAACTAATAAAAATTACATTTTTCATATTAATATTATCATTCCTTCTTATCGAAGAATAATGGCAATTATAGAATTAATAGGATCCAAAGGTGGAAGGACTTTATCCCAGACAATACTACTTTACTGCATATTACTGCTAATCAAAATTAACAGTAAATGTTATTATTACATTATATATTTTACTTTACCCGCACAACTTTGGCCGTGAAAAGAATTGCGAGTTAAATATCCATCTAAATTTCAAGTTGCTTTATGTTTAGCTATTAAAAGATAATGTGAGTAATAGAAGACAGAACTATTGTTCTTATAATTCCTAATGATCATTCATCATCACACTGTAAAGTTTGTACAAAACTCTAACAAACAACTTTAAAAAAAAAGAAATTATTTATATTTAACATTGATTTTTATTTTATTTTGAAATAATGGGAAATTAAATAAAAGTATTATAACGAACATAAATTCGCCGAGGAAACACATCATTCAATTCAATAACCTGCCTTGCTTTGCTGTGGCTGTTGAAAATGAAAGGAAAGGAAGAAAAAGATTTTTTTGTTTACAAAAAAATCATTTATTTGTTGTAAAGCTTGAGTTGTTATAAATGCGATTTTATTACTTATAAAACTATAGGTTATCAGAAAAAAATGTATTTTTTTTAATTAAGTCATATTTCTATAATATTTTTCAAGTTTAAACTTGAATTCTGAAAACATTTTCTAAAAACACTTAGACTCTTTTGCATTTCTATGCTTCAATCATTAGAACTCTTAGGTGAGGGAGGAGACTGTATAGGAGATTATATGCTTTAGATTATAGCTTAAGATTATATGCTACCAGAACTTTCAGCGAAACAACCGGTTACCAACAAACATTTTGGTTAAATATTCCAAAGCCAAGGAGGTGAAATCGTTTCTCGGTAATCTACTGCATTGTTTATATAGAATTGGTCTCATTTCATTTAGATTGCTTGGAACAGGATCAAAATAATAATAAATTTGTCAAAACGACAATAATTTTTTATTTTGAATAAGTTTGGTTGACCGCAGATATAAATAAAGGAGAAGTTGATCAGGGGTGCGGTCAAAGACAAAGACACTAATAAGTATCAAAACAAAATAAATAAGTCGTACCATATTTTTAAATAGTTTTTCCCCTAACAAAGTATAAAAATAAAATAATAATAATAAAAAAACAAAACAAAAAAAGCAATTATCGCCATTTTTCTTTTGTAATACTGTTATTAATCATGAATAACAGATTTAACTACTAATTAATAATAAACTATTGAGTATTAATTCGCAGCGTTATTTTTTTTGCCTCTTACCGTCATATAATATCCTTTTACGAAAGTCGTGCATTTATTTTTTTTTTATTATCTTTTTTATACATCCCATGGCATGTGGGGTTGATATTGGGGTGAATATGGATTGAATCCCGTCCCTTCTACAGCATATGAGGCATTGTGAAGAACTTATGAAGAGTGTGATTTATTTTGGAAGTTAGCCAATGGGAATGTTTTTCTTAGAGATGGGGCTCACTAGTTATCTTGTTTAAGTCCAATTAGTTAGTTGTCCTCAGGCTAGTCTGAGGCTTTTTACATATCGATGTATTTTTCTGGAAAAAGGGGTAAGAGCCATTTAGCAAACTTTTCAGGAAACATATAAAAAGATTTTACCCCAAATAACAATATATTTTTTTAATTTAATTTTTTACTATATATATAGTAAGAGTTTATTAATCTGGCAAAGACATTATAATTACAACATATTTTTATGATTTCTAGCACTGGTTAAGGCCAGATTGACGACTGAGAGTCATCAGTATTTGGTGTCTGCGTTATCAAAATTCGATTTTTAGACCATTTCTAATGTTTTTTTCTCGATATGTCGTGAGCGGTATATAGGTGGTGTTCTGTCCCATAATAACACAGGCCAACGATGAAAAAACTTTTGCACTGAAAATACCTTATTCCTATAGTTTTTAGGGTGCTGAATCCAAATATGATATTAAAAAAGCTGTATCACCCACAATTGGTGATCAGGATAAATCTTGGGCCCCGCATAAGGTATGCTATGTATGTGTCGAAGATCTAAGAATATGGTCAAAAAAGGAGAAAAAAATTGCTGTTCCTATGATATGAAGGGAGCCAAGAAATCATTCCGAAGATTGCTACTTTTGCAGTGTCGATATTACTGGTCATAACTCAAAAAACAAGAAGGTAACAAGCTACCCTAACCTTCCGTCCGCCATCCGACCAATAGGGCACAGTGTATATTTACCAGTCCCTGAACCACCAGATGATTTAAATTCTATTCCAATGGAAGTATTTTCTGATGTACAATCGGAGTTAGATAAACAAGATGATGAAGAATTCCAATGTTTTACAGAAAATGTAGAGCCTAAACTGTTTACTCAAAGAAAACGCTGAATTGCTTAGCTCTAGACTAAAAGAAAAGAACTTGTTGGCGGTTGGAACTAGCATTTATTATGTGTACAGGAAGGGAGAGCAACAATTTTCAAGTTTTTTGAACAAGAAGGTGATTTAGTGTACTGCTCCGACATTCCCGGTGTGATGAATGAGTTTGGTATTGAATACAAAAAAGAAGATTGGAAGTTGTTTAATTATTCATCAAAAACTAGTTTAAAGGCTGTTTTATTACACAATGGTAACATGTTCGCATCTATTGCTGTTGGTCATTCTGTACATATGAAAGAAAACTATGAAAACCTAGAAACAGTGTTAAATCGAATAGGGTATTCTGCTCATGGTTGGATGATATGTGGTGATTTAAAAATAACATGCATGCTCCTTGGTCAGCAACGTGGTTTTACCAAATTTCCATGCGAAGTTCAACAAGTGACTCATCGTAGAAAAAGCTACACAAGAAGCTTCAAAGAAAAAAGAGAATAGACGTTTAGACCAATTCTAGTTGACAAGTGAAACCTGTATTAGCACATTATATCACCGATGTAACATAGTGTTTCATTAATTCCCCATATACCGTTTAGGGGTTTAGATAGGGGTTTATACTATATAATACAAAGCATATTGCTGGAAAACGATGGGTGATACAAAAGAGCTAAGGCCAGATTTAGATTCAGCACATAAAAATCTATAAAGATCAACTACTAAAGTTAAAAAAGTTTTCAAAATTTTTTTTTTTGTTGGCCTGTTTAATCACTTGAAACATATATTCGAATTTTAGGTGCTTAAGCCTTTTTAAAAAACGATGTCGATATATTTGCACCTATTGTGGCTGTCCTGTTGGGATCAGAGTCCTGAATAGTGGGTTCGTCGTGTATTGGAGGCTATTAAAAATTTGATGTACCTCCGTGTGATTAAGTCTAATAATGTCGTTATAAATCTTCACGATGTTCTAAACCACGAACCTCTGGCAACATCTTCATTTATGTGTACATGCTACCGGAAAATATGTAACTGAATTTTTCGTTCATAAATTTCTTCCTCTTGAATGTTTCGTTCTCTAGCATATCAGATATGCTACTAGATTATAATAATAATTCTAATATAGTACCCGTTAACATTTATATATAATATATATATATATATATATATATATATATATATATATATATATATATATATAGACGAAGTTTTTTGAAATAGGCATAAGCGCCATTTAGCAAACTTTACAGGAAATACAAAAAACGATTATTCCCCAAATAACAATACATTTTTTTTTTAAATTCTATAATTTATTGTGAATAGTAGGAGTTTATAATAATGGTAAAACCTTTATAATTACAATATATTTTTAAGGCTTCTAGCACTGTTTAAGGTCTGATTGACGACTGAGAGCCATCAGTACTTCATCAACATTCGATTTTAAGACCATTTCCATTTTTTTTCGATATGTATTGGGCGAGAATCGATAGAGGTGGTGTTTACGTCCCATAATAAATTTAAACCTGAATTTCGACTTTTTGACGCTTAAGCCATTTTCAAAAAACGACGTCTATAAATATATATATGTATATATATAGACTAATGACACCACTCTCTCCCCTGGTAAACTGCTTGCATACTTAAGTCTGAAATTAGAAAGATGGAAGATTAAGAACATTAATTAGCATTAATATCCTCAGCTTGCCAACACACGTCTATTTTTTATGACAAGTTTTGAAGACACAAATACTTCATTTTACGATGGATTTGTGTGCTCCAAATAAAGTTTATTACATTATAAATTTATATATTAGAGAACTTAAAATCATTTTTCGTGATACTTTTTCTAAAGCTTGCAATTGTTAAAAAAAAAAAATTTGGTTTCAAGGAAAAAATAAATAATATCGACGCAGAAATAATAATTAAAGCATGAAACAGAAATAACATATACGACAGCTGAAAAATAGTTCTCAGCCAATAACGTTACAAAATCGGAGTCTTAAGTCAGACGTATAAATTTAGATGTGCCGAAACCACTTCTCGTTCCACCATTGCCATAGTTTTATATTTAGTTTAGTTGCCGAGCTTATGGAAATATATAATTAGGCAGCAAAGTATCCAATAATGACGCTTCAGGTTATCAGATGTAATACACTCGTACTATGAAGTGCCTCCTACATTAATCATTTAATTTAGAATCCTTTTTTTATAGTTTATAGCTTATACTAGATTCAAAAATTATCGATTTTAGAAATAAAACTTATTGATTGATAATTAGAGCATATCGATAGTATACAGCTCAACTCGGGCCCGAGGCAAAATGGTACAGTGGGCTTCCTTCTTCTCACTGTTTCATGTGTTTTATTTTTGTCAATAAAATTAATATATACATTAAGCTATTATTAAAATGAAATTTACTACTACATTATTTAACTAGAGTTTTTTGTTTTACATAAAGTAGAACACATATTTTTATTTTTTTTTTTTACAAATTACTCCTTTTATGCTTAACTTTGAAAACAGGAACCAAGCCATTTTGCAACATGACAATGCCCCTACACATCATTCTCGTTTTTGACCAAGGAAAAATTATCGGAACTGCAAGGAGTAAGTGTTTTGCCTCATCCTGTTGATTATGGGTTTACTTAGATCAAAGGCTCATTTTTTAATAAGTCGGATCTTTAATTACGAGGACCTAAAAATTGGATGTGAAGAGTTCTTTGGCTCAAAACCAAAAGAGTGGTATCGGCATCAAAGCCAATTATTTGGCCAATCATTATTTGGTTCACCGGTTTATTTAAGATGTGGTTTTTCATCCAGAAGCCTATCTAGGCATATTTTGCACTTTTCCCATATTATGCAGTGGCGTATCTGATTTTATTTCGTCTGGGTGCGAACAGCGAAAAAGTGCGTCCCCACGACATTTATAGACAAAGTCTTTCGGTATTTCAGCAAATTAATTTGACAATGTGGCAAACATAAAAACCACAGATTATAACATTAGGCTGATCAAAAATCTAAACATTTCTGGAATATTTTGAAACATTTTTCCTATATATATTCCACAGATTAGAGAGTATAATATATGGTAGATTGTTTGCTCTCATTACTAAAATGGGATTAACTATTTAGTCCGACACATACGAAGGCGACACTAAATTAAAAACAAAAACTCTCGCGGAGTAGTTTGGAAACAGCTGTTAGAGGAGGGACGAAATGGGAAAGTAGTAACTTGGTAAGTGGGAAGCGACGGAGCTGCGTCAGTGGCGTGGTTTCTACAGTTTACTCGATTTAGAATGTCCTGAAACAAACAAAGAAGCATAGTTAAAGTTAAAACAATGGGTCTTATGATTCTCTTTACCACCGCATTCCTTTTTTATTGCTTTTTTAAGTTGCATTAATATTTCATCCTTTATTTAACTAAACATTTTCTTTCAGTAAAATTGTTAAAGACGGAATTTTTAATCTTCCCTTTTATACTTCCAGCTCTTTTGGGGGGTCCTGTCACCACTACTCCCATTCAAGTTAAGCCAGTGAATATATGAATGAAATTTACTGTTTTGAATTATATTTTATTACATATTTTTTTCTTATTAAATCTATTATTGGATTTAGAGGTTAAGTTTCTCTTCCATTTAGATTTAGGTCAATCGAAATTTATCGTTGTATTAGAATTAGGTTTTTTCTTATGTCACTACACGTTACACGTAACTTTGATTCAGAGGCTGTAACTCTAAAACAAAGTTAGATAAGTTTTCCAATGGATTAATATTATAAATTAAACAAAAAATATGATTCTTGCATTTTTAGTGTTATGTACATAATTTTACAGTTATTGGGTTTTTACTGCATGATTTTGAGTTTTTGACTGTGTCACTAATCATAATAACTCTATCCCATCCGGAAGAGATTAGATGGATACAATAATATATTTTTTAATTATGAAACATCAAACTTTCTGGGCTGTCTATTTCTAATTAACTGGCTTAGTGATTTTGAGAACCTTATTTATGAATATATGTATCTCAGGCAGACGAGTTTCAGGAGTATCTTATAATTTTCATTATTCTCAGCTATTTCATCACAAAGTGAACAATTGTCACGAGGTAGGGCTTCTGACAAGGAAACTTGGCTCATAACGGGAATGCACATTGTGCCCATCGCCGATTTAAATCAAAATTTGATTCTACATTGAAAAGAATTCGACACATATCCAACCGTTTCGTACAAAATGCTTTATTTTATATCTCGAGTTGGAAAAATTATATCGACAAGGTTTTTCCAGTAAAAATTTATTTTTCCAGTTTATATTTCAATCACGAATAATATTTTTATATTACTTCTAACAATTGAACACTGCCTTAAATATTTTTATTAAATTCAATTTTCTATGACATCTCAAGCAAGACTGGGTTTTAACCATATATATATATATATATATATATATATATATATATATATATATATATATATATATATATATATATTATAAATTAAAAATATTATTTGTGATCAGGAAAAAAAAAATTAAAAAAGGACCAATTTAAAAATATGAAATAATTAAATTATGGAGCGTTCTGATAGGCCTAATGAATTATATGTAACTAGATCAGTATTATTATAGGGTGAAAATATATTTTACTATCATGTTTATAGTGATGGTGTAAAATTTTAATATTTACTATTTCTTGATCACAAATAATGTTTTTATGTTATTATATATATATATATATATATATATATATATATATATATATATATATATATATATATATATATATATATATATATATATATATATATATAAGCAAGGCTGGGTTTCTGACCATATATATATATATATATATATATATATATATATATAATATATATGGTCAGAAACCCAGCCTTGCTTAGGATGTCATAGTAAACTGAATTTAATCATTGAATACAAACATAATTTTGTGGCTTTAAAAATTTTGTGCATCCTCAAAATTGATTTTTTTTGTTTTGTCGATTTCTCAGCATTAAGATTTTTTGTTGTGCTGAACCAAAATCTGACATAATTATTGATGTGAACAAAATTGATGCAAACTATAAGGCTGGTTTACTTAATAATTTAAACATCTTTTTTTAATTAATTTGACTGAAAATCAATTATTTTTTAATTTTTATATTTTTCCTTTAATATTCTCTAAAAACTATGTCGATTATGGACATCTTTCAAACTCGAGATATAAAATAAAGCAATTGCAGTGTATTTTATTTATTTTTTCGCATCTCCTTGGCCCATTGGACGAAACAACTTTTTTTCAATATAGAATTACCCAAAATGTTGATAAAAATCGGCTACAAACACATCGTGCACTCCTCTTGTTAGAGTTAGAATATTGAAAATCTCTTGGTACCCTATTGTCTACATTCTCCAACAAACAGACAAAACGGATCTAAAATTCTTTGGATTTCCATACATGTAAATTTCCCACATTCTTAAAAATTCCCAAAACCTTAAATAAACAATATCTTAAAAGATCTGAAGTGGATATATTGTTTGGAAACAGCTCTGGTTTCAGGCTTGACTATAAATATGGCGGCCTCTATCTTGGTCTAAATGTAGGTCAGTCGGGGTTTGTTTTCACAAAGAGCTATTTTATTCACGGAAGAATATTCAAAAAGAACAACAATAAACGATAGAGTGATAAAATGTTCGAGAAAAAGTTAGATTCAAGATGGAAACCGGTGTGAAATATGACATCATTCATACTTGTGACAATTAATTTAAAAAATTAGAATATCTAGATTTTAGATATTCTAGATGATTAGTCAAAATGATCTTAAAGGCTGAAGGATCGAATTTTGGACGGCTGTAAAAAAAACACCAATGTCTCTTGAAAAAAAAACGGTATTTATTTTCAAAAAGTACATTGAAAATAGTTTCATTTCAGAGGGGTTTAAAAATTACTTCTTCCAAACGTCAAGAACATCATCGGCCGTTATTGAAGTTTCCGAAAATTTTCCATTAATCTTCTAGTCTTCATTTCTAGTAGAATGGCATTGATTTCTTGCTTGAGCCTCTCCTGGGTTATACAAGGGTAATCCATTTGAAATCACCCAGACCATGTTGCCCAACATTTTTGATTCTGTTACTTTTTCTTCCTACACCTAACCTCTTTCTTCACTAAGCAAAAAAATTAGAAGTCATCATTATCATATCATAATTTTAGTTTTGGTTTTGTTTTGATATCTGCAAAATTACCAGAGCTAGAGACATTTTCCCAGCGAATTTACGAGCTATTTTCAGCAGCGAAGCAAATTTAAAATGACCGCAAAAAAAAAACGTATGAGCCTGAAAAATGTTTTAATCGCAGTTTTGAACTCAACAAATGGTAATGTATAACTGATAAAAAAATTATCAAAATAAAAAAATCCGAGTAACAAAATTTATTCAAACTGGGTGTGTTCATGGATTGATCTTCCTATAAGTCGTCCAAGGAACGAGTTCGGTGTTTAAGCAACCTGTCCTTCCCCAAAGAAAAAAATCGCATGATGTCGATCTGGTGACCGTGCCGGCTATCAAAATGTGTCGGATATTTCTGCCTCAACTTATGCAAAAGAAGCTGATAGAACGCATAACATAGAAAGTATAACATAAGTATATCATGAAGTCGAAATAAAAATCTAAAATGAATTTCTGAGAAATTCTTCTGTTAATTTTAGTTTAGTTTTACTGTCATTTTATTTAGCATTACCTTTAAAAGTCACGTCAAGTCATCCCTCAAACAGATCAGCATGTCAGGGAACATATCACTCAAAATTTTCGTGTATGAGTCATACGTCGTGATGTATGAGCCGTGGAACCACGCATCCTCTGTTTCTTTTTCATCCAACTAAGGATAGGCTCCAACTCATGCACGCAACGGTCGGAGTTCACAGTTACCTGATATTACCCCTCCCTCAAAAAGATACGGGCCCATAACACCGAATTACCAAAGGCCGCCCAAAGTACTCTCCCAAAATGTATCAGTTAGGGGGTTATCAGACTAGAAGGGTTATGGGAAATTTCTAGAAACTTCTTGGGCAATTGAATAGTCAATTATGGCCGACATTTGGAAAATGTGATTTTTAAAACTCAATGAAATACAATATAAAAAATAAAACCTTTTTATTTCTAGAAAAAATTTACTTGTTTTTTTACAGCCCTTCAAAATGTGTCGGATATTTTTGACTTAGCCTATAAAAAAAATGTTGATCGACCATAAAGTATAGCAATAGATCGATCATGAAGTCGAAATAAAAATCTAAAATGAATTTCTAAGAAATTCCTTGGTTAATTTTAGTTTAATTTTACAGTCATTTTATTTAGCTTTACCTTTATCTGTTTATATACTAGGATATTAGAAAAGTCCTTGTGCATTAGAATAGCTTTATTTCAGATTATATATTTTAAACATTAGTAAAGTAAAGTACACTCCATAGTTTTCAACTACTTTCACCCATCTTTCTGCCAGTAATTGGATTTGATGCCGGTACCACTCCTTTGGTTTGGAGGCAAAGAACTCTTCACATCCAATTTTTACGCCCTTCTAATTATCAAAGATCCAACCTTTTAAAAAATGAACCATTGATCTAAATAAACCATAATCTGATGGTGTAATATATGGGTTAAATAAAGGATGAGGCAAAACGTTTACTCTTTACAGTCCCGATAATTTTTCCTTGGTCAAACGGAAACTATTTGCAGGGGCATTGTCGTGTTGAAAAGGCTTGATTCCTGTTGACCAAAGGGAGGTACAGTGCACTCAAAACTGCATAAACTCTGTTTAGTTGTTCACAGTAAAGATTTGAGTCCCTACTACGGCCGATAAATCACGAGTAGTTGCATGTGGATCGTGGTTCACACATTCAAGAAGAATGTCATCATCAGCTGATGTGTTCTGCGGCAGCATTCCGATGGGTGACTCTGTTGACTCTTCTTCTATGACACAAATTTCTTTGACGGCTGCCTTTACGCTTAAACTTTTTTCCAGTTATGCCTAAAAAGACCGCGAATCACGATTTTTCCTTCTGACGTTGCACGTGCGTTTTAAAAAATGTAAATGACCCCATAATGATTACACCCCATACATAATCAAGTCACAAAGGATTAGTCAAAGTAAACATTGACAAAAATAGTAGGAACAAAAACATTCTTATAGGTTAATTATGAGAGTTGGAAGTAAGGGTTGTGTTCATGCACATGTACTTTTGTAACAACCTAGTATTTGATTCATCATTTTGATTATTTTCTTTCATTTATTCTTATGCTCATGCTATCATTTTAACATCCATGTTTTCTCTTTATATATTTATTTATATTCTAATTTCATAGTAACTATTATATAAAAAGAATGTTTAACGGACAGTACTTTTTCATAGAACTCTTACCCCTTGACAAACAAACGCCTTCACCGCTTCTCGGGTTTGACGTATGTAAATAAATATTTATTTCCAAAAATAGGGGCAAACATAGGCAAAGAGTCTAAAATGTAAATAAAAGTATACGATTAGGGCTACAACACAGACAGAAAGAAAAAACTGATATGTCGTAATTTTTTTTAAAGTTTCTTCGAATGTTTATAAAATTATAGTCGCCATTACTTTTGCATGCATTATAATAAGCTTTTTTTAGTAAACGAAAGAGTTAAGAGCTAGTAATTCTAAATGTCAAACATGATAACACTCATTCATTGCTACAATTTGATATCGGGTTGAAGAGAATTGCCTTCTCTTGTACTGAGTAATTCTAACTTGGCAGATGTTTTTATCTCCCCACGCGAGGGTTGAAATGAAAACAAACAGAGGCTGATAAGCCTGGGCGTGTGCTAGACAAAGTAAACATAAATCTGAAGAATTCTTTCAACTTAGAATTACGATTTCTTTCTAGCTAGATTTGATTTCTGGTCCATAATACCTCGGAATGAATCTCGATTTTCCCACTCCAGTTGGTAACCTGTAGGAAAAACGCCCTGTTTACCTTAATAGGAGTAGAAAAGGACGTTAAAAACGATTAAAAAAAAGGAATCATATATGTATATGAGATTTTAGACCTAATTCAATAAGAATTCTGTTCGGTTAAGGCACCGAAAAAAGTTTAACTCGGAGCAGTAAAATATCTGGGCTTTGGTATATACGACTAGAAGTTGAAAAGGCTATCATTTTGGGGTAAAAGGTTTGAATATGTAATGACATTTAAGTATTTCGGATCTAAAATAACTAGATAAAAAAAAAAATCGAGAGGAAATAAAGACGATGTCAAAAGGGGCAATGCTAGTCATTTCGCAGTTGCAAAACTACTTAACTCGGGCCTTTACAAAACCATAAAAGTTAGCATTTACAAAAATATAATCCTTCCTGCTTACGTTGAATAAAGAACAATGCCTCTAGGTCTTTGAGAATAAGATATTGTGGATGAATAATTAGTCCGAAGAAGGATGAATCCACTGGAGAATTCAAAAGGAAATAGACCGCGGAGCATGCATGCATCCTGTTGATTTAATTGAAGTAGTAGCATCTCGGTTGAAATGGGCATGTAAAATTGTGAGCCTTACTCAAAAACGAATCCATAAAAAAAGGGGCTCCCATACCCGAGAGATCAGAGCAGCCCATAGAAATGTCAAGTCTCCCATCAGATTTTAATTAGGGCCTACAAGTACCAATACTCCAGCAGAGTATTGGCTTTGGTTCTTTCAAAAGTTGTAACTATCGATATTGTCAACAAATTATTACTTTAAATAATTAATAAAATAAATACATTCTTAAAAAAGTGTGATGAGCATTCTCCAGAGGTTCCACTAATGGTCGGGCACCCCGAAAGTTGTCGGACATTCATTCAGACCTTATGGACGGCTCGAGGAGAGATAGACCGAAACGTACGTAGGAAGATTGCGTTAAGGCTGGCCTTGGGGATTTGAGTTCTGACGATGGTCGATGGACGGAGGTTTATAGAAAGCGATTGGTGTTATCGGAATTAAACCTTATGACTCGCTGAGCCTTTTATTATTATTATTGTTTTTTTATTTTTTATTGGTTAGTTATACATCAGAATTAAAGTTTGAGGTCAGATTAGTTGATACATAGGATTATTTTTGACAACATTAGTGAAAAATTTTTATGTTCTACAGAAAAATATAAAATATTACCATTAGAATTTATAGAGAGATAATTAATCATATGTGGATAATTGGCTCCACCTAAGAGAAGGTAACAGTATGACTTGGACTAGCGGTAGACGAAAGGGAATGGGGCTGACCCTGTTATATATTTATAACTACAACTGGTCACTTCCTGATAAGCAATTTTAATCAGTTAGGACAAGGCAGCTGGGAACTGTCCAAGAGAAAACGACCACCATCAACATTTTCCGGCCCGGTTCGCAATCCTCAGCTGATTCAAATGGCTTTGGATTTAGATCAGTGAATCACTGCAAGTGCACTTCCTGCTGATAAACAGATGTCAAGTACTGGCTAATAGATGTGTTACAGTTATACCCAGCAACCCAACGAAATGTACAAAGCTTCATGCACGTGTCACTAATAGTATTTATATCAATTCACTTATCAGTCCAAGGTATTCCTATTGATAACGTATCTACTCATAAGTCTTAGCTTGCAAAATCTTGGGTTCCTCTAAATTCATTCCTTTAACTACCTCAGTGGTGGTGGTTATCAATCGATTATTTTTTTTTTTTGCGATGTTAGTTAATGTACTCCTTTACGGTCCTCTGAGTCCAGAAAAGTGATCTTTCGTATTTTCTATTACTCCATGTATATTACTACCATCTGAAGCATCGTTCTCTATGAAACTTGATGGCAGGGGCGTAACTCGGCTGGGACAACCGGGCTCCCAAGTTAAGGGGGCCGGCTACAAAGGCAGGGAGAAAAGAAGAAAGTCGTAATATTTCATTTGGATTCGTAATCTTGATGTTTTGCTTTTTTGTTTTGGTACAGTATTTTTTATATAGCAAAAGCAGAGCACTCTTATAATTAAAAATCATATGAAATCTGCGATGAGTCAGGGTCGACGAGCAGATTCTCAATTGAAAATGAACGAGCTAAAGAAATTGACTTTTCTAAGCTCATTGATATTTTTTCATAGAAAAATTAAAGACAAAGTAATTTAAGTAGTCTAATGTGGTCTACGCGGTTGTCCAATGTCAGAAGTAGTCTAATGTGGTCTACGCGGTTGTCCAATGTCAGAAGTAGTCTAATGTGGTCTACACGGTTGTCCAATGTCAGAAGTAGTCTAATGTGGTCTACGCGGTTGTCCAATGTCAGAAGTAGTCTAATGTGGTCTACACAGTTGTCCAATGTCAGAAGTAGTCTAATGTGGTCTACACGGTTGTCCAATGTCAGAAGTAGTCTAATGTGGTCTACACGGTTGTCCAATGTCAGAAGTAGTCTAATGTGGTCTACACGGTTGTCCAATGTCAGAAGTAGTCTAATGTGGTCTACGCGGTTTTCCAATGTCAGAAGTTTAATAGCTAGACTACCCTGCATAATTCATATAATAATTCAAAAACCGATAGCTCCGAAGTCACCAATAACCGCCCACAGTGTCCTCCCAATTTTAATTTATATTGAAATATAAATATTTTCAATGTACTTTTTTAAAATAAGATCATGTTTTTTTCTGGAGAGATTGGTTTGGTTTTTATAGCCCCTTAATATGTGCCAAGTTATTTCTGCCCCACTCTGTATATTTAGAAATAAATATCATCATCTCATAACGTTAACATTGACTGAATTAATGTAAAAACAGTAAAAAAAATAGAAGCAAGTATTTTTTACTTAACCTAAAAATAAAATTGCTCTCTAAATTCTGGCGTCGGGAGTAACTGCCCCCTTTGCTCCCTCCCCTACGCTCGACACCTTCGGCTTATCTGATCATATTGCAGAGTGATTAGGAAGTTATTATATTCTATAAAAAATTGTTGAAGAAAGGTATAAAGATAGGTCAGCATTGAGTAATCCTAAGAATTAGGAAACCATTGATTTTTTTTTAGAACAAGAAGAGTCCACAAAGTTGTAGTGGCGTAGCTGAAGAAAACAAACCAACGGTTGACTTGCCCCAGATTAACAGTGCACTCTCATTACCCACCACCCCCACCGTCGGCGGTGCTAAAGGGCGGCCGTTGGCAGCACTGCTCGCCAAGAATAGCCCTCCTAAATACCCAGGGTCACTCCCCTATTGTGTCACTAACAGTGCTGCCAAAACATTACTTAGGACATCATTTGCAGTTCACCTTTACCCCTTTTCTGAATCAGTTCTTCAGTAGGTTTCTGTGTCAAATAATACAATGAGATATGGTGGGATCTGATTTTTAAAAAAAATTAAGTTGGTAACACTGAACGAACTTCAGAAAATTTTATAATATAAACTTTTCTTATATCCATAATATATATATATATATATATATATATATATATATATATATATATATATATATATATATATATATATATATATATATATTGTCCAGTAATGTCACCCAAATATATGCATTCAGTAGCAATGTACACAGTTTACTATACCATCTTTATAATTAATTTGGGTAAAAAAAAAATTAATAGGTACATTATCCCACAGATATGTTTTTTATTTCATTTGAAGGTTTTTTTGTTTTCTTCTTCAGTTAAATCCTATAAACCTTTAATAATTAAATTGATGCCTCTAATAAACAAACTTAAACTATTGAAATAATTAATTTACTAAAATTTTAGCATTTAATAATAAAAAATAAATAACAATCCACAATAATATCAAAGTAGCACTTGAATCTAAAATATTTACTTAATAGTTATCCCTAAAAAACAACTCCTTTGTAAAAATGTTCTCACCAATCGTAATAAAAAAAAGGGCAGCCATAAAATGGAGTGATATAAACGAGGCTCCCCTGACAGGAAAGATGCCACGGCGCTTCATGCCTCAGTTTAGGAGTATTTGCTGAAAACCAAAGAATTCATCCTCGGCACTTTGTGCCTCGGTTTAGCAGGAGACATGTTCAGATGAGGAATGACCTCCATTAATAATTCCAACCAGAAGCAATGCCATCTTTATCCAATGGGTCCATTTGATCCGAGCCCAGAACCCTCTCCTTCAACAAATCTAGGTAGCAATTGAAAGTATCTGGTGTGCTATAATTTAATTTCGTTATTTAAAAATTATACTATTATTGTTATTAAATGTATGATATATCATGTTTATTTGAATTATTATTTAACTTTCTTTTCTTTTATCATTATTTTAAGGATTAACTTTAAATTTGTATTGCAAATAATCATGTAATGTTTATGAAATACAGCATATTGGTTGCTCTTTGAAGTTGATAAATTCTTTTCAGGGTGAATGTCAATATAAATGTGAAAAAATCGACATAAGCCTACTTATTGTTGCTGAATATTTCATTTTAAAAAGTGTCCTCTCTACAATTAACATAAAATTCATTGATAATTGGATTTTTTTTCAAATATTTTATTATTAATCAAATATTTTTATTTAAATTAATTTAGTTCATTGACACAGAAAGAAAATGGTATTAATTCTATAAATAATGATTCATAAAAGGTTATAAATTGGTATAAAAAACTGTAAGGCAAAGCCTGTTGTAGAAATATAAGTGAAATTAAAGAAAGAGCATATCTTTGCCAGACAAAACATCAAATTTTAGTTGAACCATCTTTAGTATAATTTGAGCTTAAAATAAACTGAAGGTCTAAAGCTAGAGCTCCTTTTTTTGATTTGGCTCAGAATTTTAAACAAGAACCGTAACTAATGATTTGGGTGCTTATTTAAACTAATTTTAAATAAACCAATGCCAGTTGTGAACAATCATGTGTTAAAGGATGTTTGCCTTTGCAAGAGCACTCAATTAATTCCTTGCCAAAATAGAACAAATAAAGTTGTAGGCTATAACATTATGGGATTTGATGAAAAATAAGAATAATAGAGAAAAATATTGATTGGTCTTATTACCGCACAACAGTTTATATTATCCAGAATTTTGTGGAAATTTTAAATCACTCTTCATGTAATCATTATATATCTTTAATTGTGCCTAGAAACAACATAATACAGGTATTTTATGCAAAACTATATAGCCAAGTGCATTAAGTTTTATAACTAGCAACCTAATTCTAATGGATGGATTTCAATTTTTTTTTATACAGTTTCTTATACCAAGAAGTAATAAGTTTACCCATTTCAAATTTTCTACTTTTCTATTAATTAATAATTTAGAAAATAATTCAATTCTTACCTAGATTATACAACAGATAAAGTAAAAGACTTTAAAAAATAAATATTGAAGTATTTTAATAATAGGAAGTTCATTTTTATCGAGAAAAATCAAAAATATTCTCTAATTTTTCATTCAGTACTAAATATCTTGATAAGTACCAACCACGCAAAAAACATTATCAATGCCTTTTTTAAAGTGAAGTAAATTTGCTGAAATTTGAGCCCTAATAGAATCTCTTTACATTTACTAGTTCTTCAGATATAGTTTAAAAAAAAAAAAATTCCAAAAAAAAATGAGAAATCATTTTTTGAATTTATTTTGGTAAATATCATGGAAATAGTTCTTCGTACGAAGATCTTAGGAGAGAGCTATTACAATAGAAAATTTTACCATAAAGTTTACCATGCATGGTTGTTGTTTTTTTAGAAAAATTTGTTTACTTTAATTTTCTCATAATTATTATTATAGAATAGTCAGCTGAAAAACAATAGTTCAACTTCAGGAATTGCATAAAAATTACAATTTATCATATTCAAACAAGCCTTTAACATGATTCATCTATACATTGAAATTTAAAATAAACTGTCAATTCAATGAGCAAGAGATATATTATAATTTAATGATATAATCTATTAGCATTGGAAAGTTTTTATGCCAACATGACCTCAGCTTGTATTTTATTAACAGTTATTTGACAGTTTAGCTATAATTATTCCAGTGCATTAAAAGGCATGAAAATTGAAAAATGAAGAACCCCAATCACACTGGATGGATTGAATTTTTTTTTTATTGAGTTTCTTATATCAAGAAGTAAAAAGTTTACCATTTCTTTTTTTTTAATTTTATTTATTTTTTTTTCACACTTAGAAAATTATTCAATCTTGGGATCAAGCTATTTTACAATAGGCTCACTGAAAATGAATTGCTGTAGTTATTATTATTGCATATATTTATTATAAGAGTTGTTGATTTTTTTGTTTAGTATGTCGAAAATATGGACTGTATAATTTTTGATTGTATCCTTACTGAGATATTTAAAAAAAAAATGCTGCAAATTATTACACGATGGTTTATTTTTTCTACATAGTTATATTTCAAAATATCTGGTGTGTCCATTTACACGACTTCTCTTATCGCTTTGGTTTAGAGTCCAGACAAATAGATTATCATTTAAATGAGTATCTGGAATGTTCCGGGAGATTTGAGATGTAACGTTTTTGAGCTATCAAATAACTTAACAAAGCTGAACTGACTTCTACAGGAACATGCTCAGAATACTTTATAGAACATGTCTACCAAGCTCAGCAAAGAAATCAACAGCAGAATAATAGCGGGCAGTAGAGCCTACTTCGCAAACCTGAAACTTTTCCAGTCTTAACTGTTGCAAAAGTTAAAAAGTTAAGTTAAGTTAAGTTAGTTAAGTTAAGTTAAGCAAAAAAATTAAAATTATGTAAATCTCTTATAACACCAGTAGTAACCTATGGAGCGGAAACTTTGTGTTCATCTCAAGATGATTGCAATAAACTGAGTGTTTGAAAGAAACACAAGCAATCAGGCTAAGATGGGCAGGACATGTAGTGAGAATGAAGGGTGAAAGAGTACTGAAGCAAATATTGGAGGCACACTTTTGTAGGAAAGGGAGAAGGAGAAGACCAAGAAGCTGTTGGAAGTGAAGGATGGATCCAAGGAAGGATGAAATGGAGAGAGATGCGAGAAACCTAGGAGTCCACAATTGATAGCTCAGGAGGCCAAGGGTCATGTTGACCTGTAGTGCCGGGGAGTTAGTCTCCAAATTTCAATTTGCTATATCTCTGCTAGTACTGGATTGGTACACTGATTTTAAAACACTTAACATATTTCCTCTATCTTTATAAATGGGCGAATTAAGGGTGTATAAAATCTTTAATTAGCTGCCATTTTGGTTTATGTCGATTTCCAATGATCATCCTGGAACTTTGGTGTCAAATTTCAAGAAAATTGGTTCATTAAAATCGCGGACAGCGGATAGATGCATTTTTTGTTCAATATTTGGATTCTATTTATCTTGAAAAGTAAAACCTCAAATTTTGAGGGGAGACTAAACAAATTTTTTTCTTGGCTGATTACAAAGGTTCATTAATAAAAATAATAAACCAAAAAGAAATGTTTTAATTTTTATTTTGGTGGTGAGAAGGGAATGTCCTAGGCAAAACTTTTAAAGATATAAGAAATATAATACCATTTATAGTTGTAGTAATTTTCTTGAATTAGAAATTGAAAGCAAATTTTTATAATTTAGGTGCGAAATGCTTCATTACACATTGTTTTTTCCACAACTACAAAAACGAATTCGAATAAAATTCATGAAATGACTTTTAATAAAATAAAAATATCAAAATCATAAAAAATCAGCACAAAAAATATGTTGAAATTGTAATTTTTTTTCTTCTAGAAGTGTTTCTAGAATAGAAGGCCAAACAACATAAATATTTGACTAAAAAAATATATATTGGTATCCTATTAGCCGGTTTTAATTTTTAACTTAAATATAAATTTTTGTGATGTTTTACAAGGAGTCCCATCTTTAGCAAAAAGTAAATAATGTCTATGAGTCAACATTTTTATAAGTAGAGAAGGGCAAAATACTATATTTAAAATAAAAGTTACTATCTAACATTACAGGCTCATACTTTATAGTGACAGAGATGGAATGTTCAACCAAGAATTAATTTGAACTCGTAAAAAAAAAAGTTATGAAGAATCATTGATTTTGAAAAATACAGTGCAAAAATAACAGATTGTAAATTAGCAACCAGTCCATCTTGAGGTCTCTATGTTTTAATTATAACTATTTTTGATAATTAAAAAACATATCAGACCTTTTTTGTTTCTATATCTAAAACATATACTAAAATTTGCTTATTTTTTTGTTTTTTCAGTAGAAAAAGATGGCTGGAAGACGTTATACGAGGCCAAGGACACGTCTATATGACTGCAATTATTCCCTTGGGGAAAGTTACTACAGGCCTGCTTTAGACACATTAGACAGAAAATATGGAGGAGGTGGTTTACAAGAAACTCTAGAGGCCCCGAAAAGATCAGAACGCCCTCTTTCAATGGGAAGCATAGAAGGTTTGTTGGATGATAGAAGATCCAACTTAGATGCTATTAACAGTCAAATTGAAGAAGACATGGAAAGCATGTCCCGAATGCATAGAGCAAGAGCGAGGCACCAAACATCTTCTGAAGAAAACTTTGAAAATGCATTTCTTAATAGAAGGGAAGAAGTCAAACGAAAATTTTCAGAAAAAATGCTGGATTCAGTAGGGATCAATGGAGCTAGCTTATTAACATCTGATGAAGACAATTCAACTACACTGAGAAGGAGAGCATTGAGGATGGTAGCTGAGACTGAAGAGGAAACACCTAGAATGCACAAGTGGAGTGCGTTGAAAGACCCATTAGAGGAGACTATCGAAGATACAGCATCAAAGAACAGAGCTAGAATGTCTAGGGCCAGGCTAGCTGACCTAGAGAATGAGATGGAGGAACTAGCTGAGAGGGGAGCAGCCAGAGAGCGACGACTCGTTAATCTTCGTCAACTGCTAGGTGATTCTCAAACATCCGACACTTCTGCAATTCGTCTTAAGAAGACAGTTACGATCAGTGAGAAGAGAGTTGCTCAATAGAACAGAAAAATGTAAAGTCAAGGCTTATAGAAACAGCTTAGTGTAAAAATAAATTAAATTCTATGATAAAATGATTACAAAACTAATGGATCATCACAGGAATTAAAATCTTTAAATAAAAAAGATCAAAAATGTTGTTTAAACTGTATAAAATACACCAAGCATTTTCTTTAGGCCTAAAACAAATATTTAAAAAAAAATTATATTATGGAATGATGTTGAAATAACTTTTGTAAAATATACAAAGATGGATTATAGACATTTATTTTTTAATTTTATTATTAAATAAAAATGGACATAGCAAAATAAAAAATATGCATAAGACTAAAAAAGATTAAAAATAATACT
The DNA here is from genome assembly GCA_948150685.1 of Rhaphigaster nebulosa. NCBI lineage: Eukaryota > Metazoa > Arthropoda > Insecta > Hemiptera > Pentatomidae > Rhaphigaster > Rhaphigaster nebulosa. Next base: position 18,944,845 of record OX411308.1, read on the forward strand.
CATTATTTATTTCTTCACAGAATTACTTTTCAGAAATAAAAGTTATTTCATGCCTTCATCAATTATTTTCTATTTCCTTAATTTTTTTTTGTACAGATAAAAAAAGAAATTTATTTGAAATTAATAATATTTTTGGGAGATGATTTTAACAACCTCACAATATATAGGAAGTCTGGGTATATCCCTCTACCAACAAGGATTGAACAAGAGTCATTTAGCCATCAGAAACAATAGCCTAGGGTGCTTCATTATCTCAAACAAAGAAATAAATCTGATACTAATTATAGCTGTATAAAACACAAACAATTATAAATAGTTTTTTAACAATGCTTTGGCATAAAATATATCAATGCCAAGCAATTCAAACATACAAGACTCAAGTAAATTGACAAATATTCATTCCAGAAGGCCAAAATTGATATAATATATTCCTTCTAGAGCTGCACTGTAATTAGGCATTATAATTTAAAAATAAAATAAAAACCATTGCCTTTTCTGAATACTAAATTTTAATTTAAGAGGACAAAACAAAACATTACTACATTAAAAACAAAATCAACTATGTATTATCAATCCTGGTCATGTTCGCCAGGAAAAATATAAAACATGCAACGTTATTTTATCTGTTGATTTAGTGAAGTTGTAATCCATAAGGAATAGTAGTTCTGCTTAATGGCAAGATGGATCTATGATTATGGAGAACCACTGTATTTTAACCCTGATGATGGACCAACAATATGGATTAAGAAATTGAAGTATAATCAAAATATTGAATAAAACAATGTAATGCTATATTTTATACATCATGAATGATTCCTCAAAAAGGTACCTAGGATAAATAATAGATTTTAATGCTTTTTAACGTATTACTTTATGGATTCTTATCAAAACATACTAATCTCACGACTTTTCTGAAAACCATTAAAGTATTCAAATTAAAAAGAGTTAATAGATTTTAACTACAGGATAGAAAAAAATAAAATCCTACCAAGATCTAGAGTTAAAGTTAATGAATTCACAACCGAAAATGTTACAACAGTTGATGGATATATTGTATAAAAATTTGTAAGTAATAATAAGGTAAGTAGAAATTCATTACAAGGTTAGCTGCTTTAAACATTTTCTATAAACAAACTAATTTAATTAAAAATGAAACCCTTTAGTTAAAAACGGAAATAGCCCTATCTTATAAACCTATCCGTCCTAATGGATGAAATATATAAATTTATAAATAAAGTTCATTGACTTCCATGCCCAGATAAAACTCAAGACTTTTCTGACAATACATTAATTTACTTTCTGTATGATTACATGCACAGATTCTTTTTTTATTTTGGTATACATGGGACGGAATGTACTTGCAAGGAACCGTAACACATAGTAGAAGGCACCCAACTATGACACCAAATTTCAAAATTCATAGATGAAAATTTCACTAACAACCCACCAATGTTTCAGTTGATACACAAATACATTTCGTCCCTTAGGTTGGATAGGGCAATTTCCGCAGCCAGTGTTTTATTTTTGATTTAATTATTTTTTTAAGTATTGGAAATTTATATTTGATTACATATAATCATGAACTTACATGATTATATGATATGAAACACCACAAAAAGTCTAAAACACTTAAAATATAACAAAATATTTTTTTCTTAATTTTAAGCTTTAATTGTTTCAAAACATTCATGGGAATTCACTGAGTAATTTGAGCTATCAAACTTAAAAATAGGTTGAGCCATTTGTTCAAAAAATCATTACATATCCTCTAACAGACAGATTAAACATATTTAATACATTTTTTTCTCAGTATTTTGAGCTAAAAATGTTTCAAAACATTCATGGGATCTCAACAAGTGATTTGAGCCATCAAACTTGAAAATTGGTTGGGCCATTTGCTCAAGCAATCGTTACTTACCAACAAACAGACAGGCTTAATTTTCTTGTGCTTACGCCATAGTCGGGTAAAAATCATTTACCATTCATTACTATACAATTTGTATTGAATTATGAGCTTTCTGAGACACGTGGAGCAATTACCGAACCAGTAGCAGCACTCCAAAAATAGTAAATTTTAAGTATTTCATCAACATAAATTACAAAGAAATTTATATGTACCAATGATATAATATGTAAAATTGACATGGTTAAATATAAACTAGTAGCTCATGATAATTAAATTACTTTGAAAAACTGTAATACTTCAACCCATGAATGTTTTGTGGTTCAGTACTTGATAAGGATATGCAGTTTTTTGACAAACAACTATAGGAGAAGGTGACATGGTCAAGATCATACTCAACTGCCAAGTTTTCCTACAATCCACAGAAAGAGCCAGGTTCCCAGTTAATAGAGGCTGGGAACAAGGCAACAGAAAGGGCTCCAGCCCTGAGGGAACAGAAAATAAATTTTCTAATGTAGCTGAAATTGAAGCTGGTCCTGAGAATAGATTGTACAACGCTTTACCAACTGGGCCTCTCCTCTCGTCACTTTAAAAAAAATTAACACAACAATTTTCAATAAAATCAAAAACCTTGACATCAATTTTATTAAAAAAATCTAAATACTATCCATAAATTTGTGGGAAACAATAAAAATGGAAGGAGAAAACATTAATCTTCAAGAGATTTAAATAGGTAATAATGAAACAAGAATAAATAATCAAATTGTTTAAAACTTTAATTTTGAAATCAAGATTTAATTATCGCTTTGATGTAAGACTTATCAACTATCATTAATATATGTAGTTCACAGAAATAAACCATACAAAAAAAAAACAGATTAATTTTAAAATGGAGTTATAATGATTTAATTAAAATAAAAATTCTTTATACATAGTATGTATTGTGCAGAATAATAAAATTATACTCGTAAATGGTAACACAAACATTTTATATTATACAAGAGAAATATAATAATTTGGTACAAATACTAAAATAAAATCATATAAGATAATATTTGACCATAATAATGACCAAATTCAATTTTATAGATTTCAATATATTTTAATTGAACAAATAAATAGAATATAAAACATCAACTAGGAAATTAGGTTTGAACAATAACCAAAATATAAAAGAATGTTTTTTTCTGAAAGTTTCCTTCCTTCATACATCAACTAATTTATAACAATATTTAACAATAACTGGACCAAGCAAATGGTACATAAAAAAAAAAAAAAAATGAAAACTAATTTACAATGTTGAAAGAAGCAGTTACTTACACTCATGCAAGATTTAAAATTAATTAAGGATACATATATATTAAATATATCATATTGGTGAATATTTCACTAATTATATGATGAGGAATATACTACTTAGGGCCACTTTCCATCATTGTAATAATTATTTCAACATAATTTATCACAAAAAAAGTGGATTTTTCATTTCAATAAAAAATTAAAAGATATATTAAATACTTTTCAACAAAGAATGAAGTACATATCATGACAATTTGATAAAGTTTCACTTAAATTGAGAGACCATTAAAGAATACAGCTATATTTTAAATGCTAATAATATTAGGGATTTCTAAAGGAATGTTCTATTAATAAAATATTTACAGGCTTTATACAGATTTTTTTTAAATTTTATAACTTACAGATTATTTAAGAATGTCTGTTTCAGTCCAATGCAAATATGAACAAAGAAATTAAGATTTCTTAAATTTCTTTATTTGCTAGTTTTGTTGAGGGTTTGGCGCTTGCACAAATACTGGATTTTGCTGCCTGACCTGTATTAACTGGGGGTGGGAAAGCATGATTGGGCCACCACCAGCACCTTGCACGCGAATCAGTTCCATCGCATGCTCAGGAACTTGCACAGGAACGTGCTGCACTTCTCCATTGGGACCAACAATTTGTTGTAACACTTGGATGCCACTACTTGTTGACACTGGCTTGCCCTCAGCCACTGTCATCTGTTGCTGCAGAAGCTGCAAAGCAGCAGGTCGCTCCTCCTCATCCTCATCCTGAGGTTGCTGCCCGCCACTTTGGTTCAACTGCAGATAATACTGAACTTGATCTAGAGATACAGGAGCCCGCCCGCCTGGTCTTGCCTCTTCCCTCGGCACTATATCTATGAGGAAATCAAACTGATCATACTTAGTAATAGCCATTGCTATATCGTTTCTTTGAAGAGTTCTTCTTTTGTTGTCTTCGGTATGTACCCAAGATCTCAATGTTAGTTCTTGTATAAATAGTTCAGCGGCTTTAGCAAAAAGAACAGGAGCCTCTGCAGATATCATTTTCACATCCTCATCCAGTTTCATGATTTTCTTTATTCGTGCAAGAGGTAATGCCTGACATCTCACATCCATATTTTCAATCTGTCTAATTTCTTCAGTCATTTGAGGCCAGAAATTGAGGAGTGCTTGAGAGGCATCTGTAAGAGCTTGACCATTTCCAGAATCATTGTCAGAAGGAGAGTCTATGATCACTTCATTATCAGGATTCAGAAGGAACACAGACATCTTTTGTTTTGATGATGATCAACTGAAAAAAAAATAAAATCAATGAGATGAATTATATTTTAGATGAGACAGAACAATCGGCTCTCATTATCAGTGTCTGCAACCAAAGTTAGCTTAAGGTCGCCACACTACCACTTTATCTAGTGCCATTTGTACTAAATAACTGCTTTGTATTCAATTGTAACATTGGAATTATTACTGCTTTAATTAGATATTAGTTAAGATTATTAGCACTGTAGACTTTCGGTGATCAGGACAAGTTGTACCTAAAGCAGTAATAATTTAAATTTTCCGATCTCAAGTTAAAAGGATATTTTGGGGCTTTGATTTATCTCTTAAATGAGCTTAAGTCAACAGCTGTATAATCAAATTAAAGCAGTAATTATTGAAATTATGGTAAGGTCCTGACCTCAACTGAAAAGGATCTGTCCGGGTTTCGATTATCTTCTAAGCAAACATAGTGAGCAGAAGTCGTATAGAAGCAAATATCAGCACTAATTTTAAATAATATATAATTAAAGCAGTAATCATTTTAATAATTCCATTGAATACGAACGTTACAACTGAATAAAAAGCAGTTAGTTAGCACAAATGGTGCTAGTGCGGTGACCTTCGGGTGCATGCACTGATAATGCGACCCAATTATAAAGTTGCATCGAATTATTAAGTATTCCGAATGCAAACTGTAAAAGAAGAATTTTTAATATATAGATAATGCATACCATGAGCTAAACATTGTAACACACACCATTACACAATCAACATTGTTGCATGCTAAAGTGGATCACTTATTCAAAGTACGATAATATCTTATGGCATTAATTAACGATACCAGATTCTACCTGACGAATTCGCGAACTTGATTTGTGCTAAAATTGCACTTGAATATTCTAAAGTGCAGAACAATATGTACTTCACAGTCTCATTCTGATTATAAATTTTTATCATTAATAAGACAGTCAATATTAATCATTTGAAAAAAATAAACAACCTCAAAAAGATACAAAAAAATGTTTTTTCTCCAGAGATGTCAAGAGAAAGGTTAAGAAACAAGCAAATCCCTGTAAAGTTCTTGGGATAAAAAAAAAAGAAAGAAACTCATAACCTAATCTAAGAATTCCTTCAGTCGTCTTAAATTGCCAATCAAGGAAAATGAAACCCAAAAAGAACCCAATCTATGTCTAAGTTTTGAGTAAAAAGAGGGTCCAACACGATATTAGGAAGGTTTAAACATACTCTATATCTTTGTTGTAAAAAGCATCTGTCAGCAGATTATGCCATTTTGAGTGAATCTCTAAAAATATGTAGCTCGACCAAAAATTTCTTGATATTTTGCATGTCAAATATTATATAATGACCAGGACTGTGTGTCTAAAAAGCCAAACAGTAGATTTATTTCAAAAATTGTATGTGAAGTGAAGATATTATTTTGGGATTAAGCTAATTTCTAGAGATTAAATATGAGCAATTTAAATAAACATAAAAATCAATGTCCACTTGAAATAAATAGGGAAAATACTGTAGTGGGTATTACAATGCAAGTTGATATTCATGAATGTAGAACGAACCAAAATTGACTAATTATCAGCTAAAAATATAGCTGTTCTCATAACAAGACTGGCAATAAAAGAAATTTGGTTTAGTTACTACATATTCTCAATAATAATACTGCATTTTTTTTTATAATCTCTAAAAATGGAGTTGAACCTACAACTCTTTTAGAACACAGTTTGTTCCAATTTCCAATCACCTCTCAAATCAGTTATAAAGATTAAAATGGAAAATGAGAAAGGTTTGTTTTCCAAAATGGAAAAACTAAAGCAGTTATTCTTAAGTTCTCTAAAACTGTTTGAAATAATTAATTCTTTCCACAGTTTATAGAAAATAATCTAACTGATTTTTCTAATCGTTATCAAGTATATGTCACTATCGTAAATAATAAAGATGGCATACCAATATATAGTCTAAATTGAAATGGTGCCCGATGTCTTTCGAAATAAATTGCTAAAATACAAACCGAATTAAACTTAAACGCATAACCATTCACCAAAAAAACCTTCTTCACCGCTCTGGTAGAACTTTTACAAACCAGAAACACAATAAACCTCCCTCATTATTTTCTCACTTACGTCGCGGTAAAGCATTGTATACAATAGATAGCGTCGTCATCGCTCGAGTTATTTCTCCTAGTTCCCAATAGGTAGCTCTTGATACAATTTCTTTTACTTCGGAATCTAATGTGATTTCAATGTCACTTAAAACAAAACTTTTTTTTTTTTAGATTTTTTATCTAACTTAAAATGTCAATGCCCTTCCAGCGATTCATTTAGGATCATTGATATTATGATTAATAATTGAGTTTCATTACCTAGAGTTAACTTCCAAAAACAATAATGGTAAGGACAGGAATCCAAACCTTATAAATTGAATCCAAGTATATTTATCCCTGTAGCCTTTTCATACATTTTAATTGATCCAATAGTCGTCTAGGACTCAATTCCTTGTGGAAGGCACTGGATTCTTAAACTCCTTGGGCCTAAGTATGAGTTAGTCTATGGCAGAAAATTTATTTTCTATGGGATCAGACATAAGTTCAAATCTGGTGTCACCTCCTTGTATAACTATTAGTTGAGAAACAGTATTTTCTTATAGAGTACTGATCCTTCAAGGGCTATACTGGTGAAGGACATCAAATAACCTAGTGAGAAAGTTAAAAAGGGCATGTACTAATTGTAAGTACTGTACTACCACCCTTCGAATTATCGAGTGTTGTTACATAAACACTAGATTTACATAATAAATTTCATACTTCTTTTTTTTGCAGCAAGATTCATTAAAATATCATAAAATAAAATATTCATACTTAATTTTATTTATTTATTCAATATATATGAACAGGACTGGATTTAAAGTTTAGGCGCTCCCAGGCCCAAAAATTTTTGCCGCTCCCAATTCATATTATCGATGGTGAGGGTAGGCGGTCAGTCCGTTATTTCCCTCAAGAAAATAATCTTGGTGATGACAACTTTAATTTTATCACTTATGATTTTATAAGACTTTTTCCTTAACTCATCATAAACATTTTCATTCTAAATTAACTAATATATTTTTTGGATACACCCCTAAGCCTAGGCCAAGAGGGCCTTGTGGTAAATCCAGCTCTGTGTGTGAAATTCATTAAATTCATATTTCAATAATGAAGATCAATAACTGTTTGTTATAATTAATCGAAATATCAGATCAGTTGACATTTTAAATCCTCTAATATTTCTCTTTAAACTTGAATACAGTTTCTCAATATTGATGGTAAATATTCATTTAATTTTAATTTCATCTCTTATTATTTATTTTTTTTTGTTATAAAGAAAATAGTATCATTTCATTAATAAGTTTAATTCATAGGCCAAAGTTGGAAATTAATACTTCCATTTGTGAAATTATAGAGATTCAAATATTACAATTTTTTATGCTAAAGAAACTCAAAATATTTAGTCAAAAAGAATCACTGCAGATGTAGACATTTAATTGTAGATATTTTTAATGAATAAATTGTAATATTTAATATGTATTAGCCTAAATAGTAAACATTGAATTCTTTCCTAATTCTTAATAACTTCTTTACATAGATAACAGATAGCGCTGTAATTTAGGTCCGAAAAGCACATGGTGTAGGTAGGTTTGAGTGGATGTTGGTTATGTATACAATAAGGTTACAATAAATAGGTGAGTCTTTATTGAAATCTTGAAATCAGTGATTGGAATGGTTATTATCTCTTAAACATGGATACTTTTAATATATTTTGCAAGCTATCTAAGGGAGCAAAGTTTTCAAAGACTGCTATTGTTGAAAAGAATGCTTCAAATGAATTGAACAAATCTAAAATTAAAGAAGAATCCGTAACTAAGATTAAAATAGAAGAAGATAGTGTTATTAATTCAGTTTCTGAGGAAACTACAAAGAAGACTGATTATAATTTTAATTTAGAAGATGAAATTTCAAGATTTAGAAACAATCATAACATAGCTATAAAAGGTATTGATGTACCTCCTCCTATTAGAAGTTTTCATGAATTAGATTCTTTTGAGGTAAGTCAACAGATCATTGCCAATGTTATAGCATGTGGATATGCTGATCCAACCCCGATCCAGATGCAAGCAATTCCAGTAATGCTTAGTTGTAGACAAATATTAGCCTGTGCTCCTACAGGTTCTGGTAAAACTGCAGCGTTTTTGATTCCTGTTCTCAGTAGTTTAAAGAAACCAAGTCGCAAGGGTTTTAGGGCATTGATTCTCTGTCCTACAAGAGAGTTAGCGAGGCAGACATTTAGAGAATGTGTTCGTCTAACTGAACAGACAGGTTTGAAACCACACATAATAACAAAAGTTAAACAAGATAAATTTGGGCCAAACTTTTCAATGAAATTTGATATACTGATCAGCACCCCAAATAGACTGATTTATCTTTTAAAACAAGAAAATGAAGTTTTATCATTGAAAAATGTTGAATGGTTAGTTGTTGATGAATCCGACAAATTATTTGAAACAGGAAAGCGTGGTTTTCGTGAGCAGTTAGCTGAAATATATAAAAGCTGTAATAATAAAGACATTAAGAGGGCAATGTTTAGTGCCACTTACACTCCACAAGTTGCCAGCTGGTGCAAAAAGAATTTAAAAAATGTTGTTTCAGTAACAGTTGGCCATAGAAATACCACAGTTCAAGAAGTTGATCAGGAACTTATTTATGTTGGTGATGAAAATGGTAAACTACTTGCTTTCCGAGATCTTATACAAGCAGGCATAAATCCTCCAGTGCTTGTTTTTGTGGAATCAAAAGAAAGGGCTAAACAATTATTTAATGAACTAATATTAGATCAAATCAATGTTGATGTGATTCACTCCGACAGGTCACAACTGCAGAGAGACAATGTTGTTCGTGCATTTCGGGAGGGTAAAATATGGGTTCTCATATGTACTGAGCTCATGGGTCGTGGTATAGACTTTAAAGGTGTGAAATTAGTTGTCAACTATGATTTCCCACCATCAGCAATTTCATATATTCATCGCATCGGTCGTACTGGAAGAGCTGGCCGACCTGGTAAGGCAATAACCTACTTTACTAAAGATGACAAGCTTGCTCTGAGAAGTATAGCTTCTGTCATGAAAGAATCTGGATGTGATGTTCCAAGTTATATGCTGAAATTAAAGAAGTTAAAGAAATCTGAAAAAACCAAACTGAAGAAGGATATCGTGAAAAGGGCTCCAATAACTACTCCTATAGGTTTTAAAAAGCGTAAAAGAAAAAATTCTGATCTATCAACTCCTAATGAAACAGTAAGTAAACAAAGTTTTAAAAAGCATAAAAGAAACATTACTGAACAATCTTCTCCAAATGAAACAGTTAATAAACAAAGTTTTAAAAAACCGAAAAGAAAAAATTCTGAACAATCTTCTAATAAAACAATGAGTAAACAAAGTTTTAAAAAGCTTAAAAGGAAAAATTCAGATTGTAATGGCACAGTAAGTAAACAAAATAAACAGGAAAAAAAAGAATAGATGGAATTTTTTTAATGCATCACCTTAGTATTTTAAATATTTGTTTTTAATAAATGACATTGTTTTGTTACTTGTAAATCTTAAAGATATTGAAAGAATTATTGACTTGTTATATTTTATTCTTTGTTATCTCAATGTAGATGGAGTTAAATGGTTCGGTGCATTTACTATATATGTAAACACATGAAAATGTATATTTATGTAAGTTAAAAACATATGCAGATGTGTATTCTTCTATCTGTGAATCTTATGTTTGTGTATAACTGGAAATGTGAATCTAACATGGATAATAATTACCTACAGTGTATATATTGTAAATAAATTGCTATGTATCTGATTACATACATTTTTAATTTATTGTAAATACATAAAAAGAATAAACGGTTTAGAAATATTTTTTTTTTTTTTTAGAGCTTTAAGGTTTAATATACCTTTAATAAATTATTATAATTATCTTCTGTACCTTCTTTAGTCTTATTGGATTTATAATCATATTATTTTTTATTTTCAAATATCACAAATATTTTTCTGTGTTAATCCCTGATTGATATATGATTTATTGATTCATTATTCTATATAACACCTCTAATAAGTAGAAATGAATAAGTTTCCTTATGTGCATAGAATTGGATTTATTATTATTTTTTCTAATTTGGTTACTGATACCATAAAACATACATTGTATTTGTGAGCTTTAAATTACAATGAATGAATATTTCATTTATTTTGTTTACATTTTTTTAAATCTGTAATACACAACACTGGTTTACTAGATAACTAAAATAAGATACATATTTTTAGTATCAATTTTATTATTCATCCACTTATCCTGATCCTGAATTACATTTAGCATTTCCAAATTAAGAGAAAAGCAAAGTTTTACATTTCAAGATGTAAAGAAAGCATAATTATCAAATATAAGTGTTTCTTATAACAGAAGATAATTCTTACCATTTCAGAAAAATTATATTTCCCATCATTAAAATTTAAGAAAAATTAGAACTAGTATTTTTTACAAACTTAATAATTTCATTTATGATATTTTGAAGCAATCAATGTTTAATTTAACATGGCATTTTCCAATTCACGATATTGTGGGACCCTCTTTAGTAGTGGGTTTTGAAGTGTATTGGTAATTTTGGGGGGAACAAGCCAGCCAAGTGGGCTTCTAGAATAACTCCCAAGTGGAAAGAGGACCTCCCCCAATAATTTTAATATTTTGTGGCAAAATGGAAGTATTTCATACCATTTAAGCTTTTTAAATTTACTCTCTTAACTCATGTATTCAGGTTATAATTTGAAATTTTTGAGGCAAAATGACTATTTTATTCCATTTAAGCGTTTTAAATTTACTCTCAAAACTCATTTATTCAGCTTATAATTTTGCATTTTAGTTTCAATTTTTATATGTGTTCAAAAGTAAATTTGTATAGTTCAAATTTTATTTTTTTATAGTGTGGGGTCTCGCAAAATAGAAAATTATCCAGCCTCAAAAAAAAAAAAAAGTTCTGTTCTGTGTCAATAATTTGTGAAACAGACATTGTAAGATTGTAATTTTTTATTATAATTAGAATCAATTTTAAATATACTTCTCATTCAGAAGTGTTTCTTTGGCCCATGCTAGTTATATAATGCTTTAAACAGATGAAATCACCTTGGGCCAAAGTAAAGAACACAAGGGCAACATTGGTCCAGCTAAAAAAAAAAAAAAATCATGGTTTACTATGTACATTTGACAATCCATCATCTCATGTCACTGATTTAGTTGAGAGAATGTATATGCTTAAAACAGATGATTCTGGTTTATACAATTCTTCAGTTTTCTCTATTATATACATGATTATGTATTTACTTTTAGGCGCTGGACAGAAGACTTATTGTACTGAGCTTCTTATGTTAATATTATTTTGGTTTCCTTTTTTATTTTGCTTAAGTATTTGTTTTGCTTTTGTAATTTTTTTTTTAGTATTTTTTTATATTTAGTTAAAAAAAAAATCTACATTGCTAGTATATTTGCTTATTACTTTATTATGTGTCAAATTTTAATATGGTAAAAAATATAAACCCGTTGTTATAGATAAATAAAATATTTATTTTCTCTAATCATATCATTACTGCTATTATTTATTTTCATATTTTTTTCTTGTTACTTTCAATATTGGTTTCTTATATTTTTGTTTTCTCAATTTTTTCTTTTTTTGCATATTTTGTATAAATCTCACTAATTTATTTTGTCCCGCAGGATGGCCCACATGTTTGGGCCAAAATGTAGACTTGTAATGAAAACTTAAATGTTTTATTTTTTTGTCACTTTGAATGATGATAATCTAAATCTTGTACCACTACAACCGATAATGGGTATTGGTTTGGTAAGGTCTCTATGTCTCATGTGGTATGTCTTTGTGTTGGGCAAGGCGTGATTTGGCCAGGATCGAGCTCAACCGTCAGGTTTTGCCTCCAATTAAAGTACCCACTTTATAGAGCCTGGGTGAGCCCCACGAGGGACTTGGACTCCCGATCCTGGTTGATATAGCAGAATAAATAATGATCCCCTACACTCTGACTCGGGCATGGGAGGTAGGAGCACTGAGCTATCCTATTTCCTGGATGAAAATCTATAATCCGAGATAGGCTATTTTCAAAATGGTTAGTAGATTATTTTCAAAAATGATCATTTTGTGTTCTGATGTGGCACACAACAGTTTTTGCCCGATCAGTTTTTATGGCAATATATGTCATAGAATACTACTGTGTTCATTTTCTAATTTCGAACTCGCTAAACATCATTATTTTAATTTACCATTAAATAAAAATAACCTTTGGCGTGTCCGATGTCGCGTTTTGTTACTTTCAACAGCTTGTGTAAGGACTTTGATACGTCTAGACTAGATTTTGCATGATGATATTTGTACCAGTTTTGAAATCCTTTTAAGTTAAGGAAAGGAAAATCCTCTAATTCAATACGCTTGTTATCCACGACTCATTTTATCCCTGTCCTATAATCTGATTCTCATTCATTTGTCAAAGTTTGTATTTCCTGCCAGAATCTTACACTTGTAAGTTCATTATTGTTTCTAGCCTGACAACACAGTGACATCATGGAAAGTAAATCGTAGTGTGCTCGTTCAGTCACTTCATTCCTTTGTCGCCGAACGTCATCTTGTATGTTTCAAATATATTTTTATTTTTATCCTTTTCTAATGGATGACCTAATAATCTTGCATGCAATTTTTTCCAAGTAAAAGATAACTGGGTTATCACCCGTTGAAGACGAAAGTAACATTCCTTAGTGTTTCATTCCTTTTTCATTATTATTTTTAACAGTCGACAAAAAATGAGATACCTGACAAAAAAAATGAGATTTTCTACCAAATCCCAGAGTCATAACAACCTCTGCAGCCTCCAGCAGATCCCAGGCTTGTAGGAGAGGGGCTTACTTATTTTAAATAAACGTTGCAATTCCAACGTTCACAATGCCCCGTTTTGCTTGAATCGGCCACATATACATTTAGGATAACGAGTATTGTGGTTGGGAAAATTTCGCCTCAATATTGATATTCATTTTAATAGTAAAAACCTTTAAGGGGTTTTCACACGATCACATAAATCGGATGTTGGACCGACGCCCGATGTATCGAGGAGGCGTCAGACGGAATGTAGGAATCCAACTCCGATAATTATCGGACCGTGTGGGAACGCCCTTACTGTTGAAAAATCTTTAGTACTGTGCAAAAGCCTTCTAAATTGAAACTTAATAATCTATTTGTATAGATTTTACTTCTATGTGTTTTAAATAAAGTATGGTTAATGGTCGAAGTATGTACATATTTTATAGATTGATGGTGGTAATTGGAATGTTGTTCTTGCTGAGCTCAACATATATAATCTCTTCTTTATAGCTTGTGCCAAAGTTCTGATTTATTTCTAGATCTTCATTTTAGAGCCTGACTCAGAGCCTACTTATTATAATCATTTGGCCGTTTTTATAGTTTTTGTTGTAACTAGCTGTTCATAATCTTTTTTTTTTAATGTTTAATACTTACTCTAGTTTTTTTTCTATTTAAGCAGCAAGATTTTAAGGAAAAACAACAGTCATGTGGGCAAATTCAAATAGAAATTTAGAAAGAACTGAATTCTTTATAAAAAAAATTTTCACGATCACAATACTTATCACAATACCCTTACTATAGGTATCTCGTATATAAGTAAGGGAAACTAAAAAAAGTGACATCCGTACGCCAAACTATTTCATAAGTAGTGCTGCGAACAAAATATTTTTCAAATCAGCCAAATTAGATCTGTCCATCCCAAAGGTACGACCCTTTTATGAGTCAAATATTTTTTTTTTTTTGAGTTGAGATATTATTTACCGTTGATTTTCACGGATTTAGCTATTCTGAAAAAAAAAATGTTGGTAATCCTTGCTGACCTGACTGTTGGCAGAAGATATAGAAGTTTCCACTCACTTTTTGTTAAATGATCTCAGTGAAAAGTTGTGAAATGAATATCAATTCTTTTAACTTTTTTGCTTATATAAATTAATCGTAATTCAATCAAACAATAATTTTAAAAAGACTTAGTGGACGCGAAGGTTCGATGCCGACACCACCAACTTTTTCGTTTTTACTTAAGGAAGTATTGTAATCGCGAAAATTTTCGGTTTTCAGATTGCAACGGAAATATCCATTTTGACCATCCCTGAATCCATTCTGACTAGTTTCGTCGTGGCGTCTGTATGTACGTACGTTCATACGTACGTTCGTTCGTATTTCGCATAACTCAAAAACGGTTAGCCGTAGAAAGTTGAAATTTTGTATTTAGGATTTTTGTAAAATCTAGTTGTGAACTTCCCTTTTTGGTCATTGCTTAATCACCGGAAGTGGTACTTTACTTGTAGGTCATAATTGATTTCCATCAAAAATTATATTAAAATACTTTGCAAAACTTCTCAAATTTGATATTTATAACTTATATATTGATTTAAATAACATACTAGATTTTTGTCTAAATTGGAAAACTGGAAGCGGTACTTTACTTGAAGGTCATATTAGACTTTCATCAAAAATTATATTAAAATATAATGTAAAACATCTCAAATTTGGTAAATAGGACTTTTATATTGATGTGAATGTATTTACTATATTTTGGTTAAAATTGGTGAGCCGAAAACGGTACTTTACTTGAAGGTCATAATAAGCTTACATCAAAAATTATATTTAAATTAAATACATAAATCATATGTTTCGGTAATAAAGGTTACAATCGCAATTTGGTTTCCAATCCAACTAAACATTTTTATTACTTGTTTTAAGTGTTAAAATTTAGTGTAAAATACTGGTTTTCCTCCCTATTTGTGTATGTGTCAATAGATGGTCGCGACGCCGAGTGTTGCTTTTGAGATACTGCGATCTTCGGAAACTAGTAACCAAATTCAGGATCACTTTTTGAGCCACCGATTTATAGTTTAATAGGCGTACAAGGAAGTCATGTGTTGTCCACATCAGATATTTTCATTACGCAGATGTTACGTTTACAGTGCTGTCATAAGTTTTCTTGACAATCTTAGTTTAAAACAGATCTTCTCTAGAAGTTATTCTGGGTGTCAGTTAGTGAAATTCTGACGTCCTCCATGGCAATACATACATCAAGATGGCGAATAATTGTCTTCTCTTCATGGCACAAGAGAACTAAGGGGCTTTCAAAGACTCCAATTCTATGGAGATGCTGTTGGAGGTATTTATGCCCCGAAAGTATCTTGGAGAAGGGTATATGCATGAAAAATATATTTCGTTCAATTTTTTTTTGTAATCATTATTGCTATTGATTCAAGCCTAAATAGTTGTTTTTTTCCAAATTATTGCTGAATAATAAATTTTAATTAAATTAATTTATTAAAATGCAATAAATACGCGCGAAATTTAAAATATACAAACGCAATGCAATTAGTTAGACCGCACTGTGATGTCAAATTTCATGTCAACATAACTACGTCGTGTGGTTTTTGGGTACTTTCTTTAAGTTATCGACGATAAATTGAGTTATATCACGGTTTCTTTCATTAAGCATTATGTGAAATCATTAATTAAAATGGCTGGAGGAGGATTTGCTAAAGCGCAGTCGAATAATCTTCCTAGAATAGACGCGATTACAATGTTTTTTTTTTTTTTTACTTTTACTCCTTTAAATTTAGATTTTATGTCTACTGAATTTAAAGGATTAAAAGTTACAAGATAATTTTGTGATGATTAATTCCGTTTTAATTTCCGTACATAATTTCCCATATTTATTTGGAAAACTAAACATAACCTATTAATGCAGAAAAAATAATTTTATCAACAAATGCAGTCAAGAATTATTTGATTGATTAAATAGGTACATATGTTTCAGTTGCTATAACATAATACAGTTAGAATTATTATATCTAATATTTTTGTTATTATTGATATCTACGGAAATCGTATGGCAACTCTTTATTTTGTATTGCATATAATTTTCTCCCTATTCTTCTAACGAAAACGTAGAAAAAATACTACATATATTCACATAAAAACATTAAGTAATTAAATAAAAAATATTAAGTGATAAAAATTCATGAAATGTCCAATCAAAACTTTTTGAGGTTATGATATTGTTTTAAACATAAATCAATAAAATTGTAAATTCGGTTGTAAAGGAAACTACGCATTCATTATTATGACTTCAAAATGATTTTCAAATCAATGGAAACTAGCCATTGTAGATATTTTATCTCTTCTCATGGCTTCACACAACTTTGCTCGTCTAGTTGAATCTTCTGGAACTAGGAAAAATATTTTATCTGGTACACTCTTCATTGTATTCTTGCACAAAGGTACAAGAAAATACCTACTCGAAGGTTTTCACTCTCGTTTGTTGGTTTTACTAATCACAGAATTAGATCAAATTTAGCAAATTTCACCAGATTTTTTTTTTTTTCCAATCCCTCAAACAAAACAAAACATTAATAAAACAAATAATTGGATAAATTATAAACTTGATGTACTTTACCTTTTACTACCTGTTGGTATTTGAAGGTCTGATGACTATTTACAATTTGAATGATATTTCCCAGTCAGGGAATTTTCTCATTATTTAGAGGTGAGGGTCCTCTTCTAGTTGTTTGTTAATAATTTCACCAGAACCAATACAAAGCCGTTTAAATAGCTTTGTTGACATGAGAAGTGACGTCACATAAATCCCGCAAAAATGGCGCGTTTGAATAGCCAAAATATCTTGCCAAAGGATTTTTTTTTTAATTTAATAAGATTTTTTTATGACCGATTTAACGTTTTATGTAACTTTTGAAATGAAAATAAATTATTTAAGGTATTTTCAAAAATCATGCATACACCCTATTGACTCCCCCTAAGGCAATGATATCGGTACAGCCTTCCAAACTTATAAGGGGCTCCCATTGCTCTCTCAGCTAATCTTAAATAGCTGTTTTTGAGATTTTTCCTTTATTTTCCTTCTTGCTACTCGTTTAGTAGACTGATAGTTCAGTGGACTTGATGGCTGTGGCAATTCGGAGCCTTGCTTGAAACTCAAAGCTTCTTTATTTTTTAAATCATTAATTAGCTTCTTGAGCCAGTATGATTGCTGTATCATTAATTATGATTATCATTAATTATGATCCAGTATCATTAATTCTAGAGCCAGTATGATTGCTTTCATTTCTCCATCTTAATTTGTTGCAATCTTCCCCGCAGGCTCAGTCACCTCAAACTTCCTACATTAAATCTTCCCATCTGCAACTTTTGTTGCTCCTACTCATGATCTATCAATATTGATATGGAGCCATAACTCTTCTAAATATCTCTCAGAAATAGTTTCTAAATCTAGAGACTTAATAATTTCTCGGTGATGAACGTGATCAGCCTATTAAGACAGGATGGAATATATTTTTTCCTATAGTCAAATGCGTAAATTCGTTCATACATGTTAATAAAGTACACCATACATATTTTTGTTTTAAAATTACTATAGTATTCGCACAGTATTGGAAAAAGTAGGCAGCTATTTTTAAGTCATCAGTAAACAGTACTTTTCCTTTTTCGATGGAGTTATTCTTGCTGTTGTTTCTATTATTGAGCCTTGATATTGTCTGGTGAATTTTTAACGTCACATCGTCTTAATTGTAGTTTTTCTAGGAAATTTTTGAAATATGTTCTTTTGGATTTAAAATATCTTTTTTAACTTTGACTTAATGTTGAAAAGTTGTATATTTCAATTTTTCCTGCTGCCTTATAATATGAATCTATCTTTATCTCTTTCCTCTTTCGATTGTTGAAGATTGTCATACCAAAAAGGGACATATTTGTTACATGGTATAGGAACTGCTTCATATGAAAATTAAATGACTTTCTTCTTATATTTTCGAAACTTGAGTCCACTTTACCGAACTGATAAGCTCTTGGACTGTTTTTCATTAGCGAGTTTCTTGAAAATACAGAAGGAACCCTTCCATTGAGTGTTGTCAAAGCCTTTATAAAAGCTATAAGAAGAAGATCGTAGCATTTGAGACCTCTACATAGTGTCCCTTTAGAGATGGACTGCTACGTTGGTGACAACAGTGATCATTTAGTTCTCTGTTTGGCAATCACGGGGCACGTGGGGTTATTTTGATACTTTTAAGGAAGTTCTTTTAGCTGACCTCAGACACGATTGCTCTTTCAAAACCTCTCCTACGCCTTGGTCTATCCCGTTCAGTACCAATTAACTTTTTAGGGATTCGTTCATTATTAAGCTCAAAACAACTTTACATGGCCATTTCAACCTTTACAATATCTCGTATATATCCTGGATTTATCATCCGGAATTCCACGTTGTGTAACCTCCTGAAATCTCTATTAATTTCAGTGTTCTTTGGGCCATTTATTCTGTGCAATAATATATTTTCGAAGACCTTAAGCTGTTTTTCCTTCAAAATAAGAGACCATGTTTCGTACCCATTAAGAAGAACAATAATTAGGATAATGGTCTTGTAAATCTCAACTCCTAGGTTCCTGGAAAGTAGGTGTGAACCGAGTAATGAAATAATTAAATTGCTTTGTTACTCTTCAAATATTGAATTATAATTATTTATATTATTTTTAGTCATATGATCAAAACACACATGATATTCTGATATGCATTGATAATCTGATATTCTTTTATTTAGTATTCAAATTACGCAATATTCTTACTGACTGATTAGAACGAATGTGTTTGTATTAAACGCAATTGGATGTTTAAAATCACTGATGCCATAATTACATTGACCAATTGATCATATTTTAGATTCTATTAATTATAAGATCCATAACTATAACTATAATTTCATTTGTATTTGTTATCTCTGATAAAAGGGGGGAAAAAAACTGCTAAAAGAGAACAACCACCTTCGAAGATAGATTTGGCCTGGTCTTTTGGCACTTAAGCTGTATAAAGTGTCAGCCCTATCAAAAATATCGGATGTTAATTCGGTACAGTCGCCTATTAGTGATCAGCTCTCTGGGCTGTCCGGCTTCTGCTATCCAAGGAGGCAAACTTTACTGAGTTAACTTTACTTATAATTCGTTTCGGTTCATTAGCACTATAACTTAAAATATATACTTACAATAGAGGTGGGGCATAGAAAAATAAAATAATTTATTTTTATTTTCTGTTTCATTTTATTTTCCTTTTTTTAAAATAATTATATATATATATATATATATATATATATATATATATATATATATATATATATATATATATATATATGTATGTATGTATATCTGTATATATCTGTTCTTTAGCTCACTTTTTATCTTACCTTCATTCCCCCTCTTTTCTGTTTATTTAAATGTCGAGAAATATATGATTGTCAAGTAGAAGATTTATATAAGAAGATATATATATATATATATATATATTATCTGACCAAAAATTAGTTGTTCGATTTTAATTTTATTAGAAATAATATTTTATCTCCTATGTGCTGGTAAAAAATCATTCATCTGTTAAAAAGTGGTGGGTGGTTTGAATTGATCAAAAAGAATACTCCTATTGTGAATGTTCTTCGCATTCACAACCAGCTATAAATGATATATATATATATATATATATATATATATATATATATATATATATATATATATATATATATATATATATATATATATATAATATAACACATAATATGAATGAATAATATAAATTTTGGGTGTAAATTGGATAAATGATATAGAAAATCCTTGAAAAAAATAATAAAATAAAATGAAAAATATATAATTCTACATTTGAATTAATACAATTTATAAGATGTGGACAGTAAAGTAATCTTACAAATTTTAATCAAGAAGTGCTTTTAAAAATAAATAAATAATAAAAATAAAACAAATTTTTGAATTGATTTCCAAATATTTATTTTTATTAATAATAATGTATTTTTGCTTATTTTTTGTTTTCATACGAATACTTCAAAAACAATCCTTTAAACAATATGAGCGAGCCTAAAACAGTATTACCTGAAATCCCCAAAAATAAATTTTCAACTTTTTTTTTGTTGCTATTTAATAAGAATTTATCGTTTTAAACGAAATTCATTAATACCTAGTGACGTAATATCAGGTTAATTTAATATTATATCTAATGAACCTGAAACAATTAGATCTAGCACGCCAAGAGGTCAAAGCATACTAAAAATAAAATAGAGGTCTCTTTCAAACAACTGATGGAAGTTGCGAGGGTATATTTTGCTATTTTGATTAGAACTCATTGTCATTTCCGATCTGCTGCTGATGGAGTTGGCCTCACTCCGCCATTTTTATTAGGGATAAATTGGAAGACATCGGATGGGAAACCATCGAACACCCTCCTTATATTCGAGACTTGCCCCACTGTGGCTATTTTTCGTTTGCGCCCTTCATTTAGAGGAGAACCTTTCGAAAGCAATGACGGAGTCGAGGAGCACGTGCGCAATTGGCTGACAACTCGCACTTTTATCAACAAGGATTATCCAAGCTTCCAAATCGGTGGCAAAAGCGTGTAACGCTGGCTCTAAAACACGTGGGAACACCGCGGCTAAAGCAAATCGGGTAGTTTACCTAGGACCTTTACCGATGTCCTAAATTTGATTTGAATCGTTCAAAGGATATCTGATATAATGGATTATATGTAATTAGAACAGTATTATTATAGGGTGAAAATATATATTTTGTTTCGATAATGTTTATAGTGGTGGTGTAAAAGTGTAATATTTACTATTTCTTGATTAATAATGTTTTTATATTATAATGTGCGCGTGGTTAAGCACCCAGTCTTGATCAAGATATTATAATAAATTGAAATTTAATTTGAAAATTTTAGGCCGTGTTTATAGTGTAAAAAGTAATATAAAAACATTATACATGATCTAGAAATAGTAAATTTTAGAGCTATTCGATTTTTTAAAATGAAGTAATTCAATTTTAGAGCCATCTGAAGGGTCCATGCAATGAAAACATTATTATTCAACGTATACTTCATAAACGTATATTTTGTGTATACTTCATGTGTGAAGTATATTAACAGATTTTTTTTATTCAAAACGCGTCAACTTGGTTTTAACATTTTGAAAAACCTTGTATTCAAATTTTCGAGCGAATATATATTAAAAAAAATTTGTTTGTTTAAAATTTTTGCTCATGCCTTTTAATTTTTTTTTTTTAATTCAAGAAATCGCCTATATATTAGGAACCCTTGGAATGATTCAAACAAATTTAGGATATCGGTAAAATTTATCAAACTGCGTGATTTGCTGTAACCATGGTTAAAGCAAAATGATCTTTGGCTAACTTCCTCTTATGGCAACATCCCAGGATGGAGCTAAACCTGGCAGCGTCGATCAAAAAAATTTTAGATTGGTCACCGCGGAAAGATTCTTCATTAGGAAAGGCTGTACTTGTAGGAATATCACAAGTAAATAACAGCTATGATAATATCACGACAAATCAAAGATGTGGAAACCGTTGTTCTCGCAAAAAATCTTAATTTTGTTTTTATTTGGTAATCACATTTTTTTACTCTGACCTTTTTAGATAATGCA